>CM021106.1:344522861-344573571 GCA_007115665.2 Sequoiadendron giganteum | reverse complement strand
GATCATTATCTGATTGTATCCCGAGAAGCCATCCATTAGGTACAACATCTCATGTCCAACCATCATCTCCACTATAATGTCAATGTTGGGTAGTGGAAAATAATCCTTAGGACATTCTTTGTTTAGATCTCTAAAGTTCGTGTAGATGCGGAAGCCCCCATTCGATTTTGAGACTAGCACAAGGTTAGATACCCACTCTGGATAGTCGATCAGGTGTATGAAGCCAACATCCAAGAGCTTTTGTAACTCAATCTTAATGAGCAAGGCTATTTGTGGGTGCATTTTCCTCAACTTTTGTCTCACTAGTTTTGATCCAAGGTAAATAGCCAAATGATAAACCACCGCCTCAACATCTAGACTTGGCATGTCAGCATAGGTCCATGCAAATTTTACCTTCCTTTCTTTTATAAATGTTGCTAACAGTTCTTGTTCCTTTGCCAGGAGAGACTCGGTGTACAAAGTGATTTGCGGTTTTGTTTCCGTTCCCAAGTTGACAGGGTTGCACTGCTCTACCAGGACTGCCGACTTTTCTTGATGTAGAGTAGTAGGGGGAGATTGAATCCTTCATCCTCCAGTGCTTTAGAGAGGTTTTCACCATTGGATGTGTCCTTTATTTTTACTGTTTTGTGGTTAGAGAGTGCCATAGTGTGGTTTTCACTCAATAACTCTGAGCTTATTCTCGATATTTTCCTTTTGGGACTGAAGGACTCAATCGTCTCCCCATAGTATGCTTGGGTGTCTAATGTGATGTTGAAGCCTACCTTGTGATCCCCAAATTGGATTGTATCCCTTAGTCCCATGAATTTTGAGAGTGCCTCATCATTTTCGAATGAGTCTAGACTTGGTGGTCCTCGTTTAGTGTGATCAATGAGTTGCGGGTGTACTAAGGTGATTCAGTGGGTTTTTTGGTTTGACTCAGCTGTGGAGGCACTAATCATTAAGAGGGTGGAATATTCAAAGAGCCTAGGGAGACCTACTATGGTATCGTCATCATCACTACTAGCACAAACATCGGTGATGTCAAAGGTGAAGTTATCAAGTGGGATACATAGGCATATAGGTGGTCTATGAGTAGTTATTGTTACCTGAGGAGAGGACCTGACTGCCCTACTAGGAGTACCTCTAACATGTACAGTTATACTCGAAGGAGTATACCCAAGGCCAAGGTTCCACATTCTTCTTTCTACAATGATGGGTTCTAGCCGTCCATCACTATTTCTTCCAAGGCTTTTATTCCTGTTATATCCCATACCAAACATCATTTGCAACACTCTATTAGTTTCATCCATGGGTAGGGTGGGGGTAGGCCTTTCATCTTGGTATAGTGTGTTTGAAATGTCTCCCTCATCCACATTTTCTTGAATGAGATCCCCCCAATGGTGGAATCCAGAAGGGTCTACCCTAGTGTGGACAAGTGTTTTAGCTAGCGGAGGTTGTCCATGCGGCCTAGGAGATTGTGGTAACTCTCCTACAAAAAATTTGTTTCTTTTCATTTTGTATTCATTGCATCCATTATCCTGGATCATGTTCTTGATGTCGGATATGTCAAGGATGGAAGGTGTCTCTATCGCAGAAGTGGAAGTGAGGTTGGCTAGGTCAATGTATGAAGTGGACGGGCCTTCATCATTCTTTGGTACTTGGGGGATCTTATAAAACTTTGCTTCCAAGTTTTTGTAGTAGGCGAAAGGTTCAGGATCCCCATATATAGTGACCTCTTCATTTTGGTGTGAGAACTTGATACATTGGTGATATGTCGAGGCCACTGCCTTCATTCCATGGATCCATGGGCATCCAAGGAGGATATTATATGGTAGGTCAAGGTCGAGGACCTGACAGGTGGTCTCCATAGTTGTCGGTCCCACTTGGATGGGGATTTTGATAGTGCCCTGAGACACTCTTTCTTGATCATCATACACCATTATCGTGATGTTTTTATTCTTATTAATGGAATCCTCAGTGAATCCCAATTTCTTTATGAGCTTTAGAGAACAAATGTTGAGGCCTGCACCTCCATCCACTAGGACTCTTTTGACTTTATTTTTATGGACAAGCACTTTAAGGTAGAGTGTACGATTATGAGATGGCTGCAGGGGGAAATCTTGGTCAGAGAATGTAATGAGATTTGGGGTAACTATGTTACCCACCATAGCTCAGAACTGCTCTATGTCAAGAGTGGCAGAGATGGTGGACACAGCTAATGCTTTATCAAGGATCTTCCTATGGGTGGTAGAAATTTTCAATAGTTCCATGATGGAAATTTGGGCGGGGATTCTCTTCAGCTGGTCAATGACATTGTAGTCATAGGGGATGGCTTTTGTGTTAGAAATGGGGGTCTTAGTTGGTGCCCCAATAATGGTGACATTCTCGCCATGTGTGGTGACTCCATAGTCGTTGTTGGCTCCTTTGATATTTATGACTGTGACCATTTCATCGACACATCCTACTATTTCCTCATACACTAGATTGGCACTAGCATATTTTTGCTTTCCTTTATTGTTCCCCTGATTATTTCCTTGATTGTTTCCTTGGTTGTGGTTCAGCATCAGATTCGTGTATATTTTCAAGTCTTGGTTTTTGGCTAGTTGTTTGATATTGATGATCTTATCCTCAATGAGGTCTTGGATGATGTTTTTCAGGTTCATGCAATTGGTGGTGGTATGTCCTTTGACTTTGTGAAAGTCACAAAGGAGGTTCTCATTATACCATGGCGGTTTGGTCATGGGTTCCGCATATTGCTCAGAGTTAGAGCCTTTGATCAGGTTTTCCTTGACCAATTTCTTCATGATGGACTTGATAGATTCTCCAAGAGCCATGAAGTTTTTCTTGGAGGGATATTTTCCTCAGGGAGGTGGTCCTCCTTGACTACCCAAGTTATTTATTTGATTGGTGGGAGTTGGTTGTTGTTGTGCTACTACAACATTAGTCTGCACATTGTTGTGATTATGATTTTGTGGTTGATGATGGGTTTGGATGTTCTTCTTAGGGGCACTGATGACCACTTTAGCATCAACCACGCCATCGTTCATGATATTTTTGTTCCTCGAACATGTTTGAGGTTTATCATTATAGCTGTTGGAGGGGCGGTTATCCTGTGCTGGAGTGAATGTGGATGCACCTCCTTGTGCAGTAAGGGCTCTTTCGATGTTGAGCGCCTTTGGGATCAGTTGATCATAGAATGTAATGCATTGCATTTTTAGGTAGAACTCCAGGTTTTCATCTAGATTGGATATAATGGTGGAATTTTATTTTTCTTCTGGCATGGTCCACTTGCTCTGATTTTCCTTGGATCACCATCTTTGCAAGAAGGATGCAAATAGCTCTCCTTTTCTTTGTTTGAGTGTGGATAGTTCTTCCAAACTAACATCTGCACCCATATTGAAAACATAATTCTTAAGGAAAGCTTCAACGATTTCCTCGAATGTTTTAATGCCCATGGGTAGGTGAGAAAACCATTCCATGGCTGGACTAGTAAGGCTATGGGGGAAGAGTTGCATTAGATACATGTCATCATATGCAACCCCCATGCAATACACATGAAATTCTTTGACGTGGTTTTCAGGGTTACCCATTCCATTACACTTGTTAAATTTGGGGATCTCAAATCCCTTTGGGAAGAGTATCATGGTGAGACTTTTGTCGAAAGGATAATGGCACAAGTTGCCCAGTGTTCTTGTTGTTTTCCTTCCTATAAGTCCAACACTTGCTACGAGAGCAGTTTGATTTGGGTTGCGATATCTTTTCTTGGGTTGAGAGGTGGAGTGAATGAGTTGCGAGGTGTTTGAGGTGTTTGATTGGTCAGAGGAGTACTAGTGGGTGTTTTCTCCAAGCTCTGCTGTGTGTTCAAGGCTTCATGGTATGCCTACATTTGTGTCAACAAAACTTTTTTTTGATCTTTCTATTGTTGTTCCAATAATGCTTGTTACTGGTCCATCTGTTGTTGTTCCCATGAAGCCTGTTGTTGGTCAAGTTTTTGTTGCTCTAACAAAGCTTATTATTGGTCTAGCTATTGTTGTGCCAACAAAGCTTGTTGTTTGGCTTGTTGTTGTTCCTGAAAGTCTTGCAAGGCTTGTCCGTATGCTTGTAGATGGATTGCTTGTAGTTGCACTTGGTATTGTGCTTGTGCCTGTTGCTAGGCTTGTGCTTGTGCTTGGGCTTCAGCTTCAGCTTGAGCTTGTTCTTGAGCTTGGGCTTGAGCTTGGGCTTGGGCTTGGGCTTGCACTTGAGCTTGCTACTTTTGCTTGAGTACTCTTTGTTGGTTGGCCTTTTGAAGGGTTTGGATTAGGGTGGTCAATGAATTTACCATGTTGGCCTTCAGTGGGATTGGTGGTGGAACGAGAATGATTCCAACCATTGTGAAAGGTGAGAGGGTTATGGTAGTGGTTGGGATTTGGGTTGTTGGGGGTGTGGTAGAGATGCTTGGTCCTTGAGACAGTATGCTTTGGGATATTTGAGGAATGATTGATGTATTTGATGTGGTAGCTTCAATGGTCACAATTTTTTGTTGTGATGTTGAGGGAAAAAAGAGGGAATTTGATGTGATGTTCACATTTCCTGGCTCTGAGAAACTATCAATGTTTAGGGGAGGAAAACCCAATCTAAGAGGTGAGGTGGTTGTGAATTGAAATGGGGGAAGAGATGGTATGCTACCTTGGAAAGAAAAAGGATTAGCAACATCAGTTGTTCCAAACAAACCACCTTCTCCTTGTGGTAGAGAAGTTTGTATGTTTGATTGACATGCTGGTGTAGCACGAAATGAAAATGAACTAGTGGGATTATGAAAGGTGAGTGGGACATATGGGTGTGATGGATTTACCGAGATAGAATTATCCAGTGCAATAGTGATAGCCACCTTTTTGTCGGTCACAAGGCGATGCTACTGTCACTCTCGAAACATAGCACTTCCTTTGTTCATGATTGGTGAGGTTGGTGTGATGGCTGACGTGATGTGAGGTATTTCTTGATTGACATTTGACATTGGGGATGCGTTTGTAAGAGGCATATCCGTACTAGTGCTTGCATTATGGTCGGAAGGGAACTGCACCCCTCCTTCCGCTAACGTGCTTAAGTATTTGAACATGGCACTAACAATTTTGTGGTTCTCTAGATTTTGAACCATTTTCATCATTTCAGATTGTGTCATCCCCATGTCTTCGTTTGTGATGTCCTCTTCATAACTCTCCTCTTGCGGATTTTGTGATGGTAGAGGAGAGTTACTTGGGGGATTGCTTGATCCCACAAGGTTTATTTTGGAGGTTACTTGACTAATGTCAATGGAAGCTGATATTTCGCAGATATTTTCCATGTTCTTCTTGTATTGCAATCTTGTTTGGACCATAAAAAATAGGGATCATTTGATCCTAACTTTTTCGGCTCAAAAGAAAAGAAATAGGAAAGTCAAAGATCAAAGAGGGTGGTAATGATGATAGGATAATGGATGAAGTGAGTGAGTGAAACTTTCTGGAGAACTTTTGGAGGGTTATGTTAAACTGTTTAGGGTTTAGATTGATTGTGATGGTTTGACTAGATGCATTAAGTCAAACAAGATTGTAGTGAAGTTGTAGTCCCTAGGAATTTGTGTTATCCTAGGGGAACTTGCACAAGCGAGTGAATTGGCTAAGTGTGTTAAGTCAATGTGATTTTGAACTAGTAGACCTTTGGAAGTTGCGTTATCCTAGAGGTAAATTTATCCAAGAGTTTTGACTACTTTGGCTAGGTGTGTTAAGCCAAGATAGGGTGATGTTGGTTTAGCCCTTTAAGTTTAGCATGAGTGATTTTTTCTAGAGTTCTCAAGAAGTTTGTTGATGGAATGAGATTTGGTTTGATGGAGAGATGGATGAGGATGACAAATTTGATCCTAGACTTGAACCTAAACACAACTCTCTTTACAAGACCTTGGTGTTGAAGAACATGCTAGACTTCCTATGTGAGGAAAGCAAAACTTTCAAAAAGTTTGGGATTTTGTTGATAGTAGAATGAATACAAAGTTGGATTATTACTTGAAGCCTTTTTATAGAAGTTGTATACTAATATTTCTCTAACTTCAAGGAGCATTTCAGGGCGTTGTTCATGGGCTTTTAGACTTATCCTTTTGAACCTTGGTTTTGGAATTTTGACCTTTCGGGAAATCATTTGGAACACATATGAGGTTCAATTTGTCCTTTTATCTTAGCTTAATGAATTCTTTTTACCAAAGACACTTGCTTGCTTTATGTTTCAAACTATATGTCTAATTTCCCACTTTCTTTCTCATCCCACAAGGTCCATTGTGTGGAAATCAAAGAAAATAGGGCAAAATTTACCGATGTTTAACCTTATTGAAAACAAATGATGATAGAATCCAATCACTTAGAAACTTCTAAGGATATGATCCCTAGGGAAAGAAAGAGTGCCTAAATTTTTCAAAGGTATTTGTTTCCTAAAAGGGGTTTGAAATTTGGAGGTCTTGTGAATGTTCATTTTGCAAATGTTTTCAAGAACCAAGCAATGTGTTTTCCACTTCCAAGCACTTTTTACAACCCTAGGATGATGAGACAATATTCTGTTGGGTTCCCACTTGGATGAATCCAGCTGCACATATTTTGTGTGAATGACTAAATGCTTGACCACACTGGCTCCCCTCCATGGCACACACTTCTCGGGTCAGCCAAGCATTAGTACCCATGAATGTACCATGGCATACTTTCCATCTCTACAACAAAACCACATGTATAACGTGGGGCGGCTTCAAAGGACATGACCTTTTACACCAACAAAATAGATAAGGTTTTGAATTTTTTCTAAACAAAGGGTTTTCATTCCAGCATTTTGTTCATGGGGGATTATCCAACATTGGAGAGAGTCCATTTCTATCCATCTTGTCAAAATAATCCTCGTCATTCTTGAACTTTCCTCAAGAGTCCACACTTATATACCAGTTGGAAGTTGCTTGGCTTTACCGTGTTCCCAATTGGGTCATTCCCTTGGGTGATTAATTTTTCCCACAAGGCAGGCCCACTAGGATCAACAATAGCAAGCTAACATATCCCGTCATTCAATCAACCTTTTTTAAAAAACAAAGGGACAACCTCTGCAATATGTCATGCTCACACTCACATGTTTTGTTCAATTGTTAAGTACCCAAATTGAAATGTGGAGGCAATCTTGTATGCAACTTAGTGTCACCAAAAAGACTTTTGATTCTCAAGATCGCCGTGAAGCACGAGAGAAGCGCATATGCCTTTTCAAATGACACTACTTTGCAAAAAATATTACAAGAAACAAAGAACACATGTTCATTTTAAATCTCTCAAAGTAATAATGAATTATTTTTAAGCACCAAAGGAAATGTGAGATTGATTTGTTCAATTGTTATCCTTTAAACAAAATCTAGTATGTTTGTCTAAGGTTCTTTTTAGCCCTTTGGCAACTTTTGAAAAGAAATTTGATTGTTTATTTGAGAACCCAAAAGAAGTTTAGTGTTCCTAAGGCAAATGAAATTAACAAATTCCTTTTAAATAAGAATCTAAAAATCCTTAAAGAGTGTTGAAGAACACTTTAATGTTTAAGAACACTTTGTACAAAATGAGCATGGTATCATAATGAATCTCCTACTTTGCTTGAAAAAGGGAATTTTCTTGTTCTTTTTAAACCCAAAGTAAATCTAGTGTTTCTAAGGCCAAAGATATTAACAAATTTCTCTTAACAAACAGAACTTTAAAATCCCTTAAAAGTGTTGAAGAACACTTTAGTGTTTTAAATTTTTTTTTTTGCATGATGAGTATGAGGTCATGATGAGCTTCCAACCTACAAAGTTATTGAAAACCAGAGAACAAAAAGATTGCAAACAAGGTTAGGAATTAAAAAATCCAAAACTTAAAAAGAACATGTCAATTTTAGACCTTGTTGTTTTTTCGCGGTAGTTTGTAAAAGCGGCACAGTTTGGGTAAAAGCAGCGCTATATATTGTCGCACGGTTGACTGTGGGTGGTGCTCTATAGAAACAGAGAGTGAATAAGTGGCATGATATGGGTAAGCGGTGCAGTTTAGAAGCATTCTTGTTTAAAATTTCAAATTTTTTAGGTGGGAAAGCAGGAGCGATGGAGTCTAGAGGAAACGTGGTGCGATATGGCGCCACAGTGCTGAAGTCAGTGTTGTCTAGCATCATGGAGATGAACGCGATGGAGTTAGGAAATTTGAAAAATGACAGGTGGGAAGAGAAGAGCGGTGAGGTTTAGAAACTATGCACGGTTCAGTATGGCACCACTTCCCTGAAGGCGATGAAGTATTGTGTCGCACCTATGAAAGCGGCTCAATATGACACCGCATAGATGTTTTCCTATGAATTGTAGGAAAATGTTAAAAAAATGTGGAAATTTTAAAAAACGTGATTAATTTCTTGAGTCTGCCCTCTTTTTAGCACCAAAATGTGAACCCCTAAACCTAGAAATGCACAAGAGCAACAAACATGCTAGGTTGTTAGATCAAATGCATGCAAACAAATATGAGAGATTCCCCATGAAATCCATCTATTCAAACTAAAATTAGGAAATGAAGAACACATTGATAAAAGAAATGAAATTAAATCCTAACTAAGCCAATAAATTAGTGATCCCATGGGGGAATTGGTGCCAATGAAGTGTTGCAATTGGCCCTTTCCCAATTCCTAAGTTGCAATGTTGAGTGATTGAGAAATGGTCAAATCTCCCAAAGAGATTTTTGCATAACCTTATTAAAAAATGGTGATAGGTTGAGTGAAATGGGCGAAATTAGCTCTCAATGTGAAGAGAGTAACTTTGCATGCAATTGTGGATGAGAAATGAGGAGGGAAGCCTCCAATTTATAACTTTCAATTTGGAAGAGAAAGTGTGGTTTGAGCAATGTGGGACTAACCTTCAATCCAATGGTTGAGTGCCACATGTCATGATGTGAATGGTCAGTGGTTGTGCACATTTTGGCCAAAGTGTCAATAAATGCATTTGGTTTGAATTTGAATTTATGAGATGACTTGTTGAAGAGGAAAGGGAAATGAAGTTAATGTCACTTGGCTCAAGTCCAAGGACATGTAAGAGGTCTTAAATAACTTGTTGGAAGGACCAAGTCCACTTGGCCTTTTTGAATTCAAATGAGAGAATATTCTCTTTTGATGCCATGTGAGGGAAAATAGATGAATTAATAAATCAAAGTAATTAATTTATTGTGCAACTTGCGTTCTCTAGAGGATTTTAATGAGAGGGATTAACTTAATCATGCTTTTGATTAATTTAATGAAGAATTAGATGGTGTGACAATTTAGACTTAAATTTATGAATTGATTTAAGTCAAGAATTGAGAGGAAAAGATTATTAAATAAATGATTTGATTTATTTAACTAAGGAGGGAAATATTAGATTAAATCAAATAAGGTTCAATTTATTTTATTTAATAAGAGGACTTTAGAGACTTTAAATAAATAAAATGATTTATTTAATTAAACAAAAATGTAAGGTTAATTAAATTAAATTGATTAATTTAATCAAAGGAGGTGATAGACCTAATCAAATGAATAATGAATTATTAGATTAAGAGATAAAATTACTATGAAATGTTGAGAGTGTGATTTCGAAGGAAATGATGTTAGTGATCAGGATCAAATGTGCCAAAACGAAATTGTACATTTTCCATGTCTACAATAGCTTAGAAACTTTCACTAGTGCATCTCCTTCATACAATGTTTCCAACTTTTTCCAGATCTCATGTTCAATCTTCAAACCTATCACATTTGTCTTTGATTTCATCAGCAGTAGAGGGACCATTCTAAGGAATAGTATATTCATTCTTTGTAATCTTCCAGAAAGGCTCACCAATACACTTCAAATGACATTCCATTCTGATTTTCCACAAAGAGTAGTTTTCTCCATCGAATCTAGGACTATCCTTCTTGTAAGATGCCATCTTGGATAACCTCAAGTTGTTAATATTTCCCTTTAGAGGAACTTGCTCTAATACCAATTTTTGGAAAAACAAGGATAGACAACTAAGAGGGGGGGTGAATTAGTTGTTACTGAAATTGTAGACATGGAAAATATACAATTCAATCCTACACACCTAATCCTGATCTTACTAACATTGTTTCTTCCTAAATCATCCCTTTTTCTAATTTATTTAAATAAATAATCCTTATTTGATTAAATTCATCACAATTTCTTTCTTATCTGATTAAGTCATTGTCTTCCATTAATTAAATAAATCAGTGTTTAATTAATCCTCGTCTATATTTTAATTAAATAATTCAATTTATTTAATTAAAACTCTAAAGTCCTCTTATTAAATTGAATAAATTAAACATTATTTTATTTAATCTAACATTATCCCCTTTGGTCAAATAAATCAAAACATTTATTTAATTAAACCCTTCCTTTCAATTTGATTTAAATCAATACATAAATTTAAGTCTAAATTGTCACATCTCCTAATTCTTCATTAAATTAATTAGCCCATGATTAATTTAATCTTAATCTATGTCACATTCTCTAGAGAGTGCAACTTTCACAATAAATCAATTATTTTGATTTATTAAACCTCTTGTTTTCCCTCACATGGCATAAAAGGGGAATATTCCCTCAAATTTGAATTCAAATTCAAATGAACTTGTTCCTTCCAACAAGGCATTTAATGTCTATTACAAGTCCTTTTGCCTTGAGCCAAGTGGCCATAACTCCATTTTATTCCCTCTCCAACAAGTCATTTCACTAATTTGAAAGTCCACCTAATGTCATTTATTGGCACTTTGATCAAAACTTGCACAACCTTCAACCATTCACATCTTGACAAGTGGCACTTTGTCATTGGATGTTGAATGATCTCACATTGCTCAATTTCACTCATTCTTATAATCTAGAAATCTATAAATGAGAGACTCTTCCTCTCATTCATCCATCCACACTTAGAGAAAATTTACTATCTTCATATTTAGAGCAATGTCATAGCATTTCTTGAGCATTTTCCATCACCATAGCTAGGTTATTTGCAGGTTTTCTCAAGGAATCACATTGTTCTTCACCACCAAGTGGATCAAATCATCAAAGCTTAGAAAAGAGTTGGGAAAGGGCCAATTTCTACACATAATTGGCACCAATTCCCCCATGGGATCAAGTGTTTGCATTGCATAAATAGATTTGATTTAGTTTCTTGTATTATTCTTCATTTCATAGCTATTATTGAGCATTGTAGATGGATTTCATGGGGAATCCTTGTTTTATCTTTCATATGAGCTTACTAATGTGTTTTCTTCTTGTATTTGTGTAGGTATAGGATTGGGGTTCACTTGAGTTGGAGAAATTCATCATGTTTTTCCAAAATTATGTGGTTTTTTGACATTTTTTTGTGCCTACAAGAAATTGCACCACTCACAGTCCCGCAGTGCCATATTGTATTGTTGTCAGATAGGTAGTGCTATATTGCATCGCACAAAACTCCAAACTCCACCGTATTTGTCTTCCTGCCCAAAAATTTCAAATTTCCAAACTGCACCGCGGGTTTCAAAACTCCAAACTACACAGCAGGGTAAAAATAGCACCACATTTGCACTCTCTGTCCTGCTGCAGAGCACCGCTCTTAGTTACCTGTGGCGCTATATTGTGCCGCTGTATTTCTAAAGTCTACCTCATTTTCTAATTGCACCATTGGAGTTGGGTAAGAGACAAATTTGTTCTTTTTTTTAACATTTTTTGTGATGTAGGAACTTCCCGAGCTCATAACTTTTGACTCCGATGTGGGTTTTGGCTGAAATTTTATAGGAGGTTTCATTATGAGGTGACATGTGAATTGCCAGTTGCTCCTCGATGGGTTGGTGGCCATTTTTCCACATTTATCGGGCTTGAAACTTTCATCTTGGCCCTCAAAATGCTAATTTAGTGTTTTTTTCTAGTTTTTTAAAAGTCATTTTTGTTAATAACTCGAAGTTCATGTTTTGAGTTTAGGATGTTAGTTGAAAATTCATCCTATCTTAGTTTTATAAAGTTTTTGGGAAAAAACAGGACTCTCAAAGTCATGCATGCAAAATTACCAAAAATGGAAAAATTCAAAAATTGTTGAAATTTGCCAAAAAAGGAAATTTTTTGATCAAAAGTGAAGAAAGGATAACGAAGGCCAAGGGTTCTTTATGAATTTATCATCTCATTGTATCAAGTGTTTTTAAACACTTTGGGAGAACTTATAATCCCTTTCTAACAATTTGTTTACTTTCATGCTCTTAGGAAACATTAAATTTCAATTGGGTCCTGAAAAGAACATTACAAGTCTTAAATTTTTATTTGCAAACAAAGGGTTAAAATGGAATTTAAGAAAAACTCACTAGATTTGGTTTAAGGATTAACAATTGAACAAAGAAAATCTCACACTTCCTTTGGTGCTTAAATAGAATTCACTATTGCATGGGAGGATTTAAAATGAACATGTGTTTTTGTGTCTTGTAATTTTTTTTGCAAAGTAATCTCACTTAAAGAGACGTATGCGCTTCTCTTGCGCTTCACAACGATCTTGAGAATCAAAAGTATTTTTGGTGACATTAAGCTGCATAAAATATCACCTCCAAATTTCATTTTGGGATTAAAATTGAACCAATCTTGCGAGTGTGAGTGTGGCATATTGCAAGTGTTCTCCCTTTGTTTTTCAACGAAGGTCGATTGAACTACGGGATATGCTTTCTTGCTTTTGTTTATCTTAGAGGGCCTACCTTGTGGGAAAAATTAATCACCCAAGGGAACAACCCAACCGGGAACATGCTAAAGCCAAGCTACTTCCAACCAGTATACAAGTGTGGATTCTCAAGGAAAGTTTGAGAATCACGAGGATTATTCTGACGAGAAGGGAAACAATGGTCTCTTGCCACATGGATAGTCCTTTATGAATTGAATTCCCACATTAAAACCCTTGTTTAGCAAATACCGAAATCCTATCTATTTGTTGGTGCAAAAGGTCATGTTCTTTGAAGCCGCCCCACGTATACATGTGGTTCTGTTGTAGAGATGAAAAGTATGCCATGGGAGATTCATGGGTACTGATGGTTGATTGACCCAAGAAGTGAGTGCACTATAAGGGGGAGCCTATGTGGTCAAGCATCTAATCATCCACACTGAATATGCGTAGCTAGATTTATCCAAGTGGGAACCCAACAAATATTATCTTTTTAGCCTAGGGATGTGCATATCATTGGAATCAAAACACTTTGCTTGGATCTAAAACATTGGGAAACAAACATTCACAAAAGCTTCAAAATTTCAAACCCTTTGGGGGAAAAAAATATCCTTTGACTAATATAAGTGCTCTTGCTTGCCCTAGGGATTTTATCCTTGGAGGTTTCTAAGTACTTAGGTTTAATCATCATTTTTTTTCACTAAAGTCAACAAATAGGAAACTTTTGCCTCGATTTCCTCGACTTTCCACATAAACGAATTTTGTGAGATGAGAAGAAATTAGGGCATTAGACATTCAGTTTGAAAAGCTAATCAAAAAGTGGATGTGGTAAAAACCAAGTCATTAACCAAGAAAAAATCAATTGAATCTCATACATGTGTTGGTTTATCTTTTTTCTTATGGTCTTTTGAGAAAAAACATTGATCTTTTAGTTTGTAGTATTCCTAGGGAAAGGCATGTTCTTCAAAACCTTGGTCTTGTGAACAAAGTTCTCTTAGGTTCGTCTAGGATCAAAATCATCACTCTCATCCATCTCTCACTCATCAATCAAAATCAAAGATCATCTCACCAACAAACTCTTGGGAACTTTGAAAACATCACTTATGCTATACTTTTAGGAAAAATCAACATCACCTTGTTTAGTTTTAACACGCCTAGCCAAATTATCCTTTTATGTACGAGTTTACTCTAGGATAACACAACTTCATATGGTTTACAAGTTCATTATCCAAAATTATCTTGTTTGACTTAACACACTTAGTCAAATTATCCAATCCATTATCACCTTGTTTGACTTAACACACTTAGTCAAACTATCATTATCCAAAATCAAATCAAATCAAGTCCTAAAGTCTAGCATTGATCCAAAGTTCCTAAAAGTTTAAACACCCATATCATTCACCCCTTTCATCCCTCATCTCATCATTGGTCTTGAATCCCTTAGAGGTTCACTTTTACAACAAGGTCAAAACACAAGAGGAGAATGGAATATAAACTTGATTCATACATCATGAGTAATCCAAGGCAACCAAACTATCAGGGTCTTACAATACTAGTTGATTTTCAAAACTTGCATTTGTACAATCCATACATGGGATCATTATCTCCTCCAAACCTCAATGGTACAACAAAAGTGAGCATGCCCAATCTAAATTTTGGAACAACTTTCCCTTTGGTAGATTTAAATCAAAGTCAAAACCTACAAATCTATCAACCAAACAATCAAGGCATGAGCCTTCCCCCTTTACCAACCATCAACTAACTGAATCTGAGCAACACCCCCTTCATAAGTCAAAAAATCATATCAAATCCTCCCATTTTTCCATCGATATCACAACATATGGAAACCATCCAAGCAACCCCAATGGTAAACACCATTCCCAATCCACTACCTCCACTACCACCACCACCAAAAAACAACATGGAAAATTCATTCTCCATCATGTTGCAAGCTGCCCACCAAAAGGCGTTCCAAAACCAACAAGTTGCACAGCTAGTTTCTTAGCAAGCGCAAGCACAATTAGTCACCGAACAAACTACACAAGCCACATAATCTACACAAGCGGCACAAGCAGCCCAACACCAATCTCAATGGGTGCAAGCACAATACTGGGCACAATTGCAAGCAATCCATCAACAAGTGTATCAACAAGTAGCTTAACAAGAAGCTCAACAACAAGCCCAACAACAAGCATTGTTGTCACAAAAATGACATGACCAACATCAAGAGTTTTTGGCTCAACAGGCATATCTGCAGGACTTACTCACGTAGTAGAGCTTGCAATAGATTCCCACCACAATCATTGAAAATGATCATCAAGATCCTTCAACCAATGATCATGTTGAAAATGTCTCTACATCACCTAATGAGTTAGAGGACATATCTCAAGAATTTATTCCAAAGCATGATCCACATCTTTCACCAAAGTATAGCAATGGACCTTTCCAAGACATATTGACATCCTTTGACCTCATGGTTATAGATATTGAAGAAATCCTCAACTCACCATTTGATCCAAGTCCACTCAAATCTCAAGAGGATATCGAGACACTTCTCATTCCTAATAAAGATATCGAAGAACCCTTTGGAAGCAATCCATCGTTTGAAATTGACCCATGTCAAAAGCAATTATGAAATCATTCAAGATCAAGAATTTGTATCTCCAAGCTACTACAATGATATAATGGACACCCTCCTATCTATACAAGATGATCACATCCACATAGCAACATACTCCTCCATCTACCCATGAGATGCTTTTCTTGGATGGACACGTAGATGATCTTTATTCAGAATAGGATTCCTTTACTCCTGACATTATTACACAAAAAGAGCAGGTTATTGATTCCTATAGTTAAAGTAAGTTATCAACATCAAGATCAAATATGTCCAAAATTCAGACTGAGGACATCATGGATGAAGATATCCAACATTATCCACTCAAGGAAACAAGTTGGATAGAATAGGATATTCTAGATTTAGGAAAGCAACAAATTGAAATGATGTCATCTGTAGTGGTCATTTTTCAGAGAATGCATTTTGAACAAGACATCTCCAAACAAGGAGAATCAAATAATAAAGGTGCTACTATCACCATATTGGGGGCAACTTCGTCTCAAGCAAACATCAACATAGGGGGCATGAAGGATCCTTATGATGAAACCAATGCCAATACTATGACTAGCCACACCATGAATCTTCATCCACCCATCATCCCATCCATGAATTGGGACCAACATCAAAAGAAAGATTCAAATCAAAGCATGAAGAATTTTATCAAAGAAAAAGAAGCTGAGAAGCATATCAGACAAATCAAATACATATGGATACCAAAAAATACAAAGAAAGATGATCCCTATCATACTCCATCAGTCAAATAAACTATGGGGAAAAATAAAAAAGGGACAAGTATCCATCAAAGATGTCCATAAAGGATAAATTATGCTTCTAAAGCGACATATAAAGTGTATCAAGTAGTTGGTCCTAATTCCACACACACTTCCATATCCACCCATCATTGCTCATCTTCCCAAGTTTGGAGAATCAAAGGTTCCAAACTATCAACTAATCCATATTTTATTCCTAAAAACACAGCATCCACACCTCCACGCATGATATCCAATTCTTACATTGACCATGTGTTGGAAATGACCCTTCAACATAAGGATTCAAAAGGCACTCTATTGTGATGTGTGCACAAAGACAAAGTTACCTCCAGTATTAGCAAAGCAAATTAGGGATCTCAAAAGTTGCATTCAAGTGCACGTATCTTGGCAAAGGAACTTATTCAAGTAGTATATCGATGGAATATTATGACATAAGCATCTACATCGAAATAACCAAGTGGTTCAACATGAGCTTAAAATATTTCATAGAAAAATATAAAAATCCAAAAAAATTAAAATCAGAAAAAGGATTGAAAACAATAAAGAAAAAAATTGTCCTCTAGTGAAAACCACTTCGGTGGCACTTTGGACAAGTACCATGATGAAAACCTGGAAAATAGGCGTCATGTGTAGAATCGAGCATCTATGTGTGCCATTTCAGGAGAAAGCATCTTATCACATCCATAATAAATCCAACATTCGATCCATCTTATCCATAATAAATCCATTCATCCATGAACCATTTATCCAATCCATTTTCATCCATCTGCATCCATACTCCAAATTATCTTGATCTTGACCAAGTTTGGTGCACACTTTACACTTGCTTATGGTAAAAATCTTAACATGGGTCATTTCCATTGATCCTATCCTACCCAACGTTGTCTGAACCATGAAGCATTATCCGAATGAGCATCTTCTATTCGAACATTTTATTACAAGATAAACCTTTTCATCCTTTGTACCCTGACCATATCCATCTATCCATTCATATACCAATCCATGTATCTACCCATGGCACCGTACATTGGTAGACACTAGGGGCTAATATTTATATCTTGCTTTGGGAATAAATCTTGATCTATATCCTCCAACTTATGTGGTGATCTGAACATTGGCAAACTTGAAATCAAAATTGTCAAGTAGTTGTGAGCATGAATACAAATCACTAATCCATGACATATTTTGGTGAGAAGATATTCCTTATCCGAAAAAATCAATATTAGTCACATCTAACTTGCACGATAGCGTCACATAAAATCATTCAAACAACTTTTGTTCCAATCCAAGCTTCAATTTTTTTATCAGTCAAATCCAATCATCATCTCAGGATATCCTTCCCAATCTTTGTGTTGCTTAACACTATCGTTGCATTGTTGTGTACCCTCAATAATTTTATCATCATCAATCTTGAAATCCTCATGTTTCTTAACACTATCCTTACATTGTTGTGCATCCTTGACAATGTTATCATCATCAATCCATCAATTTGATTGATCAATCCTTAGTTTGTTTTTCAGCAAAATCCCAAAAAAGAGCACTGATATCATCACATATCCATATCCAAATCGTCAAAAATCATACAAAAATCCAAAAACATCCAAATTATATCAAAATCAAAAAGTGGCATCATCTTGTCGAACTGCGTTGTCTGTGAGCTTGAACATAGGCAAGGTTGATGTATGATCATCCCCCGAGACACCCTAGGTCAGTCCTTTAGGCGTTTGTCACAATCTAAAAATTTGTTTTCCCATCTATCTCATCATCGAGTCTCTCATCGATTGAACTATGTGGTCTGTGCATATATAACATAGGCAAAGATAATCTATGGATCAGCTCGTGTGACCCCTATGATAGGTCTTGAAGTTAGTCTCTTCATCATAAATCTTGAAAATCCAAAAAAGTGAAAAATCAAAAAATCAAAACAGCCTCAAAACATTTCAAAAACTTCCAAAACAACCTCAAAACATTTGAAAAATCCAAAATGGTGCACCCATCTCTTCTCACTTTCACCCTTCATCATCTCATTCCTAATAAATCAATCATCGCTTTCATCCTTTGGTGAGTCAGTCAGAAGCAAGTCTACCAAGTTCCAAAGTGAACACCCTAATTGTCAAAGTTTCAAGTCTAGGTCAGTAAGCAAGGAAGTTCATCAACTCGGAGTATCAATAGCTTATCACACAATTAGTCTCACCAAAACCCTGATCACAACATGTCCTAGGATGTATCCTTCCCACGATGGACATAAGCGTCAGGTATCTTGCAATAGTTTAGCCTTGGCCAGTGGTATGAAGAACATTAGCTTGTTTGTTTACTTTTTCCTTGGTCTTTGTGACTTATCTTATTTTGTGCTCATTCCAAGGACCTCTTGATGATGCCTAAGAAAAAACAGGTTTAGAGAGAAAGGAATGGGGCAATGATCATTATCTTTTTTATCTGTTGTGCTTGTTGGATGTTCTTGTAATATAACTTGGTGAATACTTGCTTTGTTAGGTCTGTCCTAGCAAGGTTTATGTATGTCAAGTGTGAACAAGAGCACTCCTATCTGATTGTCGAGTCAAATTCCATCACACTAGGTACAACGTCATCCTAGTTTTTTATACCTTGATGCATCGTACCTACATGTGTTATCAAACATAAAGTAATTGTTCCTTTGAAAATCCCAATTCTTGGTAAGAAAATCATCATCATCATCATAATGTAGGCTTGTTGGATCCTCCTTCCATCCATCTTATTCTTCTTATTCTTCTATCTTTACTAACATTTCTATCTAAAGAAGGTGTGAGATCTCAAAATATACATGAGGCTACCCATGGATGATGACTGTCTATACATCATCAGAATTGTCTACATCAAATAATTATCTTTCATCCTCTGATCAATAGAACCACTCCTCTCGCATTTTATCACCATCTCGATCAGAAAATCAAACATTTATGTTCAATCTCTCGAGGGGGCAACATATCAACATAATCCTTCCATTGGGGCAAAAATGGGACATCTGAAAAATTAGAATTTTTTTAAACTTTGATCACATCATTTTATTTTTTGAACCAATTCAACAAGTAAATTGCTTCAAAGAGGGGAAAAATGTAGAGAGGTAAAATATACAAATTGATCCTACACACCTGATCCTAATCTTACTAACATCGTTTCCTCCTAAATCATCTCCTTTACTAATTAATTTAATTGAATAATATTTATTTGATTAAATTAATCATATTTCCTCTCTTAATTAAATAAATTAAATTTATCTGATTAAGTCATCATCTCCTATTAGTTAAATAAATCAATTTGTTTAATTAATCCTATAGTCTCCGTTTTAATTAAATAATTTACTTTATTTAATTAAATCTCTAAAGTCATCTCATTTAAATTAAATAAATATTTATTTAATCTAACATCACCCCCTTTAAATTAAATAAATAAATCTTTATTTAATTAAATCTAAATTCATTATTCCTCTCAACTTTGATTTATTTAAATCCTCAAATCTAAATCAAAATGGTCAAATCATCTAATCCCCCTCTTAATTAATCAAATCATGATTAATGCTAATCCTAATCACTCCAATCCTCTAGATCTTGCAACTTGCACAATAAATCAATTTATTTGATTTATTAAATCATCAATTTCCATTCAAAAGGGCATCTTTTGTGGAATATTCTTCTAATTCAAAAATCCCTCCAAAAGGGGATGGGTACTTCCAACAAGGCATTTAAGGCCTCTTACATGTCCTTAGCCTTGAGCCAAGTGATATTAACTCCATTATTTTCTCCCTCCAACATGTCACTTTCAAATTTTAAATTTGAATCTCATAGCATTTATCACGCACATTGATCAAAATGTACACAACCTTCAACCATTCACATCTTGATAAGTGGCACTTGGCCATTAGATGTTGAATGATCCCGCATTGCTCAATCTCACTCATACTTCCAAATTTGAAATCTATAAATGAGAGACTCTTCCTCTCATTCATCATCCACAAATCCAAGCAAGTATACTATATTTCATCTCATCCACAATTTGAGCAAAGTTACTCTCTTCACATTGAGAGCTAATTTTGCCTACTTCATAGAATTGTTCATCATTTTCATAATTTCATAGAAAGGTTATGCCAAAATCTCATCAAGGAGATTCAATCATCCACAAATCATCAACATTGCAACAAAGGAGTCGGAAAAGGGCCAATTTCGACACATCAATTGGCACCAGTTCCCCCATGGGATCAAGAGTTTGCTTGCTTAACTAGGATTGCTTTAGCTTTTCATGTTTTGCTCTTTTTTTTTCCTATTTTGAGCATTGTAAATGGATTTCATGGAGAATCCTTCTTTTATCTTGCATATGAACCTAACTGTGTGTGTGTTTATTGTGTTTGTGTAGGTATATGATAGGGGTTCATATTTTTCAGCTAGTCGCCCTCTTAATTAATCAAATCCCGATTAATGCTAATCCTAATCACTCCAATCCTCTATATCTTGCAACTTGCACAATAAATCAATTTATTTGATTTATTAATTCATCAATTTCCATTCAAAAGGGCATCTTTTGTGGAATATTCTTTCAATTTAAAAATCCCTCCAAAAGGGGATAGGTACTTCCAACAAGGAATTTAAGGCCTCTTACATGTCCTTAGCCTTGAGCCAAGTGACATTAACTCCATTCTTTTCTCCCTCCAACATGTCACTTTCAAATTTCAAATTTGAATCTCATAGCATTTATCATGCACATTGATCAAAATGTGCACAACCTTCAACCATTCACATCCTGACAAGTGGCACTTGGCCATTGGATGTTGAATGATATCATCACATATCTATATCCAAATCATCAAAATCATGCAAAAATCCAAAAAATCCAAATCATTCAAAATCCAAAAAATATCAAAAATCTAAAAAATAAAAATCAAGGTCATCCAACCGAACCACGTCGTCTCTGAGATTGAACATAGGCAAGGTTGATCTTTGATCATCCCCTAAGACATTTAGGTCAGTCTTTTAGGCATCTGTCACAATGCTAATCCATTTTCCCATCTATTTCACATTTAGGTTAGTCCTTTAGGCGTCTGTCACAACGGCAATCCATTTTCCCATCTATTCCACATTTAGGTCAATCCTTTAGGCATTCGTCACAATGGAAATCCATTTGCCAATCTATTTCACACCCTAGGTCAGTCCTTTAGGTGTCTGTCGCAATTTGGCAATCCATTTGCCCATCTTTCTCATCAGTAATCAAGTCTATTGTTGTCTGAACTACATCGTATCTGAGCTTAAACATAGGCAAGGATAATCCTTGATTGGCCCTCGAGACACAAAATCCAAAAAACATTTGTAAAACATCCCAAAAATCCAAAAATCCAAAAATCAAAACAGCCTCAAAACATTTGAAAAACCCAAAATGGTGCATCCATCTCATCTCGCTTTCACCCATGATTGTCTCATTCCTAATAAATCAATCATCACCTTCATCCTTTGATGGGTCAATCAGAAGAAATTCTAGTAGGTTCCAAAGTGAACACCCTAATTTTCAAAGTCTCAAGTCTAAGTCAGTAAGCAAGCAAGGTGATCAACTTAGAGTATCAATAGCTTATCACCCAATCAATCTCACCAAAACCCTGATCACAACATGTCCTAGGATTTATCCTTCCCATGATGGACATAAGCATCAGGTATCTCACAGTAATTTAGCCTTGGCTAGCAATATGAAGAACATTAGCTTGTTTGTTTACTTTATCTGGTCTTTTTGACTTATCTTATTTTGCACTCATTCCAAGGACCTCTCTATGATGCCTAAACAAAATAGGTTTAGAGAGAAAGGAATGGGGCAATGATCATTATCTTTTTGTCTACTATGCTTATTGGATGTTCTTGTAATATAACTTGGTGAATATTTTCTTTGTTAGGTCCATCCTAGCAATATTTTCGTATTTCAAGTGTGAACAAGAATACTAGACTATCTATTTGTCGAGTCAAAGTCCATCGCACTGGGTACACCGCCATCTTGGTTCTTTATACCTTGATGCATCGTACCTATGTGTGTTATCAAACATAAAGTAATTTTCCCTTTGAAAATCCCAACTCCTGGTAATCAAATTATCATCATCATCATCATTAATAATGTTCACTTGTGTGGATCCTCCTTCCATCCATGCGATTCTTCTTATCCTTCTATCTTTACTAACATTTCTATCCAAAATTTGTGTGTTATATCAAAATATACATGAGGATACCCATGGCCGATGACTGTCTATACATCATCAAAATTTTCTATGTCAAATATCTGATCTTTTTAAAGAATGATCTTTCATCCTCTGATCAATAGAACCACTCCTCTCGGATTTTATCAACATCTTGATTGGAAAATTGAACATTTTTGCTTGATCTCTAGAGGGGGAATTATATCAATATAATCCTTTCACTGGGGCAATAGTGGGGCATATGAAAAATCAATTTTTTTTTTAACTTTGATCATAGTAGTTTATTTTTTGAACCAATACAACAAGTGCATTGCTTCAAAGAGGGACAAAATATAGACATGAAAAATATATAATTCGATACTACACACCTGATCCTGATCTTACTAACATTGTTTCTTTTTAAATCACCCCTTTTTCAAATTAATTTAAATAAATAATCCTTATTTGATTAAATTCATCACAATTCCTCTCTTATCTGATTAAGTCATTCTCTTCCATTAACTAAATAAATCAGTTTGTTTAATTAATCCTAGTTTATCTTTTAATTAAATAACTCACTTTATTTAATTAAAACTCTAAAGTCCTCTTATTAAATTGAATAAATTAAACCTTGGATGATTTAATCTAACATTATCCCCTTTGATTAAATAAATCAAAACATTTATTTAATTGAACCCTTACTCTCAATTTGATTTAAATCAATACATAAATTTAAGTCTAAATTGGCACATCTCCTCATTCTTCATTAAATTAATTAACCCATGATTAATTTAATCTTAATCTATGTCACATTCTATAGAGAATGCAACTTGCACAATAAATCAATTATTTTGATTTATTAAATCTCCTATTTTCCCTCACATGGCATAAAAGGGGAATATTCCCTCAAATTTGAATTCAAATTCAAATGGATTTGGTCCTTCCAACAAGGCATTCAATGCATCTTACAAGTCCTTTTTCCTTGAGCCAAGTGGCCAAAACTCCATTTTTTTCTCTCTCCAACAAGTCATTTCACTAATTTGAAATTTCACCTAATGTCATTTATTGGTACTTTGATCAAAACTTGCACAACCTTCAACCATTCACATCTTGACAAGTGGCACTTGGCCATTGGATGTTGAATGATCCCACATTGCTCAATTTCACTCATTCTTCCAATTTGGAAATATATAAATGAGAGACTCTTCCTCTCATTCATTCATCCACACTTAGAGAAAAGTTACTATCTTCATATTTAGAGCAATGACATAACATTTCTTGAGCATTTGTCATCACCATAGCTAGGTTATTTGCAGGTTTTCTTAAGGAATCACATTGTTCTTCACCATCAAGTGGATCAAATCATCAAAGCTTACAAAGGAGTTGGGAAAGGGCCAATTTCTACACATAATTGGCACCAGTTCCCCCATGGGATCAAGTGTTAGCATTGCTTAAATAAATTTGATTTAGTTTCTTGTATTGTTCTTCATTTCATATCTATTATTGAGCATTGTAGATGGATTTCACGAGGAATCTTTATTTTATCTTGCATACGAGCTTACTAATGTGTTTGCTTCTTGTATTTGTGCAGGTATAGGATTGGGGTTCACATAAATTAAGACTTATTTAACTTTAAACAACCTTTAATCTCAGATCTAATAATTAACAGTGGAAGCATAAATCAATAACACATCAAAGACATATGAACACCAAGTTTTTTATACGTGGAAACCTTGTTAGGGGAAAAACCACAGTGGATCTTATTCCACAAGATTATACCCTATTAGAAGTATAATGAAAGAAATAAATAGGGAATGCACATGTATTTAGGCACACTGCCTAGAGCTCATTGCTCAAGGGAAGGCTCACTGCCTTATATGGGACAATCAGATTAAATCCATATGACGAGGTTGAACTAAGAAATTAGCTTCTACAAAATCCTAATGACAGTTCCAGTTAGGCACATAAAAACTTCTACACACTCTGCTCAAACTCCTTCACACTCTGCTCAATCTCTTTCACACTCTGCTCTTCTCTTGAATTATTTGATCTTTATTCACACATATATTTTTGCATAGATCCACTGAGCATACATTTACAATGAATATACAATCTCTCTTATATATCAACTATACAGATTTACATCAACAACTTTGTCGGCCAAGAATAAAGAATAAATTACAACTGTCAGCCTTAATACATGAACAAATCTTAATGCACACCAACTTAAGTTGGTCACAATATAGTGAGGACCTAAATCAATATCCTTGAACATGCCAAACAATCAAAGATTAATCCTCATGGATCCACAACATGTTACCAACATCATGTCGGCCAAGAAAATGAAAACTCGAGCACAAATCAGAAAAATATTCAATCACAATCACACCAAACAATGCGGACATACAACAAGGATAGAGTATGATCTAGACTCATCCATGAATGTCATAGTAACATGCAAAAAAACTGAAATTTCTAGAATTTCATCCGATTCTTCCAAAAACACTTGCTACAATATCAAAATAACTGTAGGAACACAACACTTCATAACTTCCTCAGTTCTTGATGTGCACCACTGAAACTTTCAGACAACATGCTAGATAAGCTCAACAACAAACCCTTTAATTCACGACACCTAAAAATCAACATACAACACTTTTCACCACTTGGATCTTCATAACATCACAAACTACCTGCAATATATTTATTACAATTTTCTCAATATCCTCGACATATATAGCCTTTAGAATCACCAATGCTAATAGTGTTGACATCAATGACAACCATATATTAGCAATGCAACCACAAAATCCAACAACAAGATATCCTAAACTAATGAATTTTCTAACGAAAAGGGAGAAGGATAACTTGGAAAATGAAAATCCTAACACTTAAAGGGTGATGCACAAAACTTTAACTTATTTCACCAACTTAACTCACAATCAGTTCTAAAAAAAATAACTTTCACAACCTCAAAATGGAACATACAACACAATCATAGATTTGCATGAAGTCTCGGAAACAAAACACAAAATACAACCTACTCTATATGAAATTTATGTACCATAATTACAACAATGATACACAAAAAGTATTAAGTATTTGAAATCACAATGATAACATCAAATCACTATTGAAAAATCATACAAAACTTTTGAGATAAGAATTCTCTATTATTTTTATTGAACTAAAGGAGTATAAAAATATGACAATCTGAGTACAAATCAATGGCTTACAAAGCCCTCTGCAAGTCATCAAAAGAGAAGGAAGCAAAATCTAAAAATCCCTAGAAAAACTATTTTTTTCTCCAACTTATATCTCCAATATGCCTCCAAGAGGGAGAAGGGAAAAATTATGAGCAAAAATCTCTGAAAAATATCAACTTCAAAGCGATTTTCAAGCTCAAAAGAAAGCCTCAAAAATAGTGCCCAAACTATTGTTGAATAAACCAGATACTCGAAGGGGGGGGTGAATCAGTATCCACATACACTTATTGAACAATTCACCATTAATTCTTTATACCATAGAACATATAAGAGCAATGAAAATTCTACAACACAAGAACACCAAATTTTACGTGGAAAACCTAATGAGGGAAAAACCACGGTGAGGATTAACTCACAATATATATAGTTATATCAATACCGGTTACAAAAAGAGGCTTACTACCAAAAGGGGGTCAATTCCTAGATATAGAAGCTCACTGCTTACAGGGAGGATCACTGGCTATAGAGTTTATATAAACAAAAGTATGGATAACCGCCAAGATTGAACTGATGAAGATAAACCACAGGTGAATATTTAGTTCCTTTGATGCATAGAGTATTTATTTGAGCAGACTAAACTTCGCTCTCCACACTTCACTCATACTACTACTTTTCTTCACTTCACATTATTTGCATATATTCATTCACACACCCTTCACTTCCACACATCTTGTATATATATATCTACTATATCCGCCTATATCAATTAGGTCAACTTCCAAAAGTAATTCAACCATGTCATGCAACATCATGTCGGCTGGGACCAAGGCAAGGTCTCACATATAATCTGCAATCCATTATAGACTGAGTATTTGGTCAACCAAGATTAACCTAATACTGAAATACAAGCACAAAAACCGATGTCAATTCATTACCCAAGCATATGAACAACTGAGAGTACAAGAAAAAACTCTTCCAACCATTATAAGCCTTTTCCCAAAAACCTTAGATCATATTGATTACTCGAGAGCCTATGCGGACCAAAATACTAGAGATATCCGATCTAATACCGGATGAGATAAACATGATCTATACACCAATACAAGGTACCAGACCAACATGGTGACATCAATCACAATACAAGACAAACATCCAACAATCTCCCCCTTTGCAATTGATAGCAACATGTGCAAAAAAAAGATCCAAAATAACATTCTCCAATCTCTCCAATCTCTCCCCCTTTGACATAAATGGTAAAGGGTGCCAAAAAAAGGATATAAACATGGTGACATCCAATATTCAAAAATCATAATTCTTTCAAAATTTCAAAAGCTTCAAACCTTCAATTTTTCAAATTTCTTTGAAATCAGAATGACACTTGTCACCTAAAATACCTTCTTGTACCTTTCTTTAATAAGAGGGTATAATTTCTTCCATTCAAGGATTACAGAGTCCACTCTTATGCTTATACTTTCCAACATGGCTAACAATGTAAAGGAGGAAGACCAATCTGATGAACATTGTCTTTCACAGTCTTCTGCATTAGAGAGTATTCCGGTAAGATGGTCTAGCCAAACCTCAACAATTTTTTTAAGAAGCTAGAAGGTCTTCACTACATCATCCCTTTTTCTTTGCACAATAATCAGTTCAGCTTGCAACTCACCAATTCTCAGCCTTTGCTTCCCATCTTTGTCCTAAAAAATATCAAAATTCTTCCCAATATGGTTCACTTTAGTTTCTATAGCTTCAATTTTTCTTTGAAAATTATCAATTGCAGTAGGCCACTAGAGGCAATACTCATAAAAATCAGCCATTTCTTTCATGCACTTCTTCGTCTTAGAGATAAGTTCAGATAACTTATGCATGGCTTTAGAACATCTCTTTTCAACTAAAGCTTCCAACTTATGTCCTTCCGGACCTTCAAGAAATATTCTCTCTTCAACTACTTCAACTAAATTCTCAGGTAGGGAATAAAAAATACTTCAAATATCGATACCTTTACAAAGCAGATACTCAATCAAAGCATCATTGATTTTAAGTCTATCAACAGGAGAGGTTGAACTCCATAATTCACCAATTTTCTTCGTTTTTCCTTTTATTAGCACATATCGAATGTCATCAAGATCAAAACATTCAGATCTTGATATAGATTCTTCTCCTTCTTCCTTCTCTTCAAGAATAGCAATAATATTTTCAAATATTTCCTTTCTTTTCTTTGATTCTCTAGGGGAATCATAGATAACAACTTCCAATTATTTCATCCCAGAGGAAAAACCTTCCTCAAATCAACTAGCCAAAACTTCACTAGAGCTCATTACATTCTACAAGGATAAGAAAAAGTATTTACATGCATTTCTTTATCCTCTAAGTTTTCCAGATGTCTATATATTTGTTTTGCAACGAGAATCCCAAATTCTCACTCAACATCTATCTTTCCCGGTAGTGATTTCAGGAAATAAAGTACCAAACATGTAAGAAAGGACCCAAAATGGAATGGTTATCCTTCTCCAAAGTGAGATTCGTATGTTCTCAGTGAGATTTTCAAGAATTAGCTTACATAGATCAAATTGTTTGTTTTCTTTCACCATTTTATGTGCCAAAAACACTGCAATAGCCGAATTAGAACTTTCTGGATTTCTGAAATAAATCTTATAAGAAATGTCATACATGACATACCTAACTGAGGAATCAGAAATGGTATTGATCAACAGTGCTCGGGGGTATTTGTAAACTCCCATCATTTCCTCTACTTCTTTGTATTTTATTGTCTTTCGTCCAAGAACTTCTCCAACACTGCACAGTCTGGTGATCGCTTCTATTGCTTCCTTTGAAATGGGATAAGATTCATCCAATACAATGCAAGGTGTCCTTGAATTTTCTAAGGAGAAATAAGATAAATTCTTTATCAACAAACCAAGGGAATTATCCCTATACATCCAAACCTAGGGTTTGTAGGTTCTAAAATTCGATTGAACCTAACTTAGATTCTATCTTCTTTATTTTTTGATGATGAAATTCATCCAACTCGACTCCTTTCAACTTTAGAGGGATATTCCTCAATCCTCTATTATAAATTTCCATTGCATGTCTTCAAATTCAACAAGAAAATTCTTCTATTACCTTCTTCTGCAACCACGAGATAGGAAAACTTTTGTCACTTACTTTTGAATGCTCACAACATTTTCTTCGAAGGTCTTCAAATCTCTTCTGAGATTCTTCTAGAGAGTTCCAAATTGCTTTACAAATCCTTCAAATGCATTTGATGATCAAAATGATTTGTGAAATATCCTTTATACTTCATCATTTTTTCCTAACTCACATTAATTACAAAAATCTAACTTTCCTTCCACTCTACATCGAGAAACCCTAAATTACTCTGCAAAATAATATGCTTACGCTTTTTCTTTAGGTTTCTTTGTCATCACCTCTATCCTGCAATTCCTTACAACATATCCACTTGCCAGTGTGTGACACGTTGCACTTTCGGGGGGTCAATTGATTTTCTAATAAATATCCTCCTAAGACCATGTTGGGTCTAATTCCCGGAGGATTCATTTGCACCAGATGAGGGTACAAATGTACCAAAATTTTCTGATTCTTCTTTATTTTTCCACATCTTTCTCATTTCCCACTTAACCTCTTCCTTATCAATATTTTCCACCAATTTGTTATCTTCCACCTGAGTGGATTGCTTTCCCCTTTTACTTCTGCATACTTTTGAAATATGTCCTAGTTTCTTTCAATAGTAAGAGACAATATTCCTTTGTCTTTCCTGATTTCCATTTCTCCCTATTTTGCATTGATTTTCTTTATGTCCAAAACTGTTACATGTATAGCAGTATCCATCAAATGATTTATTTATTCTTCCTCTAATTAATTTTTTCATCATCACTCTACTAACCAACCTTACTTGTGATCTACATTCAGTAGCCTTATGTCATATCTCCTTGCATGTATAACATTGTCCGAAGAAGGAACCAGTAAATTGATTCATCTTACTCCTACATTCAACTTCCTTATGACTAGATTTATTACAAAAAAATCAAACACCATTGAATTATGAGTACCTTTGTGCATTTGGTTTTCTGATAGGCGATCTTCTTCAAGATTTTCTTTTCCTCTTTCCTTTATCTTGAGTCTTTTGATTGATTATCGGGTATGAGTTTTGTATCTTTCCATCAACTTCATTACCTAAGCCACTTTTTTCCTTAGAAGGTTTTTGTCCTACTATTAATTCATCAATCTTGGTGGAGCTTGTCTTAAATTAATCTTCATAGAGTTTTTCTTTCTCAAGTTCTTCTTTTAGATTCATCACTTCCTATTCAAGCGTAGAGAAAACATCAACCTTGCTTTGTATCACTATTTTCAAGAATTCTTCAACTTTCTTCTTTTCATCTATCTTCAATTTCAGTTTGGTATTCTCATCATTTGCTTGTTTCAATTCCTCACTCACCTCTCTATATCTTTATTTGAAATTCTTTAGATGCTCTTTCAATTTCTGGATACACTCATTTGCTTCATCTATATTTTCCTTCAGATCTTTGTTTTTAATTTCAGCCTTGTCAAGATCTTCAAGGGTAATCCAGAGCTCTTCATTATCCATTGTTTTATCTGTAGGATCTCCCTCAAGTTGTTAGGATTTTACAGAGGAACCAAAGCTCTGATACCAATTGTTGAATAAACTGGATATTAAGAGGGGGGTGAACCAGTATCCACATAAACTCATTGAACAATCCACCATTAATTCTTTATACCATAGAACAAATACGAGCAATGAAAGTTTTGCAACACAAGAACACTAGATTTTATGTGGAAAACCCAATGAGGTAAAAACAACGATGAGGATTAAGGCACACTATATATATTTATATCAATACCGGTTACAAAAAGAGGCTTACTGCCAAAAGGGGCTCACTGCCCGGATATAGAAGCTCACTGCTTACAGGGAGGCTCACTAACTATATTTATATAAACAAAAGTATGGCTAACTACCAAGATTGAACTAATGAAGATACACCACAAGTACATATTTAGTTCCTTTGATGCATAGAGTATTTATTTCAGCAGACTAAACTTTTCTCTCCACACTTCACTCATTAACACATGCTTGTACTCGCTCACACTACTATTTTTCTTCACTTCACATTATTCACATATATTCATTCACACACCCTTCACTTCCACACATCTTGTATATATATCTTCTATATCCGCCTATATCAAGTAGGTTGGCTTCCAAAAGTAATTCAACCATGTCATCTAACATCATGTTAGTTGGGACCAAGACAAGGTCTCACATATAATCCGTAATCCATTATAGACTAAGTATTAGGTCGGCCAAGATTAACCTAATACCGAAATATAGCCACAAACACCGATGCCAATGCATTACCCAAGCATATGAACAAATGACAGTACATGCATACATGCTTCCAACCATTATAATCCTTTTCCCAAAAACCTTAGATCATACTGATTACCAGAGAGACTATGTGGACCAAAATACCAGAGATACCAAATCTAATACTAGATGAGATAAACATGATCTGTACATTGATACAATGTACCAGACCAACATGGTGACATCAATGATGATACAAGACAAACTTCCAACAACTACCTTAGAACTGAGAGAAAAAGATGGAAATTTTCTATCCCAAGGAGGTCGACACAAAAAAAACTAAAAAAATTGCTAGAACTGACTGAAAACTAAAATAGAAACTTCAGTCTGCTTGTTTTTTCTATTTTGCATAAAAGGACTCAAACTGAAAAGGGAAAGTTTCTAAGAAGACTCAAAGCATTTTCTCTATTTTTTCTACATTTAAAATAATAAATACTAAGGAAATTTATAGAATATTACCTTAATATTGTTTTGCAATACTTGTAGTTTCAATTTTTGAAAAAATAAAAGGGACTCAAACTTGATTTTTGACAACTTTGTGAAAAATCACTAGAAGGCAGACATTTTTTTTGCAAATGTATAATATTCCCTTTTAGGCATTTTGATTTTCTCTAAAAACCATCAAAGGAAAGCATATGACCATATGATTTTTTCCAAAAATTAAAAGAAAACCTAAGGCATGAACCTCGACTTCGGAATGAAGGGCTGAAGTATTAGTCAAGGCATTTAAATTTTAAATCAATGTGACAAAAAAACAAGTCCAAATTAGGGCAATGAGGAAAACCTTAAAATAAAACTCTCAAACTCCACTTTTTTCTCATTCATTTTTACTTTGAACTTTTTAGAGAACTCCATCTTTGTTGGGCTACCTCCAAAAAACTAGGGTCTTGAGCTCGAAACCTTCAATTTCTTGCTACTTCTAAGAGATTTAAATGAAGATCTTCACAACAGAATATAGAGGTAAGTCTTTTTTGTTACAATACTAAGCATCAACCCCCATTTCGAAGCATTTCTTGGCCTTTCAGCCACAGTCACCACCATTTTGTGATGCACATCTCTTTTTTTCCTTTGTTGATATATTTTTCGACTTTGAGGTCACCATGGAAGAATTTCTAAATCTTGTATTGCAAGCATTTGACTCTATTCTCTATTTTAGAAATTGGCAGAAAGCTCAGGCAAGTCATCCATTAACTAAACCTTGCATTGTTTCTTTTCTTTGGCAAAAATATTCTCATTCGAGCTCAATAAGTATAGGGGTAGTGAATATTTTTGCCTCTTTGTGCATTCTATACATAAGACTTCATGGATTTCATTGATTAAGAAAAAAAATGAGAACATCTCTACACATTCAAGTCATGGCCTCTTGAGTTTTTGTGTGTTTGTAATATTTGAATAAGCTCGAATACTCCTACATTTTCTATGTTCAAAAATTCTCCATTTGACTCTGGAGAAAAAAAAGGGTTCAAAAACCCTAGCTCGTGGCTTCTTTCTTCCTTGTAAAGAACTTGGGATTTAGCTTCAAATGTAGCATTTTTGTGGGTTTCAAAATTACCTAAAGCTTTCTCTTTATTTTTAGGTCATGGCCTCTCAAAATTCCATATTCTTTTCATTTTCTGAATATATGCAAAACTTTCCATATAAACCTTTGTGGGTTCAGCTATTTTCAAAAACAAAGAAAACCCTTTTGGCCGAGGTCATAAAATCTCATACCTAGATTGTAGTTTGAAACCCTTTCACCATGGCTCGACACATTAAAATTTTATTTTTATTTGCTATAGTTTTCCTTCTTTTTGAATGTGGTAAGAGGAGAAAAAATTGTTTATTCTTTTGAGGGAAATGAAAGCATCTTTTTCTCTATTTTGGGTTTACATTTCACAAATCCATCACTTTTCTCTCAGGAATATGAAATGAAAACAAACTCCCATTATGGCATCCTTTCTCTCTTACTAGGTTCTTTTAATGTATGTACACATAGTCTCCTCATTACTTGTTTGCTAGCAGAGTCTTTTCTTGTCAACTTTTTACTACCATTCAAGCACTTGCAAACTTAAATACAAATGAATCACATATGCCATAATGGGTACAAGAGTTATTTTAGAATGTTTGCATTTAGAAAGCATAAGAGGCACCTATAGGTGTTATGAGGATTCCAACATTGTGGGTTGTAGTTCACTTTATATTCTGCAAATATGCATGAAACAATACTTCTTATCATTACCTTGACTCTTCAGATGTGACATACATGCTTGAAAACCCCTTTTATGAATGATGTCATGATGCTGAAACAATGATATGAATATTATGCTTTCACCTTGCATTAGTGATGATGCTATCCATTAAGCAAAAGTCATGCTTCCCTTAAAATTTTGCATACTAACTTATGATGCTCTCCATAAATTGCATAAATAGTTGAAGATGCGTGCTTTTCTTTGTGCTATGAATTTATCCATTCTACTTCATTTCTACTTTCTCATAATTTCAATGCTTCTTTTACTCCTCCCAACCTTGAAAATAACATAGTTTTTGTCTTATCATTGATTATGGCCTCTGTTGGATATCTTGAAATCTATGCATATAATGACTGTTTCAAATTATCACTTCATGAATAATAAATTATGTGTTTCCCCCCTATATGTGAGCACTATTTGTGTTTGTTCCCTCAAAGTGTATACTTCAAACAACACAACATCAGGAAATATGATACATGACAGCAATAAAAAGATATGATAACAACATTATGAAAACAAACCAAGCAATGACAACATGAAATCTTGCTTGCAAACGGAACTCCATTAATGAGAAATAGTTCATTTTTATTATGTTCTACATATTTCTTAAGCATTCAAATAAGCCATTGTTTATTTATGATTTTCACTTCAAAAGAGGGTTGCCTCATTACACTTTTGAATTGATTGTCATGAATGCTCAATGCACCAATGATTCTTACAACCACTTGTGGATTATTCCTTCAGCTTAAAATGCTCCTATTTGATCATTTTGAATGTGCATTCCTATCTCATTCCCCTTTTGAAACATAGGGGAAGCATGTTGGGCTCAACCCTTGTGGGAGCCCATTTTTGCACCACATGCTATGATGTCTTTAGAAATAAATCAGCAACATGATTTCACCTATACCTGCAAAGTGAACAAACATGTTAGATAAGAACTAGTGAAGCTCAATGCTCTTGTGATATTTTATTTTCAAGCTCTCTTGCATACATCTGATACTTTCTCAACTAACTTAAAACACCATACATATATGCTATATTTCTATTGATAGGGCACATAATGAGATTCATAACTTGAGTTCTAAAAAACTCTCTTATCATGATGCATGTTCCTTTGAAGATCGGGAGAGAGGAGGAGCAGGCAACAATGAAGACCAAAACCAAAATTCAGCAAGCAATGATGGATACATTTTTACTTATATGCTCCCTTTATTTTTTTCATCTTTAGATGTATACTGTATCTCCTATGTTGCTTTAGTTCAGTTACTCCCATGGCTTGTGTGGGACATTTGATTACACCTTTCATTCCAATGAATAGAAAAGCAACACTTATGTAGTATTGTGTATATTTCCTTCTTTTTGAATGAATGAAACATTGTCAACTAAATGAAATCAACATCTTATAGTTCATGTAATCTCCTTTATGTTGCAAAGCATTGAATGACAAAATTAAATTCTTCATATTAAACTTTGATTATATTATATTATATAATATAATATAATATATATTATATTATAATATAATATTATTATAAAATAATAAATTATTATATAATAATATAATATTATATAATATAAGCTCTAGAGGTTCTTTTTTTAATTTATAACACAAGAAACAGATATCCATTTGGATTGTTTTATAATTTTTTTAATATATGGTCGGGTTCGGGAACAAGCCATGTATTAATTTGTGACATTTTTTTTCAAATGTATGATATAATAATATAATATAATATAATTTAATATTTTATAATAATATTATATTATATTATATTATATATAATAATATATAAATTATATTATAAAATAATATTATAATATAATAAATTTAAGATTATATTTACTATATAATATTTAATATTATATAAATATTATAATAAAATATAATATTATAATATATTAAATATAGTATGATGTAATATTAAATTAACAAATATTATAATAATTTTTTTTAAAAAGAATTATTATAACATTTGTTAATTTAATGTTGTATATGATAAATATAGTTAAAAATTATTATAATATATAAAATAAAAAATTGGTCGGGCCTGGACCCGACAGAATTAAATTTTTTGACTTAAACAAAACTAATATCCATTTATAAACGGGTATTTGATTCTAATGGATATCCATTTTGGTTTGGTATTACCAAACCAAAACGGATATTGTACATAAGCCTGCAAAAAGTCACAGGCATGAATTTCACGTTTTTGGGTGTGTTAAATGCCTTTTTTCAAATCACCACTTTTTGGACCTCCATGATCTTGCACAGACCTAGATCTTTCAAGTCATTTCAAGATGACTTCAAGATGTTACGGGATGTTCCAAGACGATTTTGAGTCATTCTAAGATGTAATTAAATAATTGACATTATTTAGTCAATCAGGATGAAATAAAGGAAATTTAGGACTTCAATAAATAAATGTAATTTATTTAATTGGTCAGAATGATGAAATGTGAATTAATCAAATAATGTTGTTTTATTTAATCAGTAGAAGAATTAGGGTTTTTAGGACTTTATTAAATAAATGAAATTTATTTAATTTTTCAGAAATGATGAAAAAGTGAATTAATTAAATAATGTTGTATTATTCAATTAATAGAGGAATTAGAGTTTTGGATGTCATTTCAATGTGGTGTGATGTTGCATGATGTTTTAGAACATTGTGGGATGATTCTAAGATGTCGGATGATTCTTAGATGTTTTGAGACATTATGGGATAATTCTAAGATGGTGTAGGGTGATTCTGAGATGTTCTGAGACATTATGGGATGATTTTGAGATGCTATGGGATGTTTTGAGATGATTGTGATACATTATGAGATGATTCCAAGTCATTCTAAGATGTTACGGGATGTTCTCAAATGATTTTGAGTCATTTCAAGATGTTACAGGATGTTTTTGAGATGGGTATGTGCAAGATCATGGGGGTCCAAACTAGGCCTCTAAGTGGTGATGAAAATTCAAAAAATCAGATTTAGGCAACTTGATATAAAGAATTTAATAGGTTATTAACATAATTTGAAAAATATGTAAGAACAAAAGTTGTAGAAAATTGAATGTAGTTTCTAGGCTACTAGTCATTTTTGGAAAAAAGTAATTTTTTTTTTTATTAAATTTGAAATTTCAATGTAGTGGTACTAAATTTTCATGAAAAAAATGAGAAGCAACTGTATGTCTTACCACCCTAAGTAAAAGAAAAAATAAATATTTTTTTCTGAAGTTTTCAATTTAAGTAGAGGACACATGCTCGGATGTGCCGAAATTTTTTTCTATTTTTTTTCCATGTAAATAATTAGTTATGATTTTTTTATTATAAATTTTTCAGAATTATTAAAACCTCTATGTCTGACCACCATAACTTGGTCAAAAAAGTATGAAATTCATTTTTTTTTATCCTATAGTATGTGAAGCATAGAATGTGGTGCATATTGTAGATTTGAAAAATGTTAAGTAGTTTGAAAGTTATAGAATTTTTTCAATTAGCCTATCAATTAGGAATTTAGATGTAATGTAGGTAAAAAATCAATAATAATTTTTTATTAAATTCAAAATAAAGAAAAGTTATATTGGTGGAAAGATGACAACTTTTCTATAAACCCTTTTTGTTTGATGAAATTTCAGTCAAAAAAAAGTTGTTAGCCACAAGGGAGAACTTCGAAAAACTGAACAAATTTTTAAAAACATGATTCTTCAGTTGACTTTGTAGGTTTGGTAATTTCAAACCAAATCCTTAGACAATATCCATTACTAAACGGAAATTTGTTTCTAAACGGATATTCATTACTTATATTTACTTATATTATTTATAATATTGTTACCTATTTTTAGCTACAACTCAAAATAGGTAGAGTTGAATTGCATTTATCATTGAAGGTACACAAGTGATTACAAAAAAAATTCTACTAAGTATTCATTGCTGGAAAAAATCTAATTACTTTTGAATTTTCAGTAGTATTATGCAAGTAATTGTAACATAAAAATCATAAAATTGCATAATTTTTTTTGCTTTATTCATATTGTACAAACCAAAGTCCCACACAAGCCATGGGAATAGCTTAATTTGATTTTCACAATCAAATAATGAATACAAGAAAGAAAAGTATACTACACAACTAAAGATAATATAGATATAAGGGAGAAGGTGATTCGTCATTTCCTGGAATGATGAATCGTTGTAACACTTGAAGCCTTCAATTTTCATATCTCCCGATTGCAGCAACTCCAAGCTCCAAATACATCTGCAAGATTTGAGAAAGATGGTAATAGAGAAATGAAAAATCACATCCTAACTCATGCCTATATTACCAAAAGAGATGTAATACACATTCAATTCGGCATTTATCAGATGATTAATTCATCAGAGAGACAAGTATTCAAAGAGCAAAAAATTCATTGGAAGCTTTCAGCTTCAATTATTTTGCTAACAAGTTTATTTAATATGTAGGAACAAGTACAATCAGATCATTTTTAACCAATAGATTGTGCTATGAGTGGTGGAAAATGTGGCTCCCATGAGGGTTGAGCCCAACTCATAAACAGTAAAGGATACATCCATATACAATAACAATAATCTCAAACTTCTAGGGAGTGAGCTCAAAAGACTAGTCTTGTCAAAGCAACTACAGGATCTTGTCAAGGTAATACTGCATTTTTAAGTACATTTTTATAATGCATTATCTCCAAGGATGCTAAATGTAATGGTGAATAAGCATACTAGAATAGCACATAAAATAGTAAAGGAGCACACTTGTTGTCTACAAAATCTCAAGTTTTCAAACTTAGCATATGGAGAATAGTAGGAGTTTTGTATGAGAGGGAAATATACGACTATATTATTTTGCAAAAAGGTAAACAATATTGTTACTAAATACTAGATTGTGAAGTAAAGATTGCATAATTAAGAACATAATAGTTTTATGAAAACATCAAAGTAAACTAAGGAGATAGAGGAGGATAGTTAGTTGTAACTATGTTTCACAATATCAACATCAAGAATATAGGCCAAGCTCATAAATGAATCATTGTGAGTCAATTCTTAGCAACAACCATAGAGTGCAGATGTTAAGAAATAGAGAAAATGAAAAATATGTTCTCATAAGAAATTTTAGTAAAAAGTCAAGACTATAAGCACAGTCAAGACTTATGAAGGAATTTACACAAATAAACATATAGTGGAATGCATGACAGTGCTAAGAACTAGGCACAAAGTTATGAATAGTCAAATAAAAAGTGAATGTCAATCAATGAGAATGGCCATCAATATCCTCGATGGCAGTAAATTTTATACATAAGAATGGGAAGAGTTTCTTAAGAAGGATAGTGGCCTTTCATTTTCAATAATGTTATCGAGTACAAATCATAATTCAGGAAGCAACATTTGGAAACCATTAAATGACTAAGGGGAATGAAAATATTTTGTAAGAAAATGCCTAGAACATAATTCTTACCCACAACCACAAGTATCTGGCATAAAGGGAAAATGAATATATGTGAGAGACCACTAAACCCTCAAACTCATTCATAATAGGAGAATTTTCTATAGAAGTAAAGAAACCCAAATGGATCACACATAACTGTGGCTTCAGATGCATAAGATACCCAGAAGAAGAAAACTCAACATTTGTAACTCAAGGAGTGAAGAGTGTGATTTCAAGAAAAACCACAAACATACATACAAAAAGAGAAAATACCCAAAAGCTCGAGGTGTTTTCATTCATGGTGTCCCTACAAGTTCAAAGATGAGGCTCTTTATAGATATTTAATGAAGATCTATAGATAAAGAACTTCCGAGAGGTTTTTACCATAGCCACAGAAATAGGCGAGCACCCAGGTTTCTAACACATAATGCTAGAAGCTTATCAAATGTCCCTCAACAAATGGCAAGTAAATAACCATATACTTACAGAGAGAGAGTTTTCATTATATGATATCTTTTGTTACACATAAAAATAGTGAAATAAGGACATGGTCGTGCCCATTCACTCTCAGAAAATTTTAGTTTACAAACAAAGATTTCAAGTTTATTTTGGGAAAAACTTAGCTCACCTTCTGTTTGAGGCATATTTGCATGATTTTCAACTTGAGAGTTCCAGTTTTCTCTCTCCAACTTCAGGCTCGAACCCTATTTCTACATGGTTGATGGCAGCCAACAATAGTGAAATTATTAAAATAAAGTGAAAGGAACAATTCCCTCGGGTTTTAGGGTTTCCTTTACCCTAGGTCTATTGACAAAACAAGGAATTTTTTTCCATTGTTTTATTTTATATGGATTAGGTATTAAAAGTAAAATATTTAAGATTTACTTTAATAAATATCATGGAAATAATGGCTTAAATTTAATAAATATTAAAGTAAATCTTAAATAGTTTACTTTTAATATTTATTCAAAACATTAAAGCCTTGCTCCAAAACTATAGAAAAATAGTGAAGTAAAGACTTGTATTATTTTATTTGTACAAGCCACCTTTAATGGAGTGAAATAAATATGGAAAGCACTGAATGGCAATAAACTGATCATGCAAAGTCTAGTGGAGAGTTGAACTGAAGGTATTTTCATGCATTCAGAGTCAAACTAGAGACTTTATCTGATGACATGGAGTTTCTGAGACATTTATATAGTTCCACATTAGTTTTGAGATCCTTTTCAATCATGCACAACATCAGAAGGAATTTGCAACATCGAGTGATCGGTTCACTTCAGTTACAGGCCTTTTTCAAAGATTTTTATCTTTGCTTGTGAATAAAATTTTACACCACCAGTTCATTTTTCAATGCCACTTCCATGCAGTTTGTTGAGTTTTAGTCAACTCAGAAACCATTCTTAAGTCACATTTTAGTTACATATAGTATCAAACAAATTTTTGAGCTATTTAAGCTTAGTTTGTAGCATTGGTGGGCACCCTTTTCGGACAGTTTTGGTTTTTCTCATGAGAGGACACTCTGGGATATTTTTCACTCCTAGTTCACATTCAATTTCACCTCTTGGATGCTTTATGCATGCCTTTATTGTATTTATTGGAAATAAACACTTTCTCCTTCAGCTCTTGCTTCTTTTGCCTTTGCATTTTCACAAAGAAGAGACTTTCCTTGTAACTCATTTTACAAATTTTAATATACTTAGCAGCTTTTTACAGGTTATGATATATTGTTACTTGCAGATTTTTCCTTCTATCTTTATTAAAATCAAGTGTTATCCTTCTCATTCTTAGGTGTCTTGTATGTTTTGAATGATGTGGATTTGAATTTAATGAGTTTTAATCTCAAAACAGTTAATTTTTTGTGTCTTTCATGGATGCATGTACATGAAATAATTTTTATTCACAGGTCATAGGTTGTGCAACTAGTTTATCTTTCCTTTAGGTTGTGAAAACACCATTTCCTTCAAAGAGGATAGATGACCAGGAATTTTTATGAAATGCTTATGTGATTAGATTTCCCAATTTGAGATGTGAGAACATATTTCATGATTATTAATTATGAATCAATCTGCTCATCATTTACATTTAGGTCCATCACCATTTGTTTTAAGTTTAGTTTATGCATTCAATTAGATCCTTTCGTCCCTTTTCCAAACAAGTTACACATAATCATTAGAATATCATAAAGGAAGTCGGTCTAGAATCCAAAGGTTTAGTTTCATATAGGGTACCCACAACCTAGAATTAGTCCAATATAAAATAGGATTGCAGAGCTTTCCAGCTTAACATGCGGGTGCAAATCCCTATGATAACAATTTTTGGCACGCTTGGTGGGACTCTGAAGCACACTTTAGAGAAAGAAGAATTCAATATTTGTAGGCTATTGTTTTGGTATATACAACATCATTTTTTTTCCTTTCAAAGGTTATTTATACCTAGTGACTTCAAGCATATTTACTAGTTTCAACAAGACCTAGCATTGGTATGTTTCAAACACAAGCTTTATTTCTAATTTCTAGCTAATCATATGAGTAAAGATGTCAGGTTTTCATAGTCAGCATGTATACCCACTTTTGTTTCATGAAAGTCCTACTTATCCACATCCTTATCAGCCATATCAGGCTAATTATATTGCTGGTTTTATCTGAAACAACCATGCCACAGTGAATAACCATCATGCTTATTATGATTTCCACCCACCCACCCCCTGCTCAACCTCCATATCAACCTAAATACGCTTAGATTTAGCTCCAAGAGGTTGATGATATGGAGAATAGTATGAATGACACCAAGGACATATTGTTAGACATTGTGAAGTAGATAGAAGAGTCTCGAAGGCAACAAGAGTTTGATATGCAACAACAGGAGTTAGACTATCAAGTTTTTTTTATGAGTAGGAATTGGAGACACAAAGGATACAGTTTGAAGAAAATCTCAGGAGGGAGTTAGTTGTAAAGGAGGAGAAGATCAATTCTTTTCTTACTCAAAAGAATGATATACAAACAAATTGCATTTTAGATCAGTTTCAAGAAGAAGTACTTCCAAGGTATTCAATCCCAAGTTTTACAATCCTCCATCCTTTGCAAGTAGAGGAAAGTAATCTAGTACAACCTAGTGTAGTTCCAGAGCAGCTTGTTGACTAGGATACCTTACTCCTTGTGGAGAAAATTATAAATGTAAACCATTGTGTTTAGCTTTGGAGGTTTACTGATTAGAGTAGTAAAAGAATGAACAAAAGGAGCAGGAAGTTGTTGCTACTTGTACTATGTCCCTAGCTCAAAATTACCATATTACATGTGAGGAGGATATTGGTCCAAACTTGCTACTAAACCCCTTGGATTTTGATTCATTTGAAAAAAATTCTAATGTTGTTTATAACATGGATGAAAATAGAGTATAGGAAGTACCAGTCAAAAGTCTTCACTTGCAGAGATAGGATGCCCAAGCTTCATTGGAGAAGGTGCCACATAAGGAGGAACAATTGGTTTATCTATTTGATCAACTACCTAGTTTTATTGAGCAAGATGAAGAGAGCACACATGTACCTGACTTATCAGTTAATTTGGAACACCTAGTAGAAATTGTAGAACATGATGTATTGCTAGTTCAGGATAAGATTGAAGCCTCAATCCATTTGAGACAACAAGAGGACAATTATATTTTGGAAATTAATGAAAATGACTTGCATAAAGTTTCCCAAATTGAACAAGTAAGAAGATCATCTTAAATTTAAGGTAAGCCCTCTCATGCCACAAAGTAACAAAGATTATGAAGAACCCTATTTTGGAATGACCTTGAATCCTTTGTTTCAAGATTAGATGACAAACAAGAGAAAATTGAACATGTTCATGTAGAGAAAATTGAAAGTGAATCTCATATTTTTTCTTATTTGTTTGATGAAATTCCTCAATTTGTTGATGAAAATGAGGATTTCACACATGTAATAGCATCTATGCCTGGTATGGGACAACTAAATGATAAAACTCATCTGGATTTAATGCAAAGTTATGAGTTAGATGAAAATATGCTTTCGAGAATCATATAGGTTTTTTATTCTAACATAAATATAATAAGCTACGATTATATGAAATAGTAGTATGTAATCGGCTTGTTCAGGAAAAAGAAGAAAGCATTCCTTCATTTTTTTCATGTAAACCAAATCTTTCAGATCAAGTTGAAATTGAGATAGAAGATGGAACAACATCTTTGGAAGAAGGAAAACTTACACTGCAAATGGAGCAACCTAATCAGCAAGATGGAGAGAAAATAATGTATAAGCATGAAGATAGTAGTGAGAGGCCAAGTTTTATCCTCTCAAAAGGGTGTCCGATCAGATATTTGTCCAAAGAGGAGTCTACAGAATTACAACAAGTCATGATTGTGCCAAAGAATGCGATTGTAAATGAGGAGAAATAGTTTACTCTTATTTATATGTCTTAGAATAACATCTTTGATGATAAATCAAAATGAGGAAGGTGTGCTTTTTATGATGTTCCAAATTTTTTTTGCATCAATTAATCAAATGTTTATTATTTCCATACCTCTTTTTGGTTAATCTTAAGGATTTAAAGCATCCTTTGTTATTAAGGAAGGGTAGTTATTTCTCACAACCAGTGAATGGTCATGTCTGAGCACTACCACTATTGGGTAGTGTAGGGTAGGGTAGTTTTCTTTCAATAAGTTCTTATTGCATGCTAGTTTCAGTATTGTTTTGCTTTGAGTAAGGTGAAGATGCTACAAAGGGTTTTCTAACTCTGTATTAAGTAGAGTTTCAATACTTTATGTTAGTTTTTGTGGCTTGCAGCTGAGTTACAAGTTTTTCTGAGACAAAACAGAGAAAAATGGACTCCATCCCCACTAGATATACAAGGCAACTAGTCTATGGTGTATAGTAGGAAAACACTCCATAGAGGTCACCAAATTGTTACATATTTTTAGCTACAACTCAAAATTGGTAGAGCTGAATTGCATTCATCATTGAAGATACACAAGTGATTAAAAAAAAAAATCTTCTAAGTATTCATTGCTGAAAAAAATCTTAATACTTTTGAATTTTTAGTATTATTATGCAATTAATTGTAACAAAAAAATCATAAAATTGCATAATGTTTGCTGCTTTATACATATTGTACAAACCAAAGTCCCACACAAGCCGTGGTAATAGCTTAATTTGATTTTCACAATCAAATAATGAATACAAGAAATAAAAGTACACTACACAACTAAAGGTAATATAGATATAAGGGAGAAGTTGATTCACCATTGCTTGGAATGACAAATCATTGTAGCACTTGAAGCCTTCAGTTGTCGTGTCTCCAAGTTGCAGCAACTTTGAGCTCCAAATGCATCTAAAAGATTTGAGGAAGGTGGTGTTAGAGAAATGAAAAATCACATCCTACCTCATTCCTATATTACCAATAAAAATATAATACACATTCAATTAGGCATTTATCAGATGATTAAGTCATCAGAGAGACAAGTATTCAAATGACACAAAATTCATTGGAAGCTTTCAGCTTCAATTATTTTGCTAACAAGTTTGTTTAATGTGCAAGAATAGGTATAATCAAATCATTTTTAACCAATAGATTGTGCTATGAGTGGCGGAAAATGTGGCTCCCATGAGGGTTGAGCCCAACTCATAAATAATAAAGGAGACAACCATATACAATAACATTAATCTCCAAATTCTAGGGAGTGAGCTCGAAAGAGTAGTCTTGTCAAGGTAATGCTACATTTTTTAGTACATTTTCAGAATGGATTGTCTCTAATGATGTTGAATGTAATGGTTAATAAGTCTACTAGAACAACACAAAAAATAGTAAAGGAGCACACTTGTTGTCTACAAAATCTCAAGCTTTCAAACTTCGCATATGGAGAATAGTAGGAGTTGTGTACAAGAGGGATAGATACAACTACGCTATTTTGTAGAAAGGTAAACAATATTGTTACTAAATGCCAGATTGTGAAGTAAAGATTGCATATTTAAGAACATAACAGTCTTATGAAAGCATCAAAGTAAACTATGGAGATAGAGGAGGACAGTCATTTGTAACTATGTTTCACAATATGAACATCAAGAATATAGGTGGAGTTCGTAAATGAATCATTGTGAGACAATACTTAGCAGCAACTATAGAGTACAAATGTTAAGATACAAAGAAAATGAAAAATATGTTCTCATAAGCAAATTTTAGTAAAAAGTCAAGACTATAAGAACAGTCAAGACTTATGAAGAAATTTACAAAAAGAAACATATAGTGGAATGCATGACAGTGCTAAGAACTAGGCACAATGTTATGAACAGTCAAATAAACAATGAATGGCAATCAATGAGAATGGTCATCAATATCCTCGATGGCAGTAAATTCTATACATAAGAATGGGAAAAATTTCTCAATAATGATAGTGGCCTTATATTTTCATGAATGTTATCAAATACAGATCATAATTGAGGAAGTGGAATTTGGAAACCATTAAATGACTGATGGAAATGAAAATCTTTTGTAAGAAAATACCCAAAACAAAATTCTTACCCATGGCCATGTATCTAGCATATAGAGAAAATGAATATATGAGAGAGACCACTAAACCCTCAAACTCATTCATACTAGGATAATTTTCTATAGAAGTAAAGAAACCCAAATGAATCATACACAACTGTGGCTTCAGATGCATAAGATATCCAGAAGAAGAAAACTCAATATTTTTAACTCAAGAAGTGAAGAGTGTGATTTCAAGAAAAACCATCAACCTACACAAAAAAAGAGAAAATACCCAGAAGCTTGAGGGGTTTTCATTCATGGCGGACCTACAAGTTCAAAGACGAGGGTGTTTATAGATATTTAATGAAGAGATACAAATAAAGAAATTTTGAGAGGTTTTTACCATAGCCACGGAAATAGGTGAAAACCTAGGTTTGTAACACATAATGGTAGAAGCTTATCAAATGTCCCTCAAGCAATGGAAAGTAAATATTCATATACTTACAAAGAGAGCATTTTCATTATATGATATCTTTTGTTACAGTGAAAAACATAGAAATAAGGACATGGTCGTGCCCATTCACTCTCAGAAAATTTCAATTTACAAACAAAGATTTCAAGATTTTTTTGGGAAAAACTTAGCTTACCTTCTGTTTGAGGCATATTTACGTGATTTTCGACTTGAGACTTCCACTTTTCTCTCTCCAACATCAGGCTCGAACCCTATTTCTGCATGGTTGATGGCGACCAACAATAGTGAAATTATTAAAATGAAGTGAAAGGAACAATGCACGTGGGTTTTAGGGTTTCCTTTACCCTAGGTCTACTGACAAAACAAGGCAATTTTTTATTTTGTTTTGTTTGATATGGAATAGTTATTAAAATTAAAATATATAAGATTTACTTTAATACATGTCATGTATAATGGCTTAAATTTAATAAATATTAAAGTAAATCTTAAATAGTTTACTTTTAATATTTATTCAAAACATTAAAGCATCGCTCCAAAACTATAGAAAAATAGTGAAGTAAAGACTTGTGTTATTTTACTTGTACAAGCCACCTTTAATGAAGTGGAATAAACATGCAGAGCAGTGAATGACAGTAAACTAATCACACAAAGTCTAGTGGAGAGTTGAACTAAAGGTATTTTCGTGCATTCAGAGTGAAACTCGAGACTTTATCTAATTACATGTAGTTTTTGAGACATTTATATAGTTCCACATTAATTTTGAGAACCTTTTCGATCATGCACAACATCAGAAGGAATTTGCAACATCCAGTGATCGATTCACTTCAGTTATGGGCCCTTTTTTAGAGGTTTTTATCTTTGCTCGTGAATGGAATTTTACACCTTTAGTTCATTTTCAGTGCCACTTCCATGCAGTTTGTTGAGTTTTAGTCAACTCAAAAATTAGTCTTGAGTCACATATAGTATCAAATAGAGTTTCTAGTTGTTTAAGCTCAGTTTACAACATTGGTGGGCTCGCTTTTTAGACAGTTATGTTTTCTCTCATGAGAGGAAACTTCAGGATATTTTTCAATCCCAATTCACTTTCAGTTCCACCTCTTGGATGCTTTATCCATGCCTTTATTGTATATATTGGAAAAAAATATTTTTCCTTTAGTTATTGCTTCTTTTTCCTTTGCATTTTCGCAAAGAAGAGACTTGTCTTGTAACTCATTTTTTAGATTTTAATATACTTAGAAGCTTTTTATAGGTTATGATATATTGTTACATGTAGAGTTTTCCTTATATATTTATTAAAATCAAGTGTTATCCTTCTCATTCTTAGGTGTATTATATGTTTTGAATGATGTGGATTCAAATTTAATGAGTTTTAATCTCAAAACCTTTAAATTTCTATGTCATTCATGGATTCATGTACACGAAAGCAGTTTTAGTCGTAGATCATAGGTTGTGCAACTGGTTTATCTTTCATTCAAGTTGTGAAAACACAATTTCCTTCATAGAGGATAGATTATTAGGCCTTTTTATGAAATAATTATGTGATTATATTGCTCAATTTGAGTTGTGAAAACATATTTTATAATTAATAGTTGGAATCAGTCTACTCACCATTTACATTTAGGTGCATCACCATTTGTTTTAAGTTCAGTTTATGCATTCAATTAGATCATTTCTTCCCATTTTAAAACAAGTTACACATAATCATTAGAATATCATAAAGGAAGCTAACCAATAATCTGGAGGTCTAGTTCCATATAGGTTACCCACAACCTAGAATTAGCCCAACGTTACATGGGATTGCAGAGCTTTCTAGCTTTGCATGCGGGTGCAAATCCCTATGATAAAAAATAAATAATATTACATAATATGTAATATATTATATATTATATTGATGTGCACCCAATTCACAAGAGAGAGAGAGGGAAAGAGAAAGACCTAAGAGGGAGTGAGATATCTGAGAGGGATGGGGGGAGAGAGTTGAGATGGTGGGAGATAGAGAGAAAGAGACTTGAGAGGGAGAGAGGTAGAGAGAGAGACTTGAGAGAGATAGGGGGCTTGAGAGTGAGAAAGAGAGAGAGAAATACTTGAGGGGAGGGAGAGAGAGAGAGAGAGAGAGAGAGAGAGAGAGATATTTGAGATGGAGAGAGCAAGGGAGAGAGATAATTGAGAGAGAGAGAGAGAGAAATTATTGAGAGAGAGAGAGACTTGAGAGGGAGTGAGAGAGAGAGAGATAATTGAGAGGGAGAGAGGGAGGGAGAGAGGGACTTGAGAGTGAGAGGGAGAGACAGACAGAGAGTTGAGATGGACAGAGGGAGGGAGAGACAAAGAGAGAGAGAGAGGGGGGGAGAGAGGAAGAGGGAGAGAGGGAGAGAGGGAGAGAGGGAGAGACCTAAGAGAGAGGGAGAAAGAGAGAGAGAGTTGAGAGGAAGAGTGTTTTACTATTTTTGAACCCTCTACAATAAGAAGTGATATAACCATCAAACAAAACCATTACAACTCAATTCAACATTCATGCCATTAAACCTTCAAGTTTAATAACATGTGATTAGATCATTCATTTAAAAGGTATAAAATAATCATGAATAAGAATCACTATCTTCCAATCATGATACATAAAGAGGAACATTATGTACACCAAAGAGGTTTGATGCAACTTTAAAAAAAATTCCTTAGAAGACATTAAGATAAATGTTAATTAGATTGTTCATGTTAAATCTATACAATAATTATGATCAACAAATAAGACATCAGTCAACCATGATGCATGAATAAACACTATGTATGCACACTATATATATGAACAAACACTAAATTAATAGATTATTTAATATTTATTACTAAATTTTTGTCTCATCACTATACTATTATATTCATAAATTCAACACTAAAAATATCCATCCAAGATCAATTTCTTTATAAAAGTAAGATCATTGTCTTAAGAAAGTTTTGCAACTCTCAGTTGCATCTCTTCATTTATTTGTGTTTTCCTCTTTCGATTGGGACTGTCTCCTTTCCTCTAGCCATCATTGATGCTCATCTAAGTTCACTTCCATGGACCTAACCACATCAAAAATAGTTTTAATTTTTGAAGCAAAATGCCTCAATAATGGGTGAACACATTTTTTCATTTTAAATAGCATTAACTTGATCCTGAATGGTTCTAACATTCACATTGATTTTTTCTTGAAAGCAAGCACCATCGGATGTAGGTGGTGGGGGGGGGGGGTTACAAGGTGGAGTGGGTGGAACTGGAGGGCGTGGATCCATAATTTATATATAAGTGAACTTGCATTAAATTTGTAATTTCAAAATGTAAGATACATGTTTAAAAATCCCCTTAAACCATTGAATATAAATGACTTAATTGAATACAAATGAAAAAATGTGTAAATATCATTTATGTCTAAGGTATGTAAATGGAAAAAAAATAATTTTTAAAGTGATGTGAAATCTCATTTAAAAATACATTAAATTTTTACCTCGCTGCAATGTGGAAGTGTTAAGCTCCAAATTGCCAATACTTTGTGAGTCTGTATACATAGTTACTAATGGTTAAACAAAACTTGTCCCGATAGGCATAGGGAAATGGGTAAAGTTAATGGGCAATAATCGATGGGATGTGTGGGAGGCTGTAATTTGTATATGATAAAATATGATAGCCTCCTACATAGCCCATTTATTACTACCCATTTCCCTATGGTTGCAGAGACAATTTTTATCTGGTCAATACTAACAATGGATCCAGATTCACCAAGTATTGGAAATTTAGAGCATTTCCAACAAGGATCATTTCTATTTTCAGAGCTGAGTAGAGTCAAAACAACTAAAAAATATATATATATATATATATATATATATATATATCAAAGAAATACTAACTTAAGAATAAAAACAAAGAAGGAATTTATGAAACATGAGAATAAGTGATAAAGAAGAAGTAAAAAATAGAAAATAATGTAAAAAAGTTTTTAAAAAATGAAAAAATGGGGTAATGAAGGTTTTATTTTATGTTTGTTTAGTATGTTAGGTTCAATTTTATGCTTTTTTTCTAGTAATGAAGGTTCAATTTTTTTGTTTGATGTTTTCTCTTTGTTTTCCACTAAATAGGGTTTTAATTGTTTTTGTAACTAGGAGAGAGAGAGGGAGAGAGTTGGAGAGAGGGATAGAGGGAGAGTGGGAGAGAGGGAGGGAGAGAGTGGGAGACAAGGAGAGAGAAGAAGAGAGGGGGAGAGTGGGAGAGAAAGAGAGGGAGAGTGGGAGAGTGGGAAAGAGATTAGGAGAGGAAAAGAGGGAGGGAGAGAGGGAGGGAGAGAGAGAGGGAGAGGGAGAGAGGGAGGGAGAGGGAGAGGTAGAGGAGAGAGAGTGGAGAGAAAGGGAGAGAAAGGAGAGATAAAGAGGGAGAGGGAGAGAGATAGAGTGGGAGATGGAAAGAGGAGAGGAGAGAGAGAAGAGAGGGGAGGGAGAGGGAGAGAGATAGTATTTGAGAGAGAGAGTGGGAGAGGAAGAGAGGGAGAAAGGGAGAGAGAGGGTTTAAGGCAGGGAGAGAGTGGCTTGAAGGTAGGGAGAGGGGAGGAGAGAGAGAGACCTAAGAGAGAGGGGGAGAGGGATAGATGACAAGTATGAGAAAGGAGAGAGAGAGAGGGGAGAGAGTGGGGATAGGGAGACATGGAGGGAGAGGGGAGAGGGAGATATAGAGGAGAGGAGAGAGAGAGAGGGAGAGAGGGAGAGAGTGGGAAAAAGAGGATAGAGGATAGAGAGAGAAGGTGAGAGAGAAGGTTTAGGAGATATGGAGAGTGGGGAAAGAGGGAGAGAGTGGGAGAGAGGGAGAGGGAGAGGAGAGAGGGAGGAGGAGGTAGATTGGGAGAGGAAGAGAGGAGAGAGAGGGAGAGAGGGGAGAGAGGGATGAGAATGGGAGAGAGAGAGGGAGAGGGAGAGGGAGAGATATAGAGTATTAGGAGGGAGAAGGGAGAGGGGAAGAAGGGGATAGAGAGAGAGAGGATGAAGAGAGAGAGAGAGAGAGAGAGAGAGAGAGAGAGAGAGAGAGAGAGAGAGAGAGAGAATTAGGAAGGAGAAGGGAGAGGGGAAGAGTGGAAGAAGGGGATAGAGATGAAGAGAGGGAGAGATAGAGAGAGGGAAAGATAGAGGGAAAGGGAGAGATAGAGAGAGATAATTAGGAGGCGGAGGTAGAGGGGAAGAGGGGAAGAGAGAGAGAGAGAGAGAGAGAGAGAGAGAGAGAGAGAGAGAGAGAGAGAGAGAGAGAGAGAGAGAGAGAGAGAGAGAGG
>CM021106.1:344359498-344522761 GCA_007115665.2 Sequoiadendron giganteum | reverse complement strand
GTGGGGGTCTTCTTTAGTTGTTCCATGACATTGTAGCCACTAGCAACTGACTTTGAATTTGTAGGGGGTGCTCTATCTTGCATGGATGGTCTAGGGATAGTGATTTTACCACCTCGTGTGGTGACTCCACACTCAGCTTTGGACTCTAGGATATGGACAACATCTACCCATTCATCTAAAGATGTGACAACATGGTCATAAATGTGGTTGAAGTTTCCATATTTTTTTCCTTTGCCATTGTTTTTTGATTTATTGTGATACGACATCAGATTCGTGTATATCTTGAGGTCCCGATTTTCAGCTGGTTGTTCAACAGTGATAGTCTTGTCATCAATAAGGTCTTGGATCAGATTTTTGAGCCTCATGCAACCAACTATTGTGTACCCCTTTATCATATGAAAATCACACAGGTGCTTCTCATTATACCATGGTGGCTTAACTTGAGGATCATGGTAATTTTCAATGACTAGGAGTGTGATTATGTTGGCATTAATGAGTCGATTGATGACGGATTTGACTGACTCTCCAAGCGGTGTGTACTTTCTCTTTGGGGACTATCGGCTCCTTGTGGATGGCCCACATTGATCATTGACATTGTTGACTATCTACGTTTTGTTTTGTTGATGGGATGTGTTGGATTGAGGGGTGTTTTTGGTGTTATTATGAGGTTGTTGGTATGCTTGTGGTTGTGTGTTTGGCTTGGGAGCACTGATTACAACCTTAGCATCAACAACACCATCATTGGTAACATTTTTATTTTTCAGCCATGTTCATGGTTTTTTGTTGTAACTTGTAGATGGCAGATCATCTTGATAAGTGGGTGTCCCCCCTTATGCAATGAGGGATCTTTTGATGTTGAGAGCCTTGGGGAAGAGCTGATTATAGGTGGTGATGCACTGTACTTTGAGATGGAAAGCTGGAAGCCCTTCAAGATTTTAGATAATGGTTTTGAATTGTTCTTTTGGCATAGCCCACTTGCTCCTATTGGCCTTGGATCACCATTGTTGCAAGAAGGAAGTGAATGTTTCTCCCTTGTTTTGCTCAAGGTTGGACAACTCCTCCAAGCTTATGTCCATGCCCATGTTGAATGAACAATTTTGTATGAAGGTGTCCACAATTTCTTAGATTTTTTTGATTCTGGAAGAAAGACAGGAGAACCATTCCATGGTTGGGCCAACCAGACTTAGGGGGAAGAGCCTCACTAGATAGGATTCATTGTAGGAAACCTCCATGCAGTGTACATATAATTCCCTAATGTGATCTTTAGGATTTCTAGTTCCACGATACTTGTCAAATTTTGGTATCTCAAAGCCTTGTGGGAATGGCTTCATCACAATGTTCCTATCGAATGAATGAAGGCATAGATTCCCTTATGATTTTGGGGTCTTCCTAGATTGTATGTCCAACACTTGTTGTGAGAGATTTTTTATTTGGGTGGACAAATCGCTTTGCAGGTCAGGTGGTGGAATGAAAGTGTTCTGGGTTGTTGTAGTGATTTGGATGATAGGTGGGGTGACTTGTTGACTGGGTGGTGTGTTTTTGGGATTTTGTTGTGCAACTAATGCTTGATGATATGCTTGTAGTTTTTTTTGTGTCAACAAATATTTTTGTTGGTCTTGTTGCTACTAGTGTGCCAACAATGCTTTTTCTTGGGCTTACTGTTGCTATTGCGTCGACAATGCTTTTTGTTGGGCTTGTTGTTGTTGTTGTTGTGCCAAAAACACTTGTTGTTGCACTTGGTATTATTGCAAAGCTTGTTGGTAAGCCTGTTGCTAAAACAAGGCTTGTGCTTGAGCTTGTTGTGCTTGATGTTGTGCTTGGGATTGTGCTTGTGCTACTTGGGTAGCTTGTGCGGCTTGTTGTTGTTATGCTTGTTGTGTTGCTTGTTGTGTTTATAGAAATTCTTGTGCTTGCAATTGGGTAGCTTGTTGGGATTTTTGCGCAGCTTGTTGTGTTGCTTGTTGTGCAACTTCTTGGGTTTGGAATTGCTAGAGTGCCCTTTGATAAGCTTGTTGAGCCACTTGCAATGTGATTCTGTATTGGTTGGCTATGTTTTGATTTGGTGGTAGAGGTAGGGGACTCATAATGGTATGAGATGGTGTGAAGAGATTTTGTTGGGGTGGTTGTTGAGGCATTTTAGTGATGACAATGGATTGTGTGGCAGAGGGTATGGTTGATAAGCTAGATCCTTGGGAGAACATGTTTCAATTTATTTGAGATGTTGTTCATGGAATAATGATTGATTGAGATGTTTGGATTGGTTCAACTTTTTGTTGTGATGTCGATGGCATGCCTAGAGAATTTGGTACACTTGGAAAATTGATTTCATTCAACTAATTTTGGATAAGTAAAGGGGGTTTCCCTAAATCAAGGATTGGTGTGGATGTTGATGTCAATGGGGGAAGTGGTGGGAGGATATGTGGTATTTTCACTTGACGAAGTGATGATGAAGCATCAAAGATTCCTCCTTTTTCCAAATAAACCTCCTTGTTCTTGTGATACCATGGGGAGGGAGACTTGTGCTCTGAGAGAATATGTCGGTGTTGCGGAGAAGTTTGATGTATTATTGGTGTCATGGAAGATGAGTGAAACATATGGATGTTTTGGGTCTTATAGGACGGTGCTCAACATACCCAAGATGGTGTTTTCATCCAAATTTTTGTTACTCACAAGGGGGTGTGTTTGAAGAGCTTGGAGCAATGAACTCCCCTTGGTGATTATGGGCTAGCTTGGGGCATGAGATGATTTTGGTTGGGGGATGAGTTGAATGATTCTTTGGGAGGATGGTGTGAATGATATCAGTGACATAATCCTAAGAGGTTTCTCCATAATTGTGCTTACATCATAATCAAAAGGGAGTCTAGCCCCTTCCTTTGCTAATGCTAGCATGTATTTTGAAGGATTAAGTATCATCATGGTATTGATAGTTTTGCGATTCTCAAGATTTTGGACGATCTTTAGGATTTCATCTTAAGGCATTCCTAAGATATTATTGGTGATTTCCTCCACTTGGCAACATCCCTCTTGAGGATCCTGTGGTTGTTGAGGAAGGTTGAGTGGGGGATTTCTAGATCCGATGGGGTTCAATTCGGGTGTGGTTTGACTCAAGTCACTTGAAGTAGATGTCTCTTTGTTGTGCTCCATGTTTTTGTTGTATTGAGATCAAGTTTGCACCATGAAAGAAGGATCAAATTTTAGGTGCAAAGTAGAAAATCCAAGTTTTTTTAAGGATCAAAGAATGGTGATGAGGAAAATGAAAGATGGATGGTGTGAATGATTAAACTCTCAAGAATATTGAAGGGACACTAGAATTTAGGACTTTTAGATTTTAGATTTTTTTATTTGATTTGTGTTTGATTTGGATTTGGATAATGAACTCATAAACCCCAAGATGTTGGATGTTATCTTGGGATAATTTTTCCACAAGGTGATAATTTAACTAAGCATGTGAAGAAGGATTCATGTACACATACTTAGTTAAACAAGATGATTTTGAATTGATTTAAAGGATTTTCCAAAAGTCTAGCATGAGGGATTTTTCCAAGATTCTATGAGTTGTTGGTGAGATGGGATTTGATTGATGTTTGAGGGATGGATGAGAATTTTTATTTTTTGATCCTAAATTGGACTTAGAGAGACTTCCTTTCTACAAGACCATGGTATTAAAGAACATTCTTGTACTTCCTATGTGAGAAATTCAAATCTTTGAAAGAGACTTGGGTTTTGACAATAATAAAATGAATATAAGTTGGGATTGTCTCTTGAAGCTTTTTTGTAAAAATTATAGACCAACCTTTCTCTAACTTTCTAAAGTCTTGAAAGATGCTCCTCATGAGCTTTTGGACTAAGGTGCTTATAATGAATTAGCTTGGGAACTTTGAATTTGTGAGAAATCATGGGATCAAGCACATGTGAGGTTCAATTATCTTTTATCTTGTTTTTAATTTGGTTCTTTTTATCACAAACACTTTCTTCCTTAGCTTTCAAACTGAATGTCTAATGCCTTAATTTCTTTTCATCCCACAAAGGCAATTATGTGTAAATAAAGAGAATCAAGGAAATAGTTCCCTAATGTTAATTTTAGTGAGAGAAAATCAAGATATAAATCCAAATACTTAGAAGGATTTAAGGATGAAATCCCTAGGGACAAGTAGTAGCACTTGGATTTTTCAATAGTATTTGCTTCTCCTAAAGGATTTGAAATCTTGATGATTTTGTTGAATTTTTGTTTTCCAATGTTTTAGATCCAAGAAAAGTGCTTTGATTCCAAAATGATGCACAACCCTAGGATAGAAAGAGACAATATTTGTTGAATTCCCACTTGGATAAATATAGTTGTGCTTATTCAAAGTGGATTATTAGAAGCTTGACCACACTAGCTCCCGTCCATGGCACACACTTCTTGGGTCAGCCAAGCTTCAGTTCTCATGAATCTCCCATGATGAACTTTTCATCTCTACTTTGAACTACAAGTACGTGGGATGACTTTAGAATAACTGTTCTTGCACCAACAAATAGTAATAATTTTTTGCCTCTATAAAAATTAATTTTTAGTTAGGGTGATTAGAGACATGGCACCTTGTGAGTGTCCAAAAAGCCACTAAAGGCTTTAATGAATCCTACTAGGGGTGCTTATACTTTTTATGGTAGTACCCCATTCTAAAAGACACTGTATGGCTAAGGCCTACATACCATGAGGACTTGACAATTTATTCCTATCCATTTGTATACCGACCAGAGTGAAAAACCAATTGGAGCCATCTTCGAATTGGTCTTAGGAAATCCCATCTAAAGGTAAACAATAGAAAGAAAGCACATCCATAGTTTGATCAATCTTTGTTTGCATGAACAAAGAGAGAACACACATGATATACCTAACTCACACTAGCAAGATTTGTTAAATTTTAAAAAACCCAAATTGAAGTGAGGAGGCAATCTTTTATACAACTTAATATCACGAAAAATACTTTTTATTCTCAAGATCATCGTGAAGTGCAAGAGAAGTGCATACGCCTTTTAAATGATTATTTTGTAAAAGATATTACAAAACATAAAAAAAAACATGTTATTTTTTAGACCGCAAAGCAATAATGGATTCTTTTTATAGCACCAAGATGAAGTGTGAAGTTTTCTTGTTGAATTTTTAAATCCAAAACTAAATCTAGTAAGTTCCTAAGGTTCTCTTTAACCCTTTGCTTGTTTTTAAAACCCAAACAAAAATTATTTGAGTCTTAAAAACTAAAAATAACAATGTCCTTAAAATAGTGGGATTATAATTACTCCCAAAGTGTTTAAAAATATTTGTTACAATCATGTGATAATTCCATAGAAAGTATTCTCTTCATTTCCTCCTCTTCTTGATCACCTCAACCTACAAAAGCTAGTTAATCTATAGAAAATAGAGCCACAAAATAGGTTAAAAGCTCAACGTGATAAAAAAAAGAAAGCACATGTTAAAATAGCTTGAAAGTTGACCTTTTACCCAACTCTAGTGTCACAATCCATGAAGGTTTCACTTTTTGGTGAGGTTTAGCAATGTTCTGGTGAAGTCAAGATCGCTTTGTGTAGGAACAGAGACAACAATTGCATTGTTGTTCCACAAAGCATCGCTCTTCGGAGTTTGAAAGATCGACCTAAGTGGAAAATTATAGAAGCATCGCCCTTTGAATTAAATACAACATCGCTATATAGTGACGTTGGACTAATAGTGTCACTGTTTATCTTTTGGAGCGTTGTTGTTTCCTATAAACACACAAAATTTGAAAAAACAATAGAATTTTGACCAAAAAACATGTTAATTTCTCAAGATGCGCCCTCCTTCTAGTGCCAAAATGTGAATGGTTGATCTAGAAATTCTCAAACATCATCAAACAACCCAATGTTAGTCATTAAACAAGTCTAAAACAATCATTCCACATGTAATTAATTCAAATGAAAAGAACAAGAAACAAAGTGAAATTAATCAAATGAAAGCTACTAAATCTTGCTCAAAACATTCAAACCAGCATCCCATGGGAGAATTGGTGCTTCTTTGATATGGAAAGAATCCCTTTCCCAATTCCTTACAAAGCTTTGATGACGATTGTTGATGATTGTGATCCTTGGTAAAAATTTGACCATAACCTAGCTAAGATTGATAAAATGCTATGAAAACCTTGATGAACAATGGATGAACTTGCATATAATCTATAGATAATGACTTTGCCTAAAGTTTTGGATCCAAAATCAATAGAGAAAATCTCCATTTATAGGAAAGAAGGATGGAGAAATGAGAAACATGAAGGATGCGGGATTGAACTTGACCCAATGGCATTGTGCCACTTGTCAACATTCTATTGAAGAGAGGTGGAGCACATTTTGATCAATCTGCAAATAAGTGCAATTAGGTGGAAATTTGGGTTTTTAAAGATGGCTTGTGGAGGAAGAGTTGGAAGATGAGTTAATGTCGCTTGCTTCAAGAAAAAGGACATGTAAGAGCCATAAATTCCATGTTGGAGGACAAGTCCTTTTGGGAGGGAGATTTCAAATTGAGGGAATATTCCAAAGAGATGCCATATTTGAATGGAAATAGAAGAATTAATAAATTATCAAATAAATTGATTTATATGTGCAAGTTGCAAAAGCTAGAGAAAAGAGGATTAGTGTCAGGAGTTAATCATGATTTAATTAACTTAGATGGAAGTTAGTTTGATTTGACATTTGATTTAGATATTTAGATTTATTTATATCAAAATGAGAGGAATTTGAGATATTAGATTTAATTAAATAAATTTTGATTTATTTAATTAAAAGGGACGATGTTAGATTTAATCAAATAAGGGTGATTTATTTAATCAAAAGAGGAAATATGATTTAACCAAATAAAATGATTCATTTAATTAAAAGAGGAACATTAGGATTAATTAAATAAAATGATTTATTTAATTCAAAAAAGATAATGATTTAATCGAATAACATGATTTATTTAATGAAAAGGGGAATATGATGAATTAATTAAATAAGGATTATTTAATTAACTAGTTAGTAAAGAAGTGATTCAGGAAGAAATGGTGTTAGTAAATCAGGATCGAGTGTATGATATCAATCGGGATATTTTTGGTGTCTACACTAAGAACATCAACAAGATTTTGTATTGTAGATGGAAAATGCCTCAAAGGTGGCACAATAATTTTTTCATTCTTAATAGTGTTGATTTAATCCTAAATGGATCTAACATTCACATCGATATGTGCTTGCAAGTGAGCACCATTAGATTCAGGTGGTGGAGGTAGGGGGCTATGAGGTGGAGTTGGTGGAGGTGGAGGTGAAGGTGGTGAAGATGGTGAAGATGGAGGGTGTAGAGGTGGATTATAAAAAAATTCATTATTGAATTGATCCATGATCTCTAAGATATAAGTGAACCTGCATTATATTTGTAATTTTAAAATGTAAGATACATGTTTAAAAATCTCCTTAAACCATTCAATATAAATGGCATAATTGAATACAAATTATAAAATGTGTAAGCCTCATTTATGTCTAAGGCATGTTACTTGAATGAAAAAAAACTAATTGTTAATGTGATGTGAAATCTCATTAAAATTTATATTAAAGTAGGAGAAATTATGTTGACTTTTAAAGGGGTCCTCATAAGATGGCTTAAGGGGAACTATGAATTAAGGTCCTAGGATAAAATAACATGGATTAAGGGAATAAAATTTGGTGAAGTTTCCCAATGCAACCAAATTTAATTAAGGTCCTAGGAAAAAATGAATTGCTTTAGGGTTTAGTGTTTAGGGTAATATGATGACTTAAAGGGACCAGGTGAGAGAGAGAGGGAGGGAGGGAGAGAGGGAGGGAGAGAGTGAGGAGAGGGAGAGAGGGAGAGAGGGAAAGTGGGATAATATATATTATTGTATATTAATATATATAGTATATATTATTATATATTATATTATATATTGATATGATATTAATATATAATATATAATAATATATAGTAAATATATATCATATATCATAAGAAAGAATAATTCTTAAAATTCAAATAATGGATATCTGTTATTGTTTTTCATAGGTGGACGAGTAACAATGTATATTAATATATAGTAAAAATATATATTATAATATTGTAATTTATAAGACTGGAGGTAACGGATATCCATTATAAATTTATATCCATTTGCTTCTTGAGGATTGTGTAGACTTGTGGGCATGTCAAGTGGAAAACATAACGAATATCCATTTTGTAAGTTATATAAAAAACAAAAATGGGACCATTTTGAGTATTTCAACTGTTCCCACATTCTTCTTGTTGCAAAATTCTTGTGCTTTCTGTCTACATTAGAAAAAATTCAGCTTTTCAAAGATTCTCTAACAACTTTTTTATAATTCTAATCATTCGTGCATGTTTTTTTGTTTGTGCAATGGGGAGCAGTAGTCGGCATAAGAGAAAAGGTAAAAGGAAACTTACAGTAGATCAAATTGAAGCATTTAGATGAAAAGATAGAGAAAGTCATAGGAAAAGAATACAAGGTATCTAAAATATTCAAATTGAAGTTTCTTTCAAACCATTAAATGTTAATTCAAGTGAAGATGAAATATAAATTGAAAACATTGAACATCATATTTAAATTGAAAATGAAAATGTGAAAAAAATTAAAAATGAAAATGTTATTGAAAATGTGGTAAATGAAAATATGGTTGAAAATAAAATTGTTATTGACAATGAAAATGTTGCTCAAAATGAATTTGTTATTGAAAATGTTGAAAATGTTGAAAATAGTGAAAATGAAAATGTTAATAACATTGTATTTGAAAATGAAAATGTTGATAACATTGAAAATGTTGAAAATGAACCTAATGTAACACCTAATTACAAAAGAAACCCTAAATGGTTGGTTGAAATAGATGAGAGCATAATTGATAATCTTGAAGGAAAAGGGTCACAATGAACGGTTCGTTTGTGGGCTACAAAAATGTTCAATGAATTATTTTCTGATAAGACATTAACCAAAAAACACCAATTTTTTGTGCAATTACTTAAGATTTACAAAATGAGACCATTATTTTAAAAAATTGAAGATTTTTCTCACAAAAAAATTGAAAAAAAATAGTCTTATTGTAAAACATATTTTTAATGCTCTAACATCTATTGGAAAGACTAGTGAGGAAAAATATAAAAGGGCTGCTCGAAGCATGATCACAACCTCACTAGTAAGACATCATTTGAGAAATTATCATTTAATGAGACAAACTTGTATTGATTTTAACTTAAATTATAAAACATTGAATAGAAAACTCTCAAGAAGAGCAAGACTTGATAGTGATCTTCAAAATGATATGTGTGCTTTTAGTGGGAGGCTTCCATGTGTTGATAAAAAGCTAACCGATAATGTAAATATGCAAATTGAAAAATATTTCAATTCTCACTCTGGAGTATCACTAAATGTAAAGGATGTTTTAAAGTTACGAATTGGTAATCGAGATCATACACCGCATCCTAATTTTTTTTTGGAATGTAGCCAAATAATTTTGTACAAACAATTTTGTCAAGAACATCCACATTTACAAATATCACAAATGGATTTTGAGTCTTGCAAGCCATTTTATTGTGTTCCTATGGAGTTTTGTAATACATGTTTTTGTAAATACCATGTTGAGTTTTCAATGTATCATGAATTGTTATGCCATATCCGTTCTACTATGCATACTGACGAAATTTTGCAGGAGTGTCATGCAGCACAATGTCCAAAGTCATCTAGGGAGTTTTTTGATTCATTTTTATACATTAGAGGTGATCATTGCTTATTTTATAGAAATGATTGTTTAAATGGAATGTATTTACAATGTGGTGATTTATCGAAGTTTGTAACATACTTTCATGAGGGAAATGATCATGATTTTGGTAATATTTTTTTTGAGAAAAACAAGTATGCGATAGTCAAATACACATTCAAGGGTGGAGGTGAGGGTTCTAGATTTGATTTTCTTGCAAGAGAGGTAAGTATTTCTGATTTTATTTCAAATTTTAAGAAAAATATTTTCTATAAGTATGCAAGGCATAGCCACAGGTCATAGTGGTTGGATTGGTAATTCAGGATGTGTAAGGACTATTTCCCCATTGGAACTATTGTATATATAGTTGATTTTGCTGCAAATTACACATTGCAACCACAAAATGAAGTTCAAATTACAATATTATAGTTATATTCAAATTGCTATTTTTGTCCACATAACATATAGGCATGTCCCTGATAGTACAAAAGAGGACATGAAGATAATCATGAAGTACCATTTTTACATGAGTGCTTATATATCTCATTCATCTGAGTTTGTACAACATTGTTTTGAAAACATTTTTGAGTTCGTGTAGGAAAGGAAATTGCAATGGGTCACCATTTTATTTGGTTAGATAACTGCACAGGGCAATTTGAGAATGCTCACATGTTTTATTGGTTGAGCATGATGCATATAGAGAGGGGTGTACCACATATTTGGATTTTTTCAAAGATGGGCATGGAAAATGCAAGCATGATGGTGCATGTTCATGTGTGAAGAGAGCTTTGGTTAAGGAACAAATGAAGATTAGAGGTGGTCCAACATTAAGTGATGCACGTTCTATTGTGGATTGGTGTACTTATATGCAATATCACAAAGAGGGACACTTGATTCACAAGTGTGCAGGTTCTTTTTTTTGGTTGAGGAGGGAACAATGAAAGACAAAAATGGAATGTCAAACAATTAGAGATTCTTCAAAGATGCATTCATTTTGAAGCTCAGATGCGAGTGTATGAACCATATGGAAAAGAGAGATGGATTATTTTTTGTCAAAATTATATTCAGTGTGATTGGGATTAGTGCAATTCAAGTGAGTGGGTAGATACATGGCTTCCATAGTACCTAACCCCTTTATCTATAGCACAATCCTTATTAGAAGATGTAATTGAAAGTTCACTTGACTATAATCATCTTTCAGATCTTGTACAACCAAGAAATTTCTATGTAGTTGTAGCGTTGGAGGGGAACGAAGAGGGATCAAACTATTGGTTGGAACGATGTGTATAGGGAAAGAAAAATAAAACACAACCGATGATAGATGATTATGGGTGCATGTACCCTATAGGTTTGGTTGTTGTTTCATGAACTTAGCTGCATTACCATTTCATCATCGTGTAGGTTGCTTAAAATAATATAGATTATTTATTCTAAGCATCTATGAAAGTTTTCATAACCATTTCATCATCATTTAGGTTGTTTAAATGAAATATATATTTTTTATTCTAAGTATATTTAGATGTTAATAAAAAAATTATGATCACATAGGTTCAATTATTGTTTTCAAAACTTGGTTACAAACATATATGATTAGAAATAATGGTCTACCTACATTTTAAGACTATGAGAAACACAAAACCATTCTCGTGTATTCACACCTTGTTATAGCAATACATGTTAAGTTATTGAGACATCATGCTAGACCAAAAACAAAAAACTATGGAAAATTAGTAGTGTTGATCATGAATCATTACTGGAAACTTTGAAGGTAAGAGATGACCCTTCAGGAATACTTGTGTAGTGGATCATTTGTTGTATGGGACACATATGATATTTTTCATCACATTTTGATATTGTTTATCTACTAAGGTTCATTATTTAGGTTGCTTAGAATAAAATAGATTTTCTATTCTAAGCATCTTTTCTAGTTTGCATTACCAATTCATCATTATTCAAGTTGTTTAGAATAATATAGATTTTTTAGTCTAATAATATTTCCTATTGTGACTATATAGATTTCTCATTTGAAGTATATTGTGATGTTCTTGGCATGATTGATCATGGAGCTACTACAAAAATAGCCAACTCTGATCCTTTGGTAGAGGTATGCGATAGATTAAATAATATAGATTTGTTCTTATAAGCATCTTTTCTAGTTTACATTACCATTTCATCATCACTTAGGTTGTTTAGAATAATATATATTTGTTATTCTAATTATCTTTTCTATCATATGTAGTTTAACTGCTACATTGATGGTTTGTACAGGTGCTTGTCACTCCAGAATGCCAACATGATACTGTTCTGGAAGACAGTGTTGACCGTGAAGGAAACACATGATCTATTTCCTTCCCCTACTTGGAAATAACTATGTATTATGGTCATTTATTTTATGCCTATGTGGCATTTTGTAAATCTTATATTTGATAGCAATTATTGAATGATAATATCATGTATATTATGTATACTTTACGTGTATTCAACAGTATACTTTACAACTTATGTGTATACTTTGTCACTTATGAGTATTCCAATGTATACTATATGACCTACGTTTTTTAATGCGTATACTTTGTATTCATGTGTGTAGTTCATGACTTAAGTGTATTTGACTAAATGAATCACTTTTTCACTTACTCATGAGGAACAAAATGAACCCTAAACCCCTTTGCACATTTACATTGCATCCATCCAACCCTTTTTTCCATCAACTAAAAACTCAACACCATGGGAAAATGCCTTAAATATATCAGTAATCAATAGAGGTTATTGTAGAGGGGTCCTACATGATCATGTATTATCAAACATATTATGTTTAGGTGACATAGTTTCTGAGTAATAGTCCGTCAACGATTGTTGTCTTTTAGCACTTTGGAATCTTAAGGGAAATCGTTGGTCCAATGTAGCTTAGAGTGGTTCAAAATGTTTGGGTGAAAAATATGACCATTACTAGTGTAATCATACCCATAAAAACATGTTGAAATAGTCCATTTGATTGTATGAGTTGTAGAATAAAACTTGCACCACTTTGCAAATTTACACTACTTGCATTTGACAACTTTTTCCTCAACTAAAAACTCATCACCAAGAGAAAATTCCTTTGAGATAGAAAAAACTAAGAGAGGTTATTGTAGAGGGTCTCAACACAATTGTATATCCTTAGATGAAGATCTATAAGCATCATGATTTCTAAGAAATATCCCTTCAAAGATTGTTGTCTTTTAGCACTTTGGACTCTTAAGGGAAATCGCCGATACAATGTAGCTCAAAGTGATTCAACATATTTGGGTGCAAAAGAGGACCATGCCTAACATAAAAATACCCATCCGTACATGTTGGAATAGTCCATTTGGTCATACAAGTTATAGAACAAAAGTTGCACCACTTTGCAACTTTACACTATTTGTATTTGACAATTTTTTTCTCAACTGAAAACTCATTACCACAAGAAAATGCCTTTGAGATAGAAAAAACTAAGAGATATTATTATAAAGGTTCTCAAGACAATCCCATAGCCTCAAACAGAGAGTTTATAAGTGTCATGATTTTCGAAAAATATCCCTTCAAAGATTGTTGTCTTTTAACACTTTGGACTCTTAAGGGAAATCGTCGGTCCAATGTAGCTCAGAGTGATTCAACTTCTTTGGGTGTAAAAGAGGACCATGCCTAGTGTAAACATACCCATCCAGAAATGTTGGAATAGTCCATTTGGTCATATGAGTTGTAGAATGAAAGTTACACCACTTTGCAGCTTTACACTGCTTGCATTTGATAACTTTTTCCGTAATTAAAAATGCATCACCACGAGAAAATACCTCTAAGATAGAAAAAATTGAGAGAATTTTTTGTAGAGGGTCCAAACACAATCCCATTACCTTAGATGGAGAGTCTTTAAGTGTCACGATTTCTAAGAAATGGCCCTTTAAATATTGTTGCCTTTTAGCAGGTTGGACTCTTAAGCAAAATTGTTGGTCCAATGTATCTCGAAGTGATTCAGCATGGTTGGGTGGAAAAGAGGATCATTCCTAGTGTAAGTGTACCCATATGGATGTGTTGGAATAGTTCGTTTGGTCGTACATGTTGCAGAATGAAAGTTGCACCACTTTACAACTTTAGACTGCTTGCATTTGACAACCTTTTCCTCAACTAAAAAATTGTCACCATGGGAAAGCTGAGAGAGGTTATTGTAGAGGGCCCCAACATGATCTCATAGCCTCTGACAGAGAGGTTGTAAGTGTCATGATTTCTAGGTAATATCTTGTCAAAGATTGTTGTCTTTTAGCACTTTAGAATCTTAAGGGAAATCACCGGTCCAATGTAGCTCAGAGTGATTCGATGTGTTTGGGTGCAAAATAGGACCATCTATAGTGAAAAAATACCCATCCAGACGTGTTGGAATAGTCCATTTGGTCATACAAGTTTTAGAACGAAAGTTGCACCTCTTTCCAACTTTATATTGCTTGCATTTGACAATTTTTTCCTCAACTGAAAACTCATCAACACGGGAAAACACCTCCAATATAGAAAAAACTGAGAGAGGTTATTGAATAAGGTCCCAACACAATCCCGTAGCCTTGGACAAAGAGTCTATAAGGATCACGGTTTCTGGATAATATCCTATCAAAGATTGCTTCATCTTTTCACTTTGGACTCTTAAGGAAAATCACTAGTCTAATGTAATTTAGAGTGATTCGACGTGTTTTGGTGCAAAAGAGGACCATTCCTAATGTAAACATATCCATATAGTATTCCTATTTTTCTTTTGGTGCATTACGATAATACAAATTGCATGTCCAAGGTAAAATAACATGCATGTCATGGAGTTGTATTTCATTTGTTTAATGGTAGTATCACATTCATTTGGTCTGTTTAATGGTTGCATCATGGTTGAGTGATGTCTTAATTTTTTATCATGATTATTGTATAGATTTAACATGAACAATCTAATGAACATTTATCTTGTTCATTTGTAAGGACTTTTTTGAAAGTTGCATTAAACCCGTATGGTTGAAAGATATTGATTCTTACTCAAGATGATTTTATACCTTTTACATGTTATTAAGCTTAAATGAACATTGAGTGATATTTATTTTTATCAAGATGATTATATTACTTTCAAATGAACAATGTAACATGACATGCATTTCATTAAATTGTATCCATTTCTCACTAATTTTAACTTCTTTTGAAATAAAAATCAGTTGCCAACTTCATTACACGAGTTCAAAAAAAAATAAAAAATGTCAAATGTAAATTCATTCAACAGAGTTTGAAATCATGGGTATTCTCAAATTGAGTGTTTCATAAAAATTTATTCATCGACATGTATGAAAAATGTGGTATAATAGAAAACACAATGAATTGTTTGAAAAAACTCCTCAAAGAAATATGGTCTCATGGAATGTAATGTATGTGAACCTTAATATGAATTAACTCTAACATAGATGGATTACCAATTATAATTCATAAGTTCTATTAAAATGCAATTTCGTTAATCTATAACATATATTATCAATCATAACTTCAAACCATTCTAAGATAATTATACATTCCATTTTGAAAATTCAAAGTAGAAAGACATGCACACAAGGAACAAATTGGAACAAATATCAATTCTTATATATCAAACTGTAGAATAATTTTTTTTGTGCATATACAAATTTGACATATGCCTACTCAAAACAAGTTTTACAAAATGTGGAATATATGCCATCTGAAGATCTATCAAACCCTAAGTACATATCAATCTATATCATATCCTAATCTTGTACTATACCATCAAAATCAAGCCTCCTCGAAGAAGTTAGTTTCTCTAAAGTTTCCTACACAATAAAATTTCAAACCAAAAATTAGATTAATTATGTCAATGGTTGACAGGATAGACTAGTAAATAGAAACTTATATACCATCATTTATAAATTATGAATTTAACATCAAAATTAGTATACATGTACTATATTATATCAATAATGCAATTCTTTTTTACCTCATGTCTTGCTCTCTTTTCTGCAAGACGGTATGCATATGATTGCCCCTTAGGATGATCACGAGTCCGATAAAGTCATGGCCTCACACTCGTCACAGTGCTAAGTCGAGAAGAGGACTATAGCAAATAAAATAAAAATGATACAAATTAACATATAATTGTTGAAAATAAATAATATATACTAAACACATATAGATACTCCTATTTAAACCTAAATATCTGCAATATAAAATAAACACATACCTATTGTGATGCTATGAAACTAGATGGGCTCATAGTGGATGAATCGGCTAATATGGTTTCCTATATAAAAAATGACAAGAATGTAAATGCACATGCACATATAATTATAATGTCGAGAATAAAAAATAGATACCTATTGTGCAACTTCATCCAATGGGTCAGACCTAGTCAACAAGGTTGTATAAGAACCATGTTGTTGCATAAAAAGACATGATTACGTTAGACTATCAATATATGTAGTACATGTATTAAAACATAATAGATTTCAAAAATTAACATCTAAAATAAATATTTAAATAATACTATATATTGATTCTCTAGGGAAAATGAAATTACAGTATGCGTAGCAACCCGCACTTGCGACATTTGCTCCTTTTTCAACAACTGTTAAAGATTCTGTCACATAAACATATATTAGTACAAATATGTCTCATAAAATATGAAACAATTTACATAAAACACACTATGAAATTACTTTAAGTCTTACCGGTCCTCCGATATCGTCCCTAGAAATCAATGTCTCTCATGTAAATGGTCAAATTCGTGCTTTATCAACTCCTACATCTAACATATAATGAACCTCATAGTCGGATGTGTCTGTGGAAGCCTCAGTCAACCATCATAGAGGACCCAAACATAAATTATTGCACATCATGCAATGATGAGGTGCACAAATATTTCCCAAAGAGGACGGTGTACCAGTGGGAGCTGATGACAGTGTACTAGTGGGAGCTAATGCAGTAGGTGCACCACCATCATTCTAGGATGTATCAGGTGCAACACCATCATGATGGGATACACCGTCAAATGGTTGCACAACATGATGGCTCTGCATGACCAAATGATCTCTCAATGAATGTAACACATAAATGCTTAGAGTCCCTACATCTACAACAATCTCATGGTAAGGTAGTGGAGTCGGGGCAGCAATAGGCAGAGCAAGATGAACTGGGGTGACTCAGCATGCTCTAGGTCTATCTCGTGGAATCCCTCTACCAACACCCTAGAAATCTCACATGTCAAAGTAATTGACATGTTTCCCTAGCACAAACTCAACATATAATTTTTTGTGAAAATACTGAGGCACATCAAGATTTTTGTTGGGTGGTTTACCAGAAACCATCCACCAACATCTCCAAAAAGTATCTAATATGCCTCTATGGGTGAACCATTTAATTGAAAATTTTGGTTTCCGCATATTAATAGGCTATCATGTTTGTTGATCAATGAATACCTGGGCTAATTGGGCTTTCTCAATATCGAGTGCCTTCACCTCATCATATGATAGTCCATCGATATTAAATTCTTTGTTCCTCTTGGCACTGTGCAAATCTATTATGTTGAGTTGCCAAAGTTTCAATATTTGAAATGATTATTTCCAAAGTATTTTTCATGTCTGATAGCTCATTGAGTGTCTCATAGATTTGGCATATATTTCTTAATTGATCTAAATTTCCATGAATAGAATCATGTATTGTTGACACGTTTTGATTTGGAAACAACGGTTGTGGTGAAGGAGGATTTGGAGGGTTTTCATTTTGTGTGGGATTAGGGTTTTCATTTTGTGCAGGGTTAGGGTTTTCATCTTGTGTAGGATTAGGGTTTTCATGTTGATCCATTTTAAACCTGTTAATTGATTAAAAAATTCAAAATTAACAATCATTTTAATGCAATAAAAAACCTATCAAATTTACCCTATTTTTGACTAAAATTAAAAAAAAAAAATGCAAAAAGAATATAAACTCAATAAAAAACCAAAAATCCATACATTTAAATTTGATTGATTTTGGGAAAAATGATCATCTATGAATGGATATCTAAGTTGAAGAGGAAAATAACTCGCACAAAATGATCCTATTGTGAGCTCTCGGGTTTTTCCTTTTTTAATTTATAACATAAGAAGTGAATATTTGTTTCCTATTTTAAACTTTTTTAATATATGGTCGGGTCCAAGATCCGACCATATGTTAAGTGGTGGCATTTTTTCAAATCTATGATATAAAAACATAATATATATATTATATATTATATTATAATATAATATACATTATATTATGTATAATATATATTATATTATAATATAATATATTATACTATTTTTTAATTTTTAATTTTTTTTATAGGTAAGTGTTGTCAAGGGGACAACTCCCATGGAATAAAGTTCCAAAAAAAGAGAGAATAAATGCGTGCCCTTGCCACCACAGGTGTAACACCACAAAAAAAGTTGTACTCTCCAAAAAAAACTATCCTACCCTAACAGAACACGCATCAACCCAAAAATGGGTGTGCCCACAAATTTTACCTCTAAAGTGCCTTCTTTATTAGTGGATCTTAGGGCCATTGGATGTCTTTGTTTTGACGATGGAGTTTTCTTTTTCTTCATCTCAATCCAGGATAACTCGACATCCGAGGAAGAAAGATGACCCAAGCACAAATCCACCAGCAAGGATGAACCAAGATTACAATCAATAATAGTAGTCACTGATAGAGGAGAGGGAGCAAAATTGAAGACCTCCAAGGATGAAGGAGAAGAAAAGAAAGCATCATTTTTCAAAGGAACTAGCGCAACCACAAGATCTTGGTCATCTTCCACCGTTGAGAGGGAGGGGACCAGAGTAGGAGCAATTTTTTGAAGAGAGGGAGTGAAGGTACTAACATTCTTTACAGAAGGAGAAACAACATAATGTTTGGACTTAGCCCCAACCCACCAAGAGGGATTTTTATTTGGGGCAGAACTAACATTCTCCCCAAACTGACGTTTACTGCACTGTGCAGTAACATGTTTTGCAGCAAAGAAAATCCTACTAAATGCTATCTTTTCATAATCTATTGATTGGTGCCACCATCTTTTTCCAACATTGACAAAGATTTCTGGAGGGAGACCCTTTGAAACATGCATTTCTACACATAGGCGAGCAAATTTTGAATTTTCATAGTTGATTGTTTCATTGGAGATGCAGAAGTATTTCCCCAAGCCATTGCCAATCGCTTTAAGACAATCAATTTCCCAAAACTGTAATGGGAGGTGAGGTAGACGAACCCATAAAAATGCAGATGAAAATGACTCAATGCATGGATCAAATGTGGGGGACCAAGGTTTCATGCACGGAAAGTCCCCATGGAAGAACCAAGGACCAATTTTCAACACCATTTCTTTGTCTTCAATAGATTCAAATTCTAGGATAAAGAACCCTTTTGCACATGGGTAAATGCAAATTTCATCTTCTAGGTAATCCTTCTAGTTTGCATCAATCTAGGAGTGGATTTCATAAGTTTAGGCCATACCTTAGTAAATCTACAAACTAGGGCATGATCTTGCAAATAGTCTTCTTTGTCACAAACAAGGCCGTCAAGGTTGATCTCAGGGGTAGACGATTGACAAACAGAAAATGGAGGACACAAAGAGGCTCTGCCATGACACAAAAGGGGCTTGGATTTTTCCTTGATGGAGGATAGACAAAAAACCCTGACCTATGAAAAACCTTACACAGAGAGGAAGGTCAAGCAAAAAGGGTGTTGGCGAAGCTTTTTTTCCTACAACCAATGCCATCAAGGCATAGACCGAAAGAGCCATCCAACACAACATTATCAAGACCATCACAACCATCTTCCCGACCCAAATTATCAGCCAATGGAGACCTAGCAATTCACATAGGAATGCCATCCCCACCGCACACCTGGTCGCACATAGTTTGAGAAACAGATGAAACTAAGGGAGAGCCAAAAATGACGAACGCATTCACCAACTTTGGCCCCCTAAGGGCACCATCACCATGGTTTTCCATGAAGTAGGGCATGCTAGAAGTCAGAGCGGAATTGGGAGTTTTCAGAGAGGACATTTTTTCAATATATATTATATTATTATATAGTATAATATATATTATATTAATTATAATATATATATATATATATTATTTATAATTTATTTATGATATTATAATATACTATGATATATATTATATTATGTATAATATATTTATTATATTATAATATAATATAATATAATATTATATAATATGAGCTCTCGGGTTTTTTTAAATTATAACATAGGAAATGAATATTCATTTCCTATTTTATACTTTTTTTAATATATGGTTAGGTCCAGGACCCGACGATATATTAATTGGCAGCATTTTTTTCAAATGTATTATATAATAATATAATAATATAATAGAATATAATAGAATATATATATATTATAATATAATATAATATAATATTTTATAATAATATTATATTATATTATATAACATATTATATATATTATATAATGATATATAAATTATATTATAATATAATATAATCATAAAATATAATATATTTAATATATAATATTTAATACTATATAAATATTGTAATAAAATATAATATTATAATATATTAAATATATTATGATATAATATTGAATTAATAAACATTATAATTATATATTTTTTTAAACATTATTATATATTTTTTAATTTAGTGTTGTATATGATAAATATATTGAAAAATTATTATAATATAGAAAATAAAAATTGGCCGGGCTTGAACCCAACATAATTATTTTTTTTGACTTAAACAAAATAGATATCTGTTTATAAATGCTTATCCATTTTATAACAGATTTCCAATTTGAAACAGATATCTGTTCCTAATGAATATCCATTTTGGTTTGGTATTACCAAACCAAAACAAAAATTGTACTTAATCCTGCAAAAAGTCAAAGGCATGAATTTTGCATTTTTGGGTATGTTAAAAACACCTTTTTTCACATTACCACTTTTTGGACCCCCATGATCTTGCACATACCCAGATGTTCTAAGTCATTCTGAGATGATTCTGAGATGTTATGTGATGTTCCAAGATGATTCTAAGTCATTCTGAGATGTTACAAGATGTTTTGAGATAATTCTAAGTCATTTCAAGATGTTACGAGATGTTCTGAGATGATTCTAAATCATTTCGAGACAATTCTGAGATGTTCCGAGATGATGATCAATGTTGTTTGATGTTGTTCGGTGCTTTTCGATGTTGTTCGATGTTGTTCGATGTTGTTCAGGGTGTGTGGTAGGTGTTAAGTCAAATTTTCATGTCTAAAATGATATATATGTGTATTTTAAACTAAAAGAGGGGTAAAAATTTATTCAAACCAAAAAAGAGTAGTACAAAGCAAGGGCATTACACACTCTTGTCTATCTCCACTAAGTGGTCCAACTTTTGTGACAAATCTATGGGTAATTGACCTCTTTCCACAATATTCCAATTTTGTAAATGCTAATAGGCCCATTTAGCCATACAATTTGCAACACCATTCCATTCTCTAGGAATGTGACAAAAAGTAACAAATTCCAAGGAAGTACATAGATTAATAATTTGTTTTATAATTACATCCAAATGCTAATTGACATACTCTAACTGTTGTCTCTTCAGCAAAGTCACCACCACCTGAGACTCAGATTCACAAATGATTTGTCTCCACCCAAGAGCGCAACCGCACTCCACAACACACAAAATGGCAAGAGCCTCCACCACATTGTTAGTATGCCAACCCTTATAAACATAAAAAGTAAACTCAACAGTCCTAAAACTAGTCCACCCAACACTCCCAATACTAGCATGACCAAGATTTATGTGAGAAGAACCATCTATGTTGATTTTCAACAGACCTTGAGGAAGAGGAAACCAATGCAGCTCCCTATTTATCTATCGAAGAGGATGATGAAATATATTTCTCATGATCTAGCTAGCACCTAGAGAAACACCCCTTTGAAAAGGAAGGTTGAGATAAGTGCAACAGGCAACATCTCTCAGATCCACACCATCAGTGAATTCACATAGTTGAAATAGTTTCTCCCAAAGAATTAAGAATTGTCCACCACAAATGTTGGACAACTAACTTCACATCTTTAAAAATCCTATGATTCTGATCTAGCCAAATATGACAAATAATAAAGGTCATTCCAAGAGCCCAAGTAACTTAAAGAAAATAGGCCAAGTAACAAGGGCCTTCCCCCACCGAGAAAAGAACTCCGCCAAAGAAGAGACATCCCAGCAAGCCTAGTTCCACACACCCCACCATAGGTGCCAAAGCTTCCTAGAGAAGGAACATTCAAAGAAGAGATACTCACTATTATAGCACAAAACACACATTGAGGCACCTTGGGACCCTCTCTTGCACAAGTTATCCCATGTAAGACACCGGTTCTGGACCACCAACCACATAAAAAAATTGCACTTGGGCCAATAAAATTTATTCCACACATGTTTCCACTAAGGAATCTTAACGTCCCTAAACATTTTCCTAACCAACTCTCCATAACCCACTGAAACAGAGTACTTACCAGATAAATCACTATTACTCCAAACCAAGACATCCTGCCCCTCCATGTAATTGCATTCATGTGATACAAGAATCTAAGCCAGCTATTGCCTATCCTTCTCAAACCCTTTTGGCGGCCAATCTAAGGAGTGCTTCCATCTAAGACTAACAACCAGACCAATATTTTGAACAGTCTTATAATGTTGAATCGTATTCCAACCTGCAATAGAAAAATGATGACAAAGAGACTAGAGGTGAGGGTAAGCAGAAAGAGTAGGAGGATGACCATCCCAAGAATCCAACCAAAAAAGAGCTTGAGAACCCATATCACAGATCCAAAAAATCCCCTTCTTAACCAATTGAGCCCTCGATTTCAGAGTATGCTGAATCATACATCCCCTTCCTTCTAAAGGGAAATGAGGAACATCAAAAGTATAAAATCCTTAAGATAATTTTACGTGACAATATGGGCCCAAATTTGACGATGACTAGTACACCAATGCCAATATAACCATGTTGTAAGATATTTCCCATTCAAAATAGCAAAACATAAACTGAGGCCCCCCTCTTTCTATGGCCTACACACAATTTATCACTTAACAAGATTCCACTTAGTCGACTGCAAGTTGCCACTCCAAAGAAATTATCATGAGAGAGCATCAAATTCCTTCAGGAAATACAAAGGAGCCACTTGAACAAAACATAGGTCTATAAATAGGGAGAGCCCAAATAATAGACTTCAAAAGAGTCACTCTTGGAGTAGTAGAAAGCCAACAATGAGTCCAATGAGTGACTTTACTATGTAGCTCATCAAGCAAATTTTTCCAAGAAGACCTAGGCTACCTACCAATAGCAAGAGATATTCCCAAATAGACAAAGGGAAGAGACCTAATATGAAACCTTAGAATATCAACAATCAGTCATTGAATAGCTTGAGTATTAAAAAAGAAAATAGATTACTTGTGCTCATTGAATTTCTAACCAGAAAAAATAAGGTAAATATCCAAAGACTGCTTAAAAGAAGTATCCTCCTAAAGGTGATCCATCTCCATAAGAGAAGTGTCATCCACAAACTAAAGTCGAGAGAGTTGTGGCAGCCCATTGCCCCAACACCAACCTTGGATCCTACCCTGGGAAAGCCATGACTTAAGAAATTTTCCTAGACCTGCAGCTCCATAATAATAAACAAATAAGGGGAGAGAGAATGTCCTTGATGAAGGCCCCTAGAAGCCCCAAAAATATCAGAAGGTTCCCCATTCATAATAACAGAAAAAGAGGAAAAGGTAACACAACTCATAGTCCAACTGACTCAATTTGGACAAAAACCAAAGCCTAAGAGAATTTTCTGCAAAAAATGCCACTTAGCTCTATCATAAGATTTGTCCATATCCAACTTGATGAACATATACTTCTCCTTAGAAGTCGCCGTAGAGTGAATAACTTCATAGGAAACCACCAGCCCATCCAAGATTTGTCTACCAGCCACAAACCCCCCTTACTCCTCAGAGATCACAGAAGGAAGAAAAACATTGAGCCTTTCTACAATCAATTTAGTAATAATATTGTACAACACATTAAAAAGAGAAATAGGTCTAAAGAATTCAAGCTGATCAAAACCTTCCTTTTCAAGAATGAGAACCAAAAGAGTAGAGTTCAAGGCATGAAGCATCTGCTTACTACGAAGAGATTCCTGGGAAACCTCCAGCAAATCCAAACTTATAACATCCCAAAATTCCTGAAAAAAAATCAATAGGAAAACCATCCGGACCTAGACCTTTACCTTTATTCATCCCAAAAATTACCTCCTCCAATTCAAGCAGAGAAATTGGGTGGATGAGGAAATCATTCATATCCTTGGAGATCAAGGAGGGAATGCAAGCAAGGATCAAATTCTCCTCATCCTCTGTAGGGGGTGAATCCTAAAAAAAAAGAGCAGAATAAAACTATCCAGCCTTGAGGCAAAGCATGAAAAGAAGATATGTCGATCCCATCCGCGTTGACCAGAGAGGAGATAAAACTTCTATTACGATGAGCCTACACAAAATGACGAAAGAAAGAAGTATTCTTGTCTCCTTCCTGAATCTAATCAATATGAGCCTTTTTCTTCTCAAAAATCTCCTCCCGAAGCTCCCACTCCTCCACAACTCTCGCAGCCTAGGATATCGCTTGATTTAAAGCATCGGAGAAACAAAAATCCCAAATTTTGTGAGTAATCACATCAAAGTGAGTTTGAAGATTCCTCTTCATAACCTTAAGATTTTTAAAACTCATCCTATTCCACCTCTTAAGGTGAAATTTGACATACTAAAGTTTCCTAACAAAGGTGTACATAGCTGTACCATAAGCAGGGCTTCCATCACGCCACCACTGGGCCATAAGATCATGCACAGAAGACTCTCAAAGCCACATAAGCTGATTTGAAAGGAGGATTCTTGGGAATTGTAAAATAAGTTACTAAATTTTTTTTTGGCCAATGATCAGAACCCCTCCAATCAAGAATCTCAGTATCAATAACCAATCTACCTCCCACCCAAAAATAGGAAACAATAAATCTATCCAACCTTTCAGAGATCGCTTCCTCTCCACTCCGTCTATTATTCCAAGTATAAACCCCATTGGAAGGCTTAACATCTATTAAAGAAAGCAAATCCATATTCTCCCAAAAAAGATTAGAAGAAGCCCCAAGTCGAGGCAACCCACCTATTTTCTCCTCCAAGATCAACACAGAATTAAAATAACCAACTAAGAACCAAGGAAGATATGGAGCACATGATCTAACATACCTTATATATGAGCCCAAAGATGAATTGTAATAACCTGTCGGTTGGGACCAAGCCGAAACCTAACCAAACAACTATTTCTTTTGAAACAACAACCAACAATGCTAACAATACAACAACAAAATGTTGCAACTGTAAACCATGTGCAAAAACAAGTGTCATATGAACACAATGACATAGTAGAACAACTACACAAGACCACAAAATTGCACAAGAAAGGTGATAACAACAAAAGACTTACCAACATGGAACAACTCACCATGAGGAAGCAATAGGAGAGAGATTGACATCTCTATGCCAAGCAACTAAAATCCACATTAGTGCTCTCTCACAAGACTACAAGAGGACTGGATGAGGGAATCATTGACCTCCAACCCACATCCAACCAAGCTGACCAACACAAAGTCAAGCGACTACACACAAAGAGGATCACTAGATCAACTTCTAGCTAACGATCTTGGATTTTAGCTCTAAGACGCACAAGTGGAAGACTAATGGTTCCACAACACAAACCAACACTATAGGACAACACTAACACTCTTGGAAAGTTCTACAAGGAGTCTCCACCCCAACAAGAATTTACAAGCCTTCGCAAGACCTTCCTAGACACGCTTAAAAGCTCACAACACAAGAGTTGGATAACATAAGGTTCCAAATTCATTTTAAAACTCAAATGAGATTCCTATATTCATTTATCCATTATGCAACAATTAGAATGGAAATGACAACAATAATCAAGTGCTTGGCACCAACACCGAGTCACCAATTCTAGTCTTATCTTTTGATTACAACATCCTTCATGAGGAAGGTCCAATAACAATATTACAATTACAAGCTTAGGACTCAATGTCCTTGAATTATACATTTATAACCTTTTAACTAATAAGAAATAATGAAGAGAAGGAGACATGAAAGCACAAAAGAAGGCGGACAAACTCGAAGTAGATCCACCACACCGAGATCATTGGTCCCTAATGGTGGTTTGCAACACCACTTAACCATGTAGAACCAATAGGTCCACCCCCGTGCTCATGGAGATAGTCACATGACCCACACACTTGAGCAAGGTTCGAGCACAAAGGAGTAGGATTACACATACTCCAATCACAATGAATACACTTCATTCAAGATAAAGGATAGGCATCCCAATTAGGGAAAACTAACATATATGTCAATGAAACTCAATTTACAGAAGGGAGAAGAGTAGAATTCATGCAACTACATAAGGCATTTAATGCATAAAACATGAAGTAAGAGAACATTCCAACACATGGAATACATGACATACAAACTACTCACACATGGAAACCACATGCCACACACATCACTCATAAGAGGAATCAAATGAAATACAAGCCATTACAATTGATATACCAATCACTCATAAGAGGAGTTAAATGACATACAAGCCATTACACGACATGAACATAGTATTCAAACTCAACACTAAAGAGGAAGGAACATACATCTTTCGGGTGCTACTCAAAATAATATCTAGACATGCTAGAGTGCAAGTATAGGGAGAGTGATAACGTGTGCCCAAAGGGATGGCATCATAGAAACCTGCAATCCTTTCATATAAAAAATAATACACAACTAAACAAGTCCCATGCTCCATGAGTAGACATGTCTTCCCAAACATCCTTAGCCTATAAGAGAACTAAAGGTATGCAAGGGTATCCAATAAACCATGTATGACTTCCATGACTCACTCTAGTACCTAGTCCTAGGGTTCATCTCATTCTTTAAGAATAAATGAATATAGCCAAATAAATCATGCAACTCATAAAGGAATTCAAATCCAGAAACACAAGGCATTCACACTTCTTGCGACACTATTCACATTTTTACACTAAAATAGAAAATTGGGAGTTTGAAGAAGCAAACGGATCCAAAACGATCCCATTCAAATAATTCATATGCATTTTATATCATTACCTATTATAATATGAAATAATATTCTCAAAAATCCACTTTTAAGAAAAGTCCAATTTTGACAAATACCCAGGTTCCACCATTGACGAAGCTTGAAAAAACAAAATTTCAAAATTCAAAATTCAAAAATGTAAGAATACCCTTTTGATCCCAAAGTGCCCAGTAACACACTTTTAACATAAAAACACCAATTTGAGCCTCCAATTGAAAATTGGGCATGGTAACCCCATATTTGAGAAAATTCTAAAAAAATTCTCAAATAAATTATACATTATCAATTTGATTCAAATAAAATACATGGAAAGATTATAACATACTACCAATGCTACCAATGCAAAACCCGTTTTACCCTTTTATCAAAAAAATACTACCAATGCAATTAGAACCATTCAAACTATTTAAAATCAAGTAAATATGAAGAAATGATAAAACACCTCCATTTCCAAGCAAAAAATTCAAATCAAAGGATGTTTGCACACAAGAAACAAGAGCACATGAGATCGCAACCATCATTTCCTTTTCCCATTCCTATCCAAATGCAACTGATCCCATGCAATTTCATGCCCAATTTCTCCCACAATGAACAAATCACTTTTCATTCAAAAAGAGGGGTTTTCCTTCATGGTTTCTCTCCAAAATATGCTAAAGCTAAAATGAATTCTATTTTTCCTTTTTAAAACTCATTTTCAAAGTTCACTTTTTCAAAATGCAATATTAAGTATTACCTTTTAAAATATATTATTTAATATTATTTCCTTATTTTCCAATTTATAATTTAAACATCCAATTTATAGCATAAATCAACATTCAACATTAAAATGACAATTTAGGTCTTTATAAGCATAATTTAAAATTAAATAACAAAATAATGCTTATAATTTCCTAAATGAACCTAATCACACAAATCATGCAATTACAATCAAAATGAATATACGTAAGCCCAATTAACCCTTTTTAAATTTTAAATTCCCCATTTAATCATAAAATGCATTTCCTATATTAAAATTTATGAAAAAATGCAATTTAACTCAAAAGCTCAGACACTCTATACATGTCCACCACATAGGGGATTAAGGTTTTTTGGAACATTACCAATCACGGTATCTAGGTTTTGCACTATTTAATCAAAGAAAAGTCATAGTCAACTAGGTACGATGATAAGGGTTTAGGTCAAGGGTTGGCCAATGTTCTATCTCCTATTAACTGCCATCAGGGAAGGTATGCTAAGACATGTGGAGCTAGGTGGAGTCGATACCTAGTACCTATAAACATACACACATAGTGGTGCACTTTTCCATATACATAGCCAAAATACATACTAAATCCTAACTGTAGTTACTTACCATATATATCAATTAATTGTAAATTAGTGTAGCTAATCATGGTAACCTTTCACTTAATCAACTATCTCTAATCTCATTATGATAAAATTTAACATTTAGACTGCCAAATAAAAATCAAAATGCTATCTTACCTAGGCTATGGTTAGAGAGGTGTTACACAATTTTTTCCATGAAAATTAGTCGGGGCATAAACATTAGTAACCAAAATGGTCTCACCAGTTACCAAAGAAGAGGCAACCTTGGAAATAGTAGAATGACTGGAAATCCACCAAAGTGGAGCAATCTTTCTTGGGTCCCAATAAAGAGCCAAACCCCCAAAGATCCCTTGAGAACCAATACACTAACACTAACCAAAATACCAGATATAAGAAGCACATTGAAGCATGAAACCAAATGAAAGTTTAGTCTTTTGAACACAAATTTTTTTCAGAGAATGGATAGCAACCAAATCATGAATAGCCTTTTGATGAGAGGTGATATTGAAACCCCTTACATTCCATAAGAGAACAGTCATGGAGGAGAAGGAGAAAAGTGAGCATCAATCAGCTTAACAAACTGAAATTCCACCAACAAATCTCTAGTACATTTAATCTTCTCAAGATCCTTCTTGTGGCCACTTTTAGAAGAATGCTCAGATGAACCCTTCATAAGTGTGCATTGGTCCACCCCCAAGGCTAGTGAAGACCCCTTGCTCTTTCCAAAAACTAAACCCTCCTTTGCCAAATCTGACAAAACAATATCATCATCATCCTACATAAGACCATTCAGAGACACTAGATGATCTTATACACCTTGTGAGAAATAAAGATCATGACCAGACTCTTGTCCCTGCCCCACATCACAACCCATACCAACATCACTAGAAGGCACATCTAGCAAGATTCCTTCCTCCAAGGTAGAAGTGTCCAACACCTCAAACTTATTAAAGGTCCTCTTTAGTTTGTCTCTCCTTCAATGATCTCTTCTAACCATGACCCTTAGCTCAAGGCTTAACAGGAACAAAGCCATCTTTATCTGATGCACCCTCCATCATGGAACATTTCACTTTATCCTCCTTAACAAATTTTGGAGCCAAAGACAAAAGGGGGGAATTAGGAGGAGCTTTATTAATCCTAAAATATTGCTTCTAAAGATGTCCATACTCATGAAAAATCTAAAAATGAAAAGGAAGGGATTCACAATCAAACTTTTGAACCCAAGACAAAGAACTAAGACAAATTTCTAGAGAATCCGGTAAGGGATTGTTCAAATCTATCTCCACATAGAGCCGAGCAAAATAAATCACCTTTTTTTCAAGGGTTTGTTGAGAAGTTGCAACAGGCTTGCCAAGTAGAGCAACAATCTGTTGTAAAATATCTTCTCTCCAGAACTCCAAGGAAAGTCACAGTAAACGGACCCAGAAAGGAACCCTCAAATGAAAGTCTTCAGCTAAATTAAAACCCATATCCTAGGGTTTGATAAACAAACCAACATGATTATAAAAGTAAGGTCCTCCCTCAAAAATATGATTCCTATCAACCATATTGGAAAAAAAAAATACAAAGTAACTATTTGCAGCCACCATAAGCTCCATATCTCCATCAACCTACCATGAACACCTAATCCAAGCATCCAAAGCCGAAAAAGCTATATCAATCCCAAGAAATTTGTAGATAAGAACATGTCTACTACAATATGAGACATCATTAGCAACAAATATAGAAGAAATGACCTAAACCAACCTATCCTGGCTTCTAGGAAAATAACCATTCACTTTCTTCAATTCAAGGCCCTCCCCCACATAAAACGATTCTGATTGCTGAGATTTCAAACCCAAAGAAGAGCCATTTTGAAATGCACCAGCCCCAACCACCACCAAGCTAGTAGAAGTCTAATGCTCCACCATGTTCTCACCAACCCACACACCAACCAAAAGAAACCACAATCTAACATAGAGAAAAATAAAATGAGGAATTAAAAGCCCACCCTTGAACACTGTGAAATGCCCCCCACATGAAGACCCAATTAAAAAAAATAACACCCATCTACAGTTGAAGGCACATGCACCTGAATAGAGGAACATGCAGTTGTATCCCTCATAGGCCACAGGCTACAAAGCCCACCCCACAGATGCCATCTCTCATTGTTCCATCCAAGTTTTTAGATTAGAAATATATTGTCTCCATATATATGTATTTTGAACTAGATTAGTTATCGTCCATTCTCTTGGTCATGCAAGTTGTATGATAGGATACCATATCATGTTTGTAGTAGAACTATAAATTTATATATTTGTTAATCTCAAAGCCTTGTCTTAGAGTTTCATCAAATCTTGGAGAGTCTCATTTGAACTCAGTCTTGAATAATCCATGCATTTTGGCTTGTTTAGGGTCATTAAGACTCAAAAAAATGATCTTTATGGCTGTTTCAAAATAGACCCACAACTATGGGTAACCTAAGAATATGATGTCAAATAATCCAAGGTATCCAAAATGAATACTCAATAAAGAAATGGAGTAAGATATCTTTATAAAAAAATTATAGCCAGTAGGAGCAAAATCCTAGAGTGCAAATTTAAACTGTTTCATGACTTATTTTTTCTACAATATTAGATATGTGTTTGTACATGGGATTCAAATTGTTTTCCTATCATGGGTTTCAAGGTTAGTCAGTGTAGAAAAATACATTCTGAATAAGAGTTGGGCAAAAATAAATACACAAAAAAACCACTACTTTGTATGCACTTGTTTAAAGAAGTATTAGGGGGTTTGGTAAAATATATAAATATTAATAAAATTTACAAGTGTAATGTATTGAAAATCCATTTTAAATGTCACGATATATCAACATACATATATTATATGTTAATTTAGTAAAGGTGCAAAGATTAAGTTAAACTATATATTATTTCACAGTGTATTTGTTGGACATGTTTTGTATATGTCTTCTATTATTTGTATTGTTGTACTCATTTATTTTCATATAGTTGTTTAATTATATTTGAGTATTAAGTATGAAAATAAGAAAAAAAATATTTCATTATATGAGTGGTTTTCCATTAACAATTCATACTACAATTAATGTTATTGTTGTCTTATGGTCAAACTGTAGTTTTGACTAAGCTAATGAGTTGTATTGTAGATAGAATTGTTCACATGTTTTTGATTTTATTACAAAATATTTTTTTTGTTTATTCTGTGTTATTTCCCCTTTCCAAAACATATTGAACTTTTAGATTTGGCTAAGATATAGAAATGTTATGATTGTTTCAACCTACCCTTTTTGGCTGCAATCTATAAATTCAATGTTATGAATTGATTTATATCATGTAATTACTCTTTTTACTTTCTTTATTTTTTATTACAAAAGAATATGTGTTAGGATTGTCCATTGATTGCTATTTCCAATAATTCATAATCCACTATACAATGTGTTGGGTTGTTCTTCTGGTACCATGCATGCACAAAGTCGAGCTAAATTATAGAAAATCAACTTAGTCGTATATGAGGATTGTTTGTGTCATCTAGTTGTTTTAGAAGAATTCTCGAAAGGTAATATATATGCATCTATTCATAATCCTTGACCTTGAACTATTCTTGAACCTATTATCATAGTGTGGACTAGTTTCATTAGGATTATGATTGAACTGTTGTCAAATTATTTGTGAAATTTGAGCTTAGATGATATACATTATTATCATTTAACTAAGTATGAGTTGGTTTAAACTAAAGCTATCAAACTATGAAGCCTCTGTGCATTATGTAGGAAAGGCCATTAAAGATGAGCCCCTAAGGCATAGGTTCGGCCCTTAGGTCCTATCCTTCTAAGGTTTTCTTTGAACTTACCATTTCCTCCTTTTGATATACATACTCTATCCCTCATTATAAATGGTTATAAACTACCATCTGATTTATGTAGTTAAAGTAATGATATGGCTTATCATGATGGTCATGTAACTACTAGAGTGAATAATTTATCTATTCACTATAGCTTAATTGTACTTATGTTGATGAGGTTATACAACATCTTGTCTAACTGAATGTGCAACCTTTGAGGCCTCTAGACGTTGCCCAGTTTTTTGGTAAACCTCATGTGCATACCTTTTAAGGTTGGAAGAGTTTCCATTTCTCCTAAAAGGTCAGTTTTGTAGTCATTCAACACTTGTCTCCAAGGTTGATGACTTGGTCAAATAGGTTGTTGGTTTTCACATTCCAAGTGCTCTAAATATTAACACCTATAAAACACTTGTCTATTTTTTTGTGCCACATCATTGGGCGCTTATCAATCCACATGATAGGTGGATTACATCTTCCTTGCCTATATATACAAGGTCATATTGTACATTTTAATCAACTCTTTTATCAATTTCTTTGATAATGAAAGATTAGGCTCATTATGTGCAAGTGTGTCTTCTTGAGAGTAACAATTTTTTTCTGTTATGATCTTGTTAGAAATCCTAACATGATATCAAAGCAATGCATTCAAAACCCTTCCCAAAATCTTGCATCAAACCTAACTAGAGTTCCATGAAATTTGATTTGCATGTAAAAGTGAGCATTGCAGTCGTATGTGTTTTGTTTGTAGAGAAAATCGATTGGAGGGATTCACTATGTAAGATGAAGCATTGCAAAGCCACCTTAACCCTTCTTGAAGCAACCATATGTGGGTCAAACATCTTGGTCAATGACCAAGGAATCTTCCCATGCACACTATATCTTGTCTGTGGGTGATACACCACTGAAAAACATATAGAAGGCATGTTCATAGAATTTGGACTCTCTTCTGAAGTCTCCAAACAAAGCAACCTATAGGTTTTATTCCAACTCCTTTATGTTGTAGCTGCATTCTCCAATTGATAGACTAGCTTTTTTCGTGAAAATCACAACACTTGATCCACATCTGTTTGTAACACCTACATTTGCACAAGTGTTTCATCCTCCTTCATAGTTGCACATGCCCGACATTAAGGCCCTCGACGTCCATCAAGTTTTTGCACCCTCTTTACCTCCATTGACTTGAACAAAAGTTTTTTTTTTCTGATTTTGGTAGTGTGGCATTGAGGATATTTTCTGAGTTTTGTAGGCCTTTTCATATTTGCAATCCGAGCAAGCCTTTCTCACATCTCCCATATCAAATTACGACCTTGACACTAAAGATCTAGTTAAGGCAATATAAGAAAACCTTGCATATATTGAGGCATCTTTGCACATTGATTATAGAAGGCCAATCGAATACCTACATCGGGTGGGCGGGCACCTCTATTGCAAATCGATTTACATGATTGGATCAGATTCGCCTAAATTTTATAAATTATAGTAGAAATCTATATTAATTTTCCAATAGTCTATCATAATTATTAGTTGATTTAGGACCATATTTCTAATCTTTAGTTTCCACCATTGATTTATAATATAATCTAATAGCCCTTATTGTATTCCATAAGGTAAAATGTACCCATGATCTATAATGCTCATGGGGCAAATAATTTTGGATCTCATGAGCATTATAGATTGTGGGTAAGTTTTACCTTATAGAGTAAAATGAGGGCCATTATATTATATTTTAAAAAAATGGTGGAAAGCAAATATTACAATCTACCCCTTCAACCATTCGGTAATTACACCCTCAAGCCCCTACTTTTCCATGAGAATTATTTTTAGATTGGATAGATTCACCATCATAATTAATGCATTTTCCTATTATTTTTCAAGATTCACCTAAAAAAAATCGCAAATTTTTTTATTATTTTTTCAAAAAAAGGAAAGATTTGCCAATAGAAATTAATATTCTTTCCTAAAAAAATGAAAGATTCGCTAGGATTTTATATCTTTTTTTGAGGGGGGTTTCTTAAAGTTATCACTGATTTTGTGTTAATAATTTTGTCAAAATTATTGAATTTTCTAAATGAGATGGAGTTATTTATTTTTCCAAACTTAGCAAAGGGGGGTCTTTTTCATTTTGCAATAACTTGCAAATGGTGGGGGATGGAGCATTTTTGAATAATGAAGATTTTCATTTTATGTTTTTGTTATTTTCAATTTCAGAGGCATCTATGTATTCATGGTTGAGTAGTGTTCCATATGTTCACTCAAGACATAAACTTGTAAGAACTATAAACAACAAATAAGTTTGTGAATGCATTCATATAAAGTGCCACAAAAACTAAATGTGTGTTCCATACGAAGGGAATTTTGTACTTACACTGAATTATAAAGTGTAATGGGGGTTTTGAAGAGCCTTGATTTGTCATCAAAGTAATGGATCCTCATTATTCTTGCATCATGCATGTGTTGGCTTGATTTTCCATCACAATAATAGATCCTCGTGATTCTTTCCTCATGCGTTTGTGCCTTGATACACACCCTTTTTTCAATTTCTTGTACATCTTTTGGACCTAATTATGGGTCTAAACTTATATGCACACTTGTGTGCCCAATTTTGGTTTGCTTATACCTCTTAGCACTAAGGGGGAACTATAATAGTGTTATTCTAATGCTTCTTTTAATGGACCAATGGAGTAATCATCTAATTTTTTGGGGGTCTCGTAGATCTTCTATCTTTATCACTTGTATGGGGGATTATTTCAATGGATCATATTTTCTGAGATTCAAGTACTTATGTAGAGCACCATGATGCACATTTTAGTAGTGTACTACATGTCACTCACACATTTATTGATTGTACTCTAGAATTATAGTATTATATATATTTTCAACTTCACGGGAATCTATGTATTCATGGTTGAGTAGTGTTCCATGTTTTCACTCATGCAATGTTTTTTTATCTCTTATCTCTATCAACACTTCTTGGATGTTAGTTTATTCCATCAAACACAAGTTAATCTTCGATAGAGTTTACAACTTCAACACGCTTTAGAAGTTCTTCATCATCATTTTCCTATCTTCATGGGGCATCTTTTCAGAAGGTCTTATCTTTTTTTCTCTCTTTTGGAGGATAGTTTTTTCCCACTGGGTTTTCTATCTCTCTCCATTTACGAGAGATTGCACTGTACATTTGTACCTCACCAATCCTTGTAGCTAGGACCCATTTCTTTATATCTATTGATTTTTTTTTTATATCACCAAGTATCACTTAAGGGGGGTGTTAGAGTGAGTAATTTATCTATTCACTATAGCTTAAGTGTACTTAGGTTGATGAGGTTAGGCAACATCTTTTCTAACTGAAAGTGCAACCTTTTAGGCCTCTAGAGGTTACCTAGTTATTTGGTAAACCTCATGTGCATACCTTTTGAAGTTGGAAGACTTTCCATCTCATCTCAAAGGTCACTTTTGTAGTATTTCAACACATGTCACCAAGGTTGATGAGTTGGTCAAATAGGTTGTTGGTTTGTACATTCTAAGCAATCAAAAGGTTGACACATATAGGGTACTTATCTACTTATTTATGTCACATCTCTAGGCACTTGTCAATCCACATGATAGGTGGATTTCCTCTTCCTTTCCTAGATATGAAAGGTTATATTGCACATTTTAATCAACACTTTTATCAATTTCTTTGATAATGAAAGATTAGGCTCATTATGTGAAAGTATTTTTGTGTGGAAGTACCTGATTTTTTCTATTATTATCTTGTTAGAATCCTAATAGTAACTAATCATCCATTGATATTATGTTGTGTATCTAGTTGTGTAGACACCTTGTTATTACAAGTATTTAGAGTAAGGAAAATACAACACGATGGAATTCAACAGAAACTTGAGTAAGTAGGAGGTATGCCATGTTGTTGATTAAAATAAGTAGTCATTTACTGTTTTAAAAATTGATTCATTGCTATCTTGGCTCTTAACTAAATGATAGCGTCGATTGTTGCTTTAAAGTAATGTATTATGTTATTGTTTTTGAAAAATATTTGCAATTTAGTCATGGTTGGTCTAGATTAGTTAGGTTTTGTTGTGTTCATCAAGTGCCTTAAACATGGGCATGACAATATATAATGAATCCTAGCAGATATTTGTAGAGATTGATTGATATTATAAGTAAACACCATTGAGAAAATAAATTATAGGACCATAAATATATTTGAATAATCTTTTATTTATTTTTAGATAGTCATACTACAAATTTTAAATTTCGTGGAAGTATCAAATAAAATTATTTTAGGATGGAAGTATTTTTATATCTCTATACTTCTCCTAACCCTTTGCTGCACAAATTCCCTCACTAGCCCAAATACGTGCCCCAAATCCCAAGGTTAATATCTCACTCACATGGTAAGTGGTATGATGAAATATTTTCAATCCATGAAGATAAAAAGATAAATAATAAAACAAGAGCGCTACACAATACCATTCTATCACAACTATTCACCTAGTTTTCTTCGAGTATGGAATAAATCAATTAGCTATTAAAATACTCATTGATTCTTCATTTAAGATATTTAGATCTTATTAGATACTAAAAATCAAATTAAAATACCATACCAACCTCTTTTTTTATATGTACACAAAATACAAAAAATAAAGTATATTTATGTATAAATGTATGAGACTTTGCAACACATTCTTCCATCTTGAGTGAAGAACAACCAAATGATAAATAGTCATTTTTTTATCATATTATATTTTAACTCTCTAAATTGAAGCCAATATTTTGATAGTAGATTAATATATTTTTTCATAATTGATCATTCGTTCCATTTAATTATGTATATTATTTAAGTTATTTCCATGTATTTATTGTTACATGACTCAATTTTCTAATCGTTAATTGAAATCTTCTATAAAATAATAATTATGACAAATTATTATAAAACCGAATTAATTTTCACTTACGAAGACTAATTTTAAAATTTGTCTAAAACTATAGATGACAAAAGAAAATATTTAATTTAAAATTTTCATAGGATTACACATAGGGAAAGGAAATTGTAAGTACAGTAACAATTATATGTTCAAATCTCACACTTCTAATGAGCATGAAGCAAACCGTCCTAAAATCTTATTTGAAAATGTCTCCTAACAAAGCTTTTTACTGCCAAAGGGGAAAGCCTTTAGAATTATTCTCGGCATTCTTTGGTAGAATACTTTATTTGCATTCTGCAAAAAGCATGTACACAGCGGGAAGAGGGGACACACAGTTTGATGAGACGGTTTGTGTATGTCAGAGTTCATACTTGAGGAATAAACCAGCTTCTTGGAACTTATTTTCCACTGCCAAATCTATACGGCTGTTCATTTCTGGGGTGAAATGATTCTTCCAGTCACCCACTTCACCTTTGCGGAAAAAAAAATGATTGCTAACATTGGTATTCCTCAAATACATTTTACCATTTCTGTTAACATCTAGAGTGGAAAGAGATTCAAAGCTGCACTGACTGTCTATGCGACGAATGTCTTCCTCTGTCAAAGAAGATTGCCCTAAGAAATTCGATATCTTTTTGATGTGGGAATAAGAATCTGCCGTCATAGCTTCATAAGTCAAAAACAAGATGTTATTCTGATTCCTACTGGGATTCCAAAAGCTCAAGACATGATCAACAAAAGGACCGCAGAGAGAGACACCATTACAGAAGGAGTCAAAGAATACCTCCTTGGAAACTGGAGGTGTCGTTTTACCAATGAAAACACCTTGTAGCGCAGGCAAGAACTTCCAGTGGGAAACGAAAGTGTCCTTGGGATTTCGAGCGATATAAATGATTCGGCAGCCCAAAGACGTGACATGAGGTGGAAGAGCAGAGTAGGGCAGATGGGTGCTGAGTAACCTTGGCGAGGGCATTTCTTGAATTACGGTGGAGGCATTAGGCATTACTCGTGAATTGTAGCTTCCTTCTACGATGGGAATCAATTCATGGGGATTTCTTTCGTTCAAAACGTCGCCCTTGCTTTTGCTCATAATATTGGCAACGATAGCTTTCAACCAGGTGGTTCCCGTCTTCATTCCAGAGCACACAAACACATCGTCCTCCCGTGCTTTGAACTGTGAGTACACGTTCTTCACTGCTTCCGGACGTCCATAGAAGAAACCATCATGTTCAACAAGTTCAATTCCATAGGGACTTTCTGCACTTCCCCCAAATGGAGTCAAGGCTGTGGACATATTGAAAGGGTGGGGAATGTATGAAGAGATAAGGGGCAGGTTAAGAGAGCTAATGATAACGAACAGGAGGACGATTATCTTTATGTCTTCGTATAAAGATTAAAAAACATGAAAGGCACGTTCAATAATGGTGGAGGTTTTCAACTTACGAAGGCCGACGACAGAGATTTCTTGTCTTATCATCTTTAGCGTGAAGAAATAACCCACTTGCGTTCGTTGAAAGGCCCTATTTGCACATGCTTACCATTATACGCTATAAAATAGTATTATAATATCTAAACTCCTTCGTGCGAGGAAACCTTTTGCCTACGAATCACAATTTCTTAATAGTATAATATTAAGTGCATCAACTCAACTCACTGTCCGCTCACATGTCAACGTCGTATGCAAATTATTCAATAGATATATTATTTATGTTTTTGGAAGGTGCATGGAGAGTGGTTGGGCAATATTTTTTACTAAAATAATTATTAATTATATTTAAGATGTAACGAGTCAATTAAAATGGGTTGAGAATTAGATCAAATGTCATGAAAGAAAAATATTAAATCAAATATATGGAAGAGGTGATTTAAAGATTTAAATTTAATCTAAAAATATTTAGATATTCATAATTATTAGGTATTAATAACTAGTAGAATTGAAATTTATTTATCGTTAATAAATAAAGAGATTAAAAGCTATTTATTCATTTAAGGAATTTTCTTTGTCTAAGATTCAATTTTTCCACCAATGACTGAATTTATATTATCCAATCTTCTCGATAAGAATAATACGAGCAAGGGATTCTACTTTGTTTACATGTGTAAGGAGAAAAGGAGTCATTATTTTTTCCTTTCATTTTTTATTATTTTTCGAGGATATGTTACAACTTTAACATAATTTATTTAGCTTTTATGTTATGTTTATTGTTTCTATCTTGTGTTTTGACAAGTAATACTTTTTAATTTAGATTTTGTATGATTTTAGTTTTATTTTTGGATGAAATTATGTTTATGATTTTACTTTTTTTGTTAGATTAGAATCATAATTTCATCTTTATTTTAAAAGTTAAAATTTATAATTTTAGTGTGATATGTTTTTTACTATGGGTAAAATAGGTTTTGATGAGGCCCTGAAACCTAATTACAAATTGGTTTTACAAGGACTTGAAACCCAAACAAAGAGAAAGTTACATAAAATAAAAGAGATAGATCATCAACAACCTAAACAAAAACAGACATAGAGAGAATGACAAGACTAAACAAGCTGCATGAACCAGGTTTTGAAGAGGTCTTAAACCATTTTACAAAAAGGTTTTTATAGGGACTGAAAACCATTTAACATGAACAAATACTTCCTGAATGAATCAGACAACAACTTGCCTACATCAGCCAGATTGGAAGAAACCATCAGCTCAAATAAATATCTTCTTAGTACAACCAAATCTAAGCCTAGAAGAACAATAAGCTTTGAGGTGTACAGAACCAACCTGCCACTGATTCTCAAAAGAACCCTACAATCCAAACACCCAACTCAATAGGGGTTTTGGAAAAAGAAGAAAATTGGGAAGCATCAGCCTCCTTGCAACACCATCCCACTCGGAAAGCCAACCCAATGTCTACCTCTAAAAGAGAGGGCTACCCTCTATTGGAGAGAAAGAAATGGATCCCCATCCCACCAAAATGACTCTGCACCAACCCACTTAAGCTCCACCTTAATAAGACAACTACCACCTTCACCTCAATTGAAAAGGGTTCCACCTCAAAAGGAACAATCTCCCCCTCTATAAGAGACATTAGCTAGAGATTTCGATGCAAAGTGACTTCAATAGGAAGGGCAACCATATCATCCTTTAGCATCATACTTGCAATAGGTACTGACAGGAAGAAGCAAAACACTCCTCAAGCAACTCACAAATTTGGGCCAAAGGAGATGACCCAACTACCAACATACCAACACTAGCCATAATAGAGTCCATTAAAACCACAAGAACCTTAAGCCGATAAGCCAAAACACCCTTCTTAAAATAAAAAAAACTCCATGCATAATAATGAGCTTCACCATCTCTGGGAGAGTCACAATAGAATGTTCACACAACAAAACCCTCTTAGCATAGATTATGGCAACATAATCTCTCAAAAGTAGGATCTAAAAGAAAGGAACCCATAATGCAAAAATATGTTGGTGTAATTTATTATTTAATTACACTAGCATAAGTTTAAACTTAGACATAATATTTAATTAATTAATTTCTAGGTTGCATTATTAGGAAAATAATTAATAATGGGGTCATCCCTCTTTCCATGCATTTAGGAGATAAGATTCCTTCTAGAATATCATCTAGAACTTATCTCAATTAGTTCATCATTCCCTCGGTAGTTAGTTAGGGTTTACATGTTGTCATATGTTGTTAGATCAAGAAACATGGAAAAATCATAATGCATCTTGTATTTCAACCATGCCTATATATTCAAGACATTTGTACAATTGTAATCATATTCTAGATCAATTAGATAATCTCAATTTGCATGCGTAATTTGCAACACTTTCTATGTGGGTGAATTTCTTCTTGGAAAAGATTCTCTTGAGGAGTGAAACTTCATATGGACATTGTACATCCATTATTTCAACAAAACAAACCCCCACAACAAAAGACATCATAAAAAACCAGGGGGACCAAACCAAAAAAATGGGACTTTCATCCTCATCAACAAACAAAAAAATAGACTAAAGCCACACGAGAAAAAGAGGAAAAAGAGAATCCTCCTTCAACCACTCCACAATCCATTCCAACCCCCAACAATAGGGCACAATAGGGGGAAACATGATAAAACTGAACTCAGACACTAGAGAAGAGGTGCCTTTAAAGACTGTAGCACACATAACGATCTCAAAAACCTCAATGGCCATAACATTCATCACCACAAAATTCCCCACTAAATCTTCAACCATAAGGAGCTAGGTAAATGCAATAAAAAAGGGTAAGAAATAGCCCTTCAAATTGATCCAAGACCTCTACACCCAAATCGAAGTCAAGACAAACCAAGGAACAAAGACCGCAAACCAGGAAACAAAAAAGCCCAAAAAATGTCAAGACAACCAGAAACTCCCTTCACATATAGCTTTAGACAACCATCACAAAATCCCACAAGAGCCCAACAAAGGAAAAACCATAGTAGACCCCCTTTGTGGCCCACACGCCCATTCTGAAACCCGAAATAAGAGAACATATGCAAAGAAAAATTCTGAACAAACCAACTGAATGGAGAGCTTGAGAATGTCATCTGCAAACACCAGAAGTAGACCCAAACTTCCATAGACTAACAAGATGATCTGATGAACCAAACGACATGGAGAAACTAAGCCATCTGAATCTTCATCTACATCTCCATCCTCAATCTCTCCTAAAAAAATCAAATGAGAATCTACAACCATACACAACAAAGGTATTTTAAGATAGCCAAAGCTATAAATAAATCAAGAAGAAAAAAATGGTAAGGGAGTTTCACAAAAAAATCCCCTAACCCCTTCAAACATAATAATCATTGAACCACTTGAATGGTATCTAAGGAATTACAAGTTTTGAAAAGGGGAAATTAACCATGGTCATGCGAAATCAATTGAAAAAGGATCTTGGATTTGTCTAAAGGAAAGTAACCCCAATTATACACATGCCAATTCCAAACATTTTAAAAAGCTCATTTTTTCCTAAAAAAAAAACCACCCTATTACATTCCCTTCAAATATTTATTAAGAACATGGAACCAAAACTAGGAACCAAAGATGGTATCTCCTCAAATAGAGAATAGGACTAATAGGAAAAAGTCTAAGACATTTATTTATTCAAAAGAACCACCCAAAACATGGATTCCATCTCTCACATAACATTTTTCTATCTCAATTTGTAAGATTTAGTTAAAGCTACGAGAAGAGAATTAGCCTCCATTTGATTATTAGTAGATCTTCCCATATAAATAATGAAAAAATGAGCCAAAACTTAACTATCATAGCCTATTCCACCAATATTTGATACCCATAGGTTGATCCTTGATGAGTAATCAATATAAACCCAAAGCTAGTGGAAAACTCATACCAATCCTATTGACCTTCTCATATATCTTCACTTGCACAACATTCTAAAAATGGATATTTGAATCAAGATGGGGGAGAAATCCTCTGATGGAACACTTGGCCTCTATAGCCCCCTTGAATAAAATATTTATCCTCTACTAAACATGAATGAGAAGAATCGGTTCTCTTGGAAAAGTCAACCATTTCTTTCTAATTAGATCTACCATAGAATAAAAATGAGATGAAGATCCCACATAATAAGAAAACAATTTCTATAGGTGGATGTCTCATACTATCCCAGAACTCAAATAAATAAGAGGTATAATTATAATCGGAATATTCTTATTTGTCCACCATAAACTCCATATTTCTAGGGAAAAAAATAACTAAAAGGAAAATATGAGCAACCACTTCTTCATTAATGCCACAAAAATCCCATCTAAAGGGGTCAAGAGATCCTCTCTTTATGATATTATCCTAAGTGGGGCATTTATTTTAACTTAATAACCAAATAAAAATATTTCATTTGGGTGAACTAAATTTTCTCCAAATTTTTCTCCACTGTAGAAAAAATATTTTATTTTCATTCCTTTCTTTTATTTGAGATATTGATATCCAAGTGAAGCCAAATAAATTTCTTTAAAAGATATAACTAGTGAAATTAAAATAATGAAAAAAATATTTATTAGGTCTTACCAAAATGAAGCATCAATCATCACCTATTAATATTGCGTACCAATGATAATCAAATCAACATTTATTGTTAACTATAGTACAAAAGCTTAGGAAAAAGGTATCTATCAAATAGAGCCACACATTTTCTTGTGTCAAATATAAGAAATACTTTGTGATCAAATCATCAAAATTCAATCCAATCCCTTTAACAACTTTTATTATTGTTAACTCAACCTATAAGACTTACTCAAGGTTAACGAAGTTTCACACATAAGAATTCACATAATGTGATGCTAACATGATTATTAGCACCATATAGTTTTACATATACATATCCTAAGCCCTCAAATTGTAAAGAATTAGTTGTTAGAGTATTTTAATCATTTATCCAATTCTAAATTGTAAAATTTATCTCTTTTTCATAGCATTTAAATAGTCAAAGGTCACATCACATCATTTAAGGTAATCTTTAATCTATCTTAGCTTCCTTTTAATGAATATAAAATTTTCCTGCCAAGTTCTTTGCAAGTTCCCTATGAACACCTTTTGCACATAAAAATCAGGTAGCGGATATGAGATCTATGAGAAGAGCGCTTGATATTATGTAATGAAATCAGTTATCACATCATTATCTCCTTGTTTGCATTAGATGAGATATAAAAAGGTCATCTTCGGCCTGCTGTTGGCTTGGAACTATCAAAGAAACTGACTTACAAGTTGATCAAATGAGAAAATAGAGTTGTTAGGCAAGGAATAGTACCACTCGAGTGTTGTATCCTTAAGAGATCGAGGGAATAAATTTTCCATCAACACATCATGATAGAATAAATCTATGCACAAGGCATTAAAGGAAGACACATGTGTTTGTGGGTCCCCTTTTCCACCATATTTTTCAAATTTGGGAATCTCCATTCCTTTTCAGAAGGGAGTACTTAAGATTTCTATCGATAATGGGCTATCTCGGAAGAATGGTTGAAAGATAGGATGGAGAGAAGCTTGAGAGAGAATCACCAACTGGCTTTGTATTTTTCCCATATTCTGAAAAGAGTGTTCAGAATAAGGTCATTAGATGACATAGGACCAATGGGACCTCCTCCAAAACCACCACTGAAGCCACCTCTAAAATTGTTAATGTGGCCACCATTGGAACCATGGCCAGAGACACCGCCACCGGCAAGGCCTCCACCTGAGCCACCTCCACTTCCAAATCCACCACCATGGCCTCCACTAGAACCACCTCTGCTAGTACCACTTTTGCTTCCAAAGCTACCACCACTACCAAAGCCCCAACCACTCAACCTACCAAAACCTCCACCACTAGAGGTGATAGGAGGGGTGAAGCTAAAACCTAAGGGTATTTTGTTTCCTTTGATAGTTTTAGATCTCTCAGAGGTAGAGGGACATTGATCAAAGGGACTGTGTCATCCACGTACACGAACGTGGGAGGAATCAACACTCCTGACTATCTCTCATGTTCCTCGAGAGCAGCCACCTATATAATGTTAGCCTTGTTTGGAGAGGTGCATGCATCAATCAAACTAGAGAGGCTATCTAGGATCTCTATGCCTGTTCATGTTTTTCCCACCATATACTTTGTCTTGCTAATAACTTTAGTGTCTCTAGCCAACTTTGGGTCCTTCTCCAAGTGATTCTCCAAGTCACCCAACCCTTTCCTAAGGGAAGAGATGTATTTTGAAGGGATGTGAACAACTTCATTCTCATCTAATGATCATGGTGTAGGAGATGCAAGAGTAGTGGGGACATGGTCGGTCTCATCGGAGAATCCTACCTCACCCCTCGATAACTACTCTTTGGCAGAAAGACCAATGACAGATTCAACAAAAAGGCCTATATAGAAACCAAAAGTGACCTCATCTTTTCCATCAAAAGTTGTCACACACTTCTCCTAATAATAAATCCGAAGGTCATGGACTAGGTTGTGATGCTCATAAAGCTTCACAACAGTCAGGTGCACAATGATCGTGAGATACAAGGGAAAACCCTCAATACTGATGAAGGGACAAACATTCTTTCACGTCAAGTTCACAAAAAATATAAGAGAGGGGTACCAACCACGTTAAGGCTCTGAGTCACACAGAGCCAAGAGTGGAGGGTTTCCCTAACTTACCTCAATGTAAAGGGGTGTTTCCGATAGAGGTTGAGAATGATGATGACTATAAGGTACTTCTATCACTCTTCAAACTCGAAATCGAAGTTTAGGCTAGGCAAGCTAGTTTTAGGAGTTGATACTGTACCTTATACAACTCTCTATCCAAGGATGACAACGTAGTTTTGGGATGACAACACAACATGCTAGCATCCATACAGCCAAAAAATAGAAAGTACAATATAGACTATCAAAAGATAGACTAACAGCCTAGCTAGTTATTCTTAAACAAACAAAATAGAACAATAAGTATGAAAAGTACAAATGAAGATGATAAAGTAGATAGATAAAGGCTAGAGTGATGAAGATGATCTCACCAATGTGCTTGTTTTCTAGCTAGCTCTAAATGCATGTTCGCCTACACACAAGGAAGAGGGGAAATGTTGGGTCTGTATAGGGGTCTACCTCAGTTAGACCCCCGCTTTGGTTTTTCCACCGCTATGAACATCTAGGTAGCAACAAAGTAGAAATATGAGATAAAGAAGTAAAGAAAGTAGAAGTTGCAATAAACACTACAACACATTATAATGCTACTCAACCAAATCACAAAGGAGAGGAGCAAAATGTTACCACCTCCACCCAAAATCTCACTAGCCAATGACGAAGAATGCAGACTTGGCAAGGTCACCAGAACCTCAACTGTGAAGAAGGGAGGTCTCACAAGACTCCAAGCCCACGTTGTTATAGCTTTCTTCACACTTTCTATGTGGAGTTGATGGAGTGTTGTTACTACAATGGGGTGTTGAAGTGCTTCTTGGGAGTGAATGAGATGCTAGAAAGTGAGATTGAATTGCTAAGATCATCCAATGAAGTGAGAAAAGATGAATTATTAGGAAGAATGAGGAAGATTAAGGAAATTTTGGGTCGGTTGGTTGAAGAGGGATGTTACAACTTATCCCCAATCAGGAGTGTAATGCCTCTGCGAACTTCAAATGAAGGTATTCATCAAGGATGGTAACACACCATGTAGACGTCTGCGTGTCGTGTGCTTCCCCAAAAATATTCTCGCATGAACACAACAAACAAATGCCAAGTAGAAGGAAGGGAATTGGCTAATGTGGAATTTCACCTTCAGATTTAAATTTTTGAGGTGAGGATTTGTGAAAGGGGAATTGGCATAAGGGGTGCAAATTTGCTCCTATACACCTAGTTGTTTGGTAAACCTCATGTGCATACCTTTTGAGGTTGGAAGACTTTCCATCTCACCTTAGAGGTCATTTTTGTAGTCATTCAACACTTGTCACCAAGGTTGATGACTTGGTCAAAAAGGTTGTTGGTTTGTACATTCTAAGTGATCCAAAGGTTGACACCTATAGGAAACTTATCTACTTATTTATACCAAATCTTGGGGCACTTGTCAATCAACATGATAGGTGGATTCCATCTTCCTTTCCTAGATATGCAAGGCCATATTGTACATTTTAATCAACTCTTTTATCAATCTCTTTAATAATGGAAGATTAGGCTCATTGTGTGCAAGTGTGTTTTTTTGGAAGTACCAAGTTTTTGATGTTATGATCTTGTTAGAATCCTAATAGTAATTAATCATCCATTGATCTTATGTTGTGTATCTAGTCATGTAGACAGCTTGTCAGTACAAGTATTTGGAGGAAAATACAACATGATGGAATTCAAGAAAAGCTTGAGTAAGTAGGAGGCATGCCATGTTTTTAATTAAAATAAGTAGCCACTTATTGTTTTAAAAATTGATGCACTGATATCTTGAATCTTAAGTAAATGATAACATTGATTGTTACCTAAAAAAATCTATTATGTTATTGTTTTAAGAAAATGTTTGCAAATTATTCAAGGTCAGTGTAGATTATTTAGGTTGTGTTGTGTCCATCAAGTAACTTAGAAATGGGCATGACAATATATAATAAATCCTATCAAATATTTGTAGAGATTGATTGATATTATTATTTAATGCCATTGATACAAAATTATAGGACCATAAATATATTTGAATAATTTTTTATTTATTTTTAGATAGTCATACTACAAATTTTGAATTTTGTGGAAATATTAAATAAACTTATTTTAGGATGGAAGTATTTTTATATCCCTATACTTCTCTAACCCTTCATTGCACAAATTTCGTCACTAGCTCAAACATGTGCCCCAAATCCCAAGGTTAATATCTCACTCACATGGTAAGTGGTATGATGAAATATGTTCAATCAATGAGAACAAAAAGATAATTAATAAAACAAGGGTGCTACACAATACCATTCTATCACAACTATTCACCTATTTTTCTTCAAGTATGGAATAAATTATTTATCTATTAAAATAACAATTGATTCTTCATTAAAGGTTTTTGGATCTTATTAGATACTAAAAATTGAATAATAATGCCATACCAACCTCTTATTTTATATATACACAAAATACAAAAAATAAAATATATTTATGTATAAATGTATGAGACTTTGCAACACATTCTTCCATCTTGAGTGAAGAAAAAGCAAAGGATAAATAGTCTTTTTTTACCATATTATATTTTAACTCTCTAAATTGAAACCAATATCTTGATAGTAGATTAATATATATTTTCATAATTGATCATTCGTTCAATTTAATTATGTATATTATTTAAGTTATTTCCATGTGTTTGTTGTTACATGACTCGATTTTCTAGTCATTAATTGTTTGATTTCTATCAAAGAGGTAAGGTGAGAGAAGTATTTGATTAAATATTTTTGTAATGAAAATCATTTGAATTCAAGTGATAATATTTGAAAAATATTTTTCTAAGTAACTTGAATATTGGTGTGCCTAATAGATCAATCATCAACCATTGACTGTTTGCTAGTTAGATTTCATCAATTCAAAGGTTGAATCCTTGAGGATCTCCCTCATTCTTGCTAGAATTTAACAAGAAGAGGTAAGTTTGATATTGTTACTAATGTAAATAAAAATAATAATATGTTGAGATGTTAATGGATGAAACAATCATGGTGTTAGGTACTTAAATTGAACCCCCAACCATGGTGAAGATAATTAAATATCATAACTAATTTTATTAAATAGTTGAAAACAAATAAAGAATTAGTTAAACTATCTAATAAAGTCGCTAATTAGTTCTAATTAAGGCTTACAACTTAAACACATTCCTTATATGTGATCTAGTAATGAAAGGTCCAACACAAAATTACTTTTTAAAATAGTAGAATAGGCACATACACTATCTTATTGCCTTGAAGAATAAGGAGTTGGATGTGAACTATATAGAATTCACTAGCAATTTTTTCCATAGTTGTTAAAGAGGTCTTACTATTCTAGTAGAGTTAGTATATGTCAATTATTTTTATTAATATATGAATTTTTTTTGTATTAGTTGAAATGGAAAAAGCTATATGAATAAAACGAGATGGAGGGACTAGTATTTAAGTGTTTCAATTATTTGAAAATGTTGGGCTTACATGCAAAAAAATTAATACATAGAATCAAGATAGCTACAACTTGCAATACTTATTTTAAAAACTGAAATAAAATAAAAATATTTACAATGGTTCTTTTACAATGAGAGAAAAAATTGGTTGTTTTGATGATAATAATATGTTGAAATCCTATTAAATGATAACAATGAAATAAACTATAATATTGTATATTTTCATTACACAAGTTTATTTTCATGTTGATCATTCTAATTATCACCTAGTTCTTGTGAGCGAACTAGGAAAATTTGATTTTCAAACTAATGATTTTTGCTAAGTCTTTTGTATTCAATGTGCTATTTTATTGATGTTTATTGAAGATTCATAATGCTGGCAACGATAGCTTTCAACCAGGTGGTTCCCGTCTTCATTCCAGAGCACACAAACACATCGTCCTCCCGTGCTTTGAACTGTGAGTACACGTTCTTCACTCCTTCCGGACGTCCATAGAAGAAACCATCATGTTCAACAAGTTCTATTCCATAGGGACCTTCTGGACTTCCCCCAAATGGAGTCAAAGCTGTGGACATATTGAAAGGGTGGGGAATGTATGAAGAGAGCTAATGATAATGAACAGGAGGACGCTCATCTTTATGTCTTCATATAAAGATAAAAAACATGAAAGACACGTTCAATAATGGTGGAGGTTTTCAATTTACGAAGGCAGACGACAGAGATTTCTTGTCTTATCATCTTTAGCTTGAAAAAATAACCCACTTGCGTTCGTTGAAAGGCCCTATTTGCACATGCTTACCACTATACTCTAATAAATAGTATTATAATATCTAAATTCCTTCGTGCAACGAAACCTTTTGCCTACGAATCACAATTTCTTAATAGTATAATATTAAGTGCATCAATGTCTCAACTCACCGTCCGCTCACATGTCAACGACGTATGCAAATTATTCAATAGATATATTATTTATGTTTTTGGGAGGTGCATGGAGAGGAGTGGTTGGGCAATATTCTATACTAAAATAACTATTAATTATATCTAAGATGTAAGAGTCAATTCAAATGGGGTTGAGAATTAGATCAAATGTCACAAAACAAAAATATTAAATCAAATATATGGATGAGGTGATTTAAAGATTTAAAGATTTAAATTTAATCTAAAAATATTTAGATATTCATAATTATTAGGTATTAGTAATTCGTAGAATTGAAATCTATTTATTGTTAATATATAAAGAGACTAAACGTGATTTATTCATTTAAGGAATTTTCTTTGTCTAAGATTCAATTTTTCCACCGATGACTAAATTTATATTATCTAATCTTCTCAATAAGAATAATGCGAGCAAGCAATTCTACTTTGTTTATATGTGTAAGGAGAAAAGCATACATATTTTTTTCCTTTCATTTTTTATTATTTTTCGAGGATATATTGTAACTTTAACATAATTTATTTAGCTTTTATGTTATGTCCATTGTTTGTGTCTTGTGTTTTAACATGTAATACTTTTTAATTTAGATTTTTTATGATTTTAGTTTTGTTTTTGGATGAAATTATGTTTATGATTTTACTTTTTTTGTTAGATTAGAATCATGATTTCATCTTTATTTTTAAAGTTAAAATTTATAATTTTAGTGTGAGTTGTTTCTTATTATGGGTAAAACAGGTTTTGATGGGGCCCTGAAACCCAATACAAATAGGTTTTACAAGGACTTGAAACTCGAACAGAGAGAAAGCTACATAGAATAAAAGACATAGACCATCAACAACCTAAACAACAATAGACATAGAGAGAATGACAAGACCAAACAAGCTAGGTTTTGAAGGGGCCTTAAACCCTTTTACAAAAAGGTTTTAATAGGGACCGAAAACCCTTTAACAAAAGAAAAGACTGTCTAACTCAATCAAACAACAACTTGCCTGCATTATCTAGACTACAACAAACCATCAGCTCAAATAAATATCCTCTTAGTACAACCAAATCTAAGCCTAGAAGAAAAATAACCTTTGAGTTGTAGAGCACCAACCTGACACTGATTCTCAAAAGAACCCTATAATCCAAACACCCCACCTCAATAGGGGTTTTGGAAAACATAAAAGAAAATTGGGAAGCATCAACCTCCTTGCACCACCATCCCACTTGGAAAGCCAACCCAATGTCTACCTCTAAAAGAGAGGTCTCCCCTCTATTGGAGAGAAAGAAATGGATTCTCATCCCACCAAAACCACTTCACACCAACCAACTTAAGCTCCACCTCAATAAGACAACTACCACCTTCACGTTAATAGAAGAGGGTTCCACCTCGAAAGGAACAATATCCCCCTCTATAGGAGACATTATCTAGAGATCCCAATAGAAAGTGACTTCAATAGGAAGAGCAACCGTATCCTCCTTTAGCATCATAAGCAACATGTACTGATAGGAAGAAGCAAAACACTCCTCAAGTGGCTCATAAAGTCGGGCTAAAGGAGATGACCCAGCTACCAGCATACCAACACTAGCCATAATAGATTCCATTAAAACAACAAGCGCCTTCATCCAATAATCCAAAACACCCTTCTTAAAATAAAAAACTCCATGCACAATAATGAACTTCACCATCTCTAGGAGAGTTACAATAGAATGGTCACACAACAACACCTTCTCAACATAGGTTATGGCAACATAATCTCTCAAAAGTAGGATCTAAAAGAAAGGAACCCATAATGCAAAAATATGTTTGTGTAATTTATTATTTAATTACACTAGCATAAGTTTACTTAGACATAATATTTAATTAATTAATTAATTCTTAGGTTGCATTATTAGGAAAATAATTAATAATGGGGTCATCCCTCTTTCCATGCATTTAGGAGATAAGATTCCTTCTAGAATATCATCTAGAACATATCTAGCAATTATTTCATCATTCGCTTGGTAGTTAGTTTGGGTTTACATGTTGTCACATGTTGTTAGATCAAGACACATGGAAACATCATAATGCATCTTGTATCTCAACCATGCCTATATATTCAGAATATTTGTACATTTGTAATCATATTCTAGATCAATTAGATAATCTCAATTTGCATACCTAAGTTGCAACACTTTCTATGTGGGTGAATTTATTCTTGGAAAAGGTCATTTTGAAGAGTTCAACTTCATAAGGACATTGTGCATCCATTATTTCAACAAAAAAAAACCCCACAATAAAGAAATCATAAAAAAACAAGAGGACCCAACCACAAAAAGGGGACTTTCATCCTCATTAGCAAAAAAAAAAGTAGACTAAAGTCACACGAGAGAAAGAGGAAAAAGAGAATCCTCCTTTAACCACTTCAAAATCCATTCCAACCCCTAGCAATAGGGCATAACAGGGGGCAATATGAGAAAATTGAACTCAGACACTAGAGAAGAGGTGCCTTTAAAGACTATAGCACACACAAGGATCCCAAATACCTCAATGACTGCCACATCCATCACCACAAACTTCCCCAGTAAAGCTTCAACCATAAGGAGCCAGGGAAATGCAAGAAAAAAGGGTAAGAAACAACCCTCCAAACCAATCCAAGACCTATGAACCCAAATCAAAGTCAAGACAAGTCAAGGAACAAAGATTGCAAACTAGGAAACAACAAAGCCCAAAAAATGTTTGGATAACTAGAAACTCCCTTCATGGATAGCTTTAGAAAACCATCACAAAACCCCACAAGAGCCCAATAAAGGAAACACCACAACATACCCCCTTTGTGGCCCACATACCCATTCGAAAACTCGAAAGAAGAGAACATATGCAAAGAAATTTTTTGAATAAACCAACTGAACCAAGAGCTTGAGAATGCCATCTGTAAACTTCAGAAGTAGACCCAAACTTCCAGAGACCAGCAAGAAGATCCGATGAACCAACCACATGGAGAAACTAAGCCATCCCGATCTTCATTTACATTACCATCCTCAATCTCTCCAAAAAAATCAAACGATGAGATTTTCTCCTTCTCCCACCCAAATGCTCATTCACCCACTCCATTCCTTAATTTTAGTGTGATTTGTTAATATAGGCATTTAAAGTTTTTAATTATATATTTAAACTAGTATTTAAAAATATCATCATAAATTATTTTTGAAACAATATATCTATATATATATATATATATATGGGAAAAAGGATAAATTATATTGATAAAAGAGAATCTACAACCATACACAACAAAGATATTTTAAGATACGCAAAGCTATAAATAAAGCAATAAGAAAAAAAAAGTAAGGGGGTTTCATAAAAAAATCCCCTAACCGCTTCAAACAGAATAATCATTGAACCAAGAAGGGAATCTAAGGAATTAGAAGTCTTGAAAAGGGGAAATTAACCATGGTCATGCAAAATCAATTGAAAAAGGATCTTGGATTTTTCTAAAGGAAAGGAACCCCAATTAGACATATTCCAATTCCAAACATTTTAGAAAGCTTATTTTTCTTAAAAAACAACCACCCTATTACATTCCCTTCAAATATTTATTAAGAAAATGGAATCAAAATTAGGAACCAAAGATGGTATCTCCTCAACTAAAGAACATGACTAATAAGAAAGTTTCTAAGACATCTATTTATTCAAAAGAACCACCACAAATATGGATTACATCTCTCACATAACATTATTCCATCCCAATTTGTAAATTTAGTTAAAGCTACAAGAAGAGAATTAGCCTCCATTTGATTATTAGTAAATCTTCCCATATAGATAATTAAAAAAGGAGCCAAAACTTAGCTATCATAGCCTATTCCACCAATATTTGATACCCATAGGTTAATCCTTGATGAGTCATCAATATAAACCCAAAGCTAGTGGAAAGCTCATACCAATCCTATTCACATTCTCATATATCTTCACTTGCACAACATTCTAAAAATGGATAGTTGAATCAAGATGGGGGAGAGATCCTCTAATGGAACACTTAGCCTCAATAATCTCCTTGAATAAAATATTTATCCTCTACTAAACATGAATGAGAAGAATTGGTTGCTCTTGGAAAATCCATCCATTTCTTTCTAATGAGATCTACCATAGAATAAAAATGAGACAAAGAACCCATGCATAATAAGAAAATAATTTCTATAGGTGGATGTCTCATACTATCCCAAAACTTAAATAAATAAGAGGTATAAATATAATAGGTATATTCTTATTTGTCCACCATAAACTCCACTTTTATAAGGAAAAATATAACTAAAAGGAAAACATGAGCAACCGCTTGTTCATTAATGCCACAAAAATCCCATATAAAGGGGCCAAGAGATCCTCTCTTTATGATATTATCCTAAGTGGGGCATTTATTCTAACTTAATAACCAAATAAAATATTAAATTTCTGTGAACTAAATTTTCTCCAAATTTTTCTCCATTATAGAAAAAATATTTTCATTCCTTTCTTTTATTTGAGATATTGATATCCAAGTGAAGCCAAATAGATTTATTTAAAAGAAATAACTAGTGAAATTAAAATCATGAAAATAATGTTTATTAGGTCTTACCAAAATGAAGCATCAATCATCACCTATTCATATTGGGTAACAATGATAACCAAATAAACATTTATTGTTAACTATATAGTACAAAAGCTTAGGAAAAAGGTATCTATCAAATAGAGCCACACATTTTCTTGTGTCAAATATAAGTAACAATTAGTGATCAGATCATCAAAACTCAATCCAATCCCTTTAACTCCTTTTACTATTGTTAACTCAACCTATAAGACTTGCTCAAGGTTAACGAATTTTCACACATAAGCATTCACATTTAACATGATGCTAACATGATTATTAGCACCATATAGTTTTACATATACATATCCTAGGGCCTCAAATTGTAAAGAATTAGTTATTAGAGTATTTTAATAATTTATCCAATTCTAAAATGTAGAATTTATCTAGAGCTTTTTCATAGCATTAAAATAGTCAAAGGTCACATCACATCTATTTAAAGTAATCTTTAATCTATATTAGCTTCCTTTTAATGAATATAAAATTTTGTTTGAAATACTTATCTCAATTAGTTCATTCTTAACTCTTATAATTTTAATACTTAAATTTAAGTACTAGTTTGTATCAAATGTTTTAGTTAATGGGTTAATAATCTTACTGGCCTCCTCAAATCTAGACCCAAAAGTACATTAGTAGAAAAATAGTTGACTATAAGAACATAGAAAAAATGGGGGAAAAAGCTAAGAGGGATTGAACTAAAATTACTACAACTTACTTTCAAAACATGACATCCAATAAAATAAGCCTCATGATATCAAATAGAAAATTGGTTGCATCAAAAACCAATGTTGTGGCATAAATTTGCAAAAATATACTAATGTAGGTGCTAAGTAATTAATGCCATACCTATCCCTAAACATTTTCCAACTCATCCTAGGATTGGGGCTATGAAATTGATTTAAGAAGAATGTCCTCTCAGTAATGGTATAAGATACATCATTCTGAATATCCATAAACTAACATGAAAGAGAGTGAATTTATCCACCAAAGAAATAATAGGAGAAAAAAATTGATGACACAAGACAAGAGAGGATGACCATCAAATGTGATTGACAATGAGATATGGATTAGTAATTCCAACACCAACTACTAGGGGGCGGGGGGTTATGTAAAAAGATATAACAAGCAATTTTATAGAAGGGGTAGAAACACATGAACAGACACACAGGACCTACTCCTAACATCACATAGTGGATCAATGGATTCAAAATATTAATTATCATTAGAAATATCCATAGTAACATGCTCAAGTAGAAAAAAAATTCACCAACATGCTACAAATATAGATGAAGGTTTGACAAGTGGATCAAAATTCTCCTAGAAGTGAAATATTCTATAAGAAGGTTAAAATTATAAGACCATGAATTCATTTATAGGGAACATTAACCCCAATAATAGGAACACCCCTCAAACCACAACAAATTCAGTAGAAAATGTCTAAAAGATAGTTACTACAAATCCCCTATAGTAGGGGTAATTTTTTTCTCATCTCTGAGGGGATGCCAAAATTCTATAATCAATTTATTCATGCTAGTGTAGGCAAGGCCAGAAATTATAAAATAATTAATTAAATCATTATATAAAAATTCTCCACCCAACATGACCACTTGAGTAGGTAGAGAACATGGATACATCAATTTTGTAAAAAAAGGAGAATTCATAGGTAAGACAACCATGACGCCTATTTTTCAAAGCCGTCGACCACCAAATGCATAATCTTACTTGAAGGATTGATAGATAGGGGCTAACAATTATATAAAATATTAGAAATAGACACAAGTAAATCTTGATATGAGCACCCAACTAGGGGAGGGTGAGGTGCATCAAGTAGCCTGAAAAAGATTTGTGTATTAGAAAAAAATAGTACAGAAACATTGCGAATGTAAGAAGTACCACCAATTTTTTGTGATTATAGGTCCACACATCAAATTCCATAGTCAAATAAATTCCCTTTCCAATAGGAGTGAGAAAATCCTAAACAATGATAGGATTGAACTAAACAATAATATGAAAAGGATTTACCTAATGGGTGGGAGGAAAAGTGAATTTATATGGTCACTATGTGTTTAATAGGAAAAGTGATCCTAGATATAAAAATTATTAGCTACTTTTCACTTACTTGACATTGGAATTCAAATTGGCAAGGGTAGGAGATAAAATTTAAACCTAAAAGGTGAGTAATCAACCTTAGATCTTAATTATTTGAGGGTTAGAAATTTAATTTTTGATGTCATGCAATGATGCAACTATGTAAACTAGACAACTGTAGTAATTTTTCATTATTTTAGATAAAATGAAAATTGATAGACAAATTTCAGTTCTAGAAATGAGTAGAGGAAGACATAAGTGTAGCTTTCATGTAATTTTGAGCATAATTAAGGTGCTATAGGGTGAAAGGATGCCATAGTATGGCTTCACTTGTCTCAAATCTAAAATATAGGCTTCTAGACATTGGTCTATAGATTATTTCCTCTGGGAATTGTTTCCAAATATTAATTTACCGATGAGAAACTATAGATTTCACGACTTCTCAAATTTTAGGGTTTGAGTGCATGAATGAACAAATATCCTTCAATATTCCTCTAATTATCCTCTGACACCGATCTGAATCTTCCAATTCGTCTAGGTTTCACAATTAGAATGTCAAAAATGGCTTTGGGATCTTAGTTTATGTGAGATGACAATTTAGACAACTTTGGAAACTTTGCAAATATTGCACTTTCAAGCAATTTTCAACCTAAATCTGCAATCACATATAAGAGAGAAAAAGTTTTGTTTTTGGTGAATAGGGGTTTTCCTTGGTCAAAACCCGTTTTGGAAATTAAACTTTAAATTAAAATGCAACATGAAAGAGGGAATGAAGAATCAACAAAGATATGTTACCAATCAACAAACCCTTGATTGAAACCTTGATATGGATATCTTAGGAAGTTTGAAGCTTACATGAGATGGCTGAATTTGATGTGGATCTCGACACTTGAATCTTTCTTGAAATAATGCTCTCAATGTTGACTTGTTCATGAAACCTACATCACAATGTTAGCTCAAAAAATATGCATGATGAGAGAATAATTTGACATGATGGATGGATCTTCAATTCTGCAATAAATCTTTGATATTTGTACTCTTGAATCCCCTTGATCATAAACTTTTCTATACTTTTTCTCAGTTTAAATCGCTAGGTTGCTTCTCTTGAAATTCTAGGTGAAACTTAGTGAAATATCCTTATATTTATAGGTATGTATACTTAATTTCCTAGAATTCAAATATCATAAGCCGACATTGAATTATAGATTTGAAATCACTAAAGTACCACAAAAAATATAATTTAAATTAGGTCTTGAAGTTTAGGGAGGACCCATTTTCCCATGGGTGAATGGGTCTTAGGTTTAGGGACAAACATTTCTCATTGTGAAGTGTTATATTTAGGGATTAATAAATGCCAGGTTTCCCCTTTAGAAAATTAAATAAAACAACCAATTGAGGTATAATTAGACTCAAATAATTAAAAGGGCCCAAATAAGTGTAAAAATGTAATAAGGTAAATTTAACACTAAATTAAGGCAATATTAAGTCCAATTTAAATAAAGATGTCCAAACAAGTGAGAAAATGTAAAGGGTTGCATTTTTCCACACTACATAGATATATGTATATATATAGCGAAATCATAGCATAATAATTCAATGTGGTACATCATCATATAGTGAAAATTTGTAAATGTACATGTCATATAATCACAATACATTTATTTACAACATGAATATTAATATGCACTTTTTATGGAATAGATAATTGTGATAAATTATTCATATATAGGATATAAGCATCACTCATGCATCTCAATAAATACTACAATAATGAAATAGATTAGTTCTTTCCAAGGGAATTTTCTAGTTACAACACATGCATCTTAACTTGCATATCAAATACCAATAATGATCATGTCGAGGAACATAATCTCAAAATGTGTGAGTATTCCAAATACACCATGCAATGAAAAAATATAATCCTAAATGAAATTGTTAAATCTAAAACCTTGATTAGTACCCAAACAAACAAGCATAAGCATGACCTATGTATCTCCTTATACATAGTAAAAAATATGAAAATATCTAAATATTCCATGGTTGTAAATTAGAGGGGAATATATTGGCTCTTATCCTTGGTACTATCACACTATGTTTATTACCTTATCTTCTCTTGCAACTTTCCTAGTTACCATCCTACATTTGTTACACAAACATACTATGGGTTTTACTCATAATACACTCACACTATGCAGATTCCCTAGATTCCACAACCCCTTATTCCATCCATGAAGTAAATTTAAATGCATCCTTCTATCTAGAAGTTACGCTTATTTAGGGATACATAAAACACACTCATTAAAACATTTCTAATAGACACAATTATTTAGGAGGCCAAAATGAGAATTGTTAAATCTAAAATCCTGATCAATACCCAAACAAACAAGCACAAGCATGACCTATGCATCTCCTGATACATAGTAAAAAATATAAAAATATCTAAATATTCCATGGTTGTAAATTAGAGGGGAATATATTGGCTCTTATCCTTGGTACTATCACACTATTTTTATTACCTTATCTTCTCTTGCAACTTTCCTAGTTACCATCCTACACTTGTTACACAAACATACTATGGGTTTTACTCATAATACACTCACACTATGCAGATTCCCTAGATTCCACAACCCCTTATTCCATCCATGAAGTAAATTTAAATACATCCTTCTATCTAGAAGTTACGCTTATTTAGGGATACATAAAACACGCTCATAAAAACATTTCTAATAGACACAATTATTTAGGAGGCCAAAATGAGGAGAGCTTTGTCCTAGAGACCTAACACAAATATAAATAATCAATGTGGAATCTAAAGTATTTAATTTATAGGACTTACAACTTTAGGAGTAATATATATATATATATATATATATATATATATATATATATAACACTTAAAAAACACCTAAATGAAAATGTATCATGACTATATTTATAAATAAAAACATATAAAAAATAATTTTCTCACATATTAAATAGCTAGGGATTTAAGGTACCTATATTTCTTTGATTAACTTGTTCAACTCAAAAATACTATAATTATATATCTACACAACCTCTCTATATACATAAATCTCATATAACTCTCCTTCTATCCTTCAACAAATTTCCTATTGTTGAATAAATTATATATCTATTAAATTATCATGTTTTATTTATGTTTTCACAACTAGAAAAAATATATTTATTCTTTCACTCGCATGCAACCTATAGACCTCTTATGTGCTTTCTCTTTCTTGCTATATCCTTATTTTAAACTACCATGCTAATCCCCGTTTGCATATGTGGCCCCCTTGTATGTTTTAGCAACCTACTTATGGATATCTTTGTTCATAATTGAACTCTACTAACATAGTGTAAATATCTCACATATTTTTTAGTATCTCTCATCCTAGATATTCTCACTCATCTAAAACCTTCCATTGTTTCTATAAATCTTTTTTATGTTGAAGACCATAGCTTCTCAAAAAATATTGCATACCTTTATTGAACATTTTTTATTGGCATCCATTTTTCCTGACTTAGTGCTTGAATCTATGTGAACTTCCACAGATGTTGAGTACACCAAATACTAAGAGGGGTTTGAATCAATATTTTTCTAACACAACTAATTTCTAACCATCAAATTATTAATGCATATCTAACTGCAATAGTGAACCAAAGCATGAAAGGAATCATGACATTTCATAACACATTGACACCAAGATTTTTACATGGAAAACACAAAATGGGAAAAGCTACATTGAGGACTAAATCAAAATATATTATAATCGGCTACAAGATATTATAGGGCTCACTACTGGGACTCACTGTCCTTGAAAGTCTCACATCCTAAATAAAAAATGGCTTACCACCAAGATACAAACTGGTATGGCTCACTGCCAAAAGTGAACTGAAGAAGTACACCTTCAAAGTGTTGAGATCAGTTTTGATTAAGGTCTCCAAAACCAAATCCCACTTGAGTTGCAAGTAAACAATAATTATCAATAACTTCACACTATTACACTTTTCAGATAGCTCACATCACATACTCTATTTCATCTTTGTCATCTATCCATCACACACACACATATATACATATACACAACTATGTCTTCCTTCATCAATTAGGTTGGACTAATTGAATGTGAACACAAACAAAATTCAAAGTGACTTGTTGGACAATTTCAAAATTATTTTTGGCAGACAAAACAAATTGTGTCATCTATAAATTAGGTTGGCCCAAAACTAATAAGGAACACTTTAAACATTCATAAGACAAGAAGATCTTAACCTTGTCGTCCAAAAGAATGTTGAACTTCTGTCATTTAGATATCTTAGTCGGATAAAAAATAATAATTGAGAGCTATTTCATAGTTTTAACTGATAATCCTAAGCAACATATCAAAAACTCATTGAATTATCTTCTACTGAGATAAATTCCTAATCAGAATATTGGATCAGTGTAGACACACAGTTTACTTAGCCAGTTACCAAACAATGTTGGCATCAATGACAACAAACTCAGAGGTCAACTTCTTCATTATTCCAACAATCTACCCCTTTGTCATTGATGGAAACAAGTGCCAAAAATGAGACTTTCTTCAAAACTAGAAACTTCAACTCCCCATATCATATGTACAAAAAAATAGAACTGAGTTATAACATATCCTTTTTTGTATAGAATCTTCTCTCAAAAATTCCCTTCTATATACATATTCTTCTTCCCCTTTGACATCAAGGACAAAGGATGTAGATAAGTAAAAAAAAAACAACTAAGAGCTGGGGGCACCTTGTAATTCCTTGAGAATTGCTTCCCAAGCTGGCTTTCCATCATCCCAAACTCCTTTTTCTCTAGTAAGAATTTTGTGTATTGATTCAAGCTCTACTAGGCACTCTTCTCCTTCTTCTAGAGTGGAAGGAACAATGTTCGTCTTCTCAAGTCTTTCAACATCTATCAATGCACTTGATACAAAAACATGTCTAGAGACTACTAGGTCTTGAAGCTAGCCAAACCGTCTTATCTCATCTTCCTTTTTCCTCTACAGGATGAATAATTTTTTTTTTAAGATCTACAATAGAATCCCAACCAATATATCTTCTATTAGCTACAACTTTGTAATCACTGGATGCATCAACAAGCTAAGACTCAATTGAGTCCATTAAGTCCTTGATACCTTGAGTGAAATCAAGCCACTTAATGCAATAGACAAAGAGAAATAGAGCTTCTTCATCACAATCTTTGACTTATTTCAAACTTTGAAAATCTTTCTCACGTGCAATTGCACACTTATCTTGTTGAAACAACAACATTTTCTCTAGAAGAATTGACTCCACTTCTTGTGTAGTCTGAACCTTGAGATTAGATGTGTATTCCTTGATTGAATCAATTAGAAGCTTCAAATTTTCAATTGGTGTTAAAGAATTATCTATTGTGACATCGGGGGCTATCTCTTATAAAGATTTAATGTATTCATTTATTAGCTCATTTCCTTTCTAATATGATTCAACAAATTCTTGTGTGAAAAAGTTAAGAAAAGTACCACTTAGTTTTATTTTGTCACTAGATGTAATCTTGGTCAGATGTACATAACTTGGATGTGATGAAAACTTCACTAGCTAGTGTGGGAGAATAGGATGAAGTATTGTTTTCCTTTATAGAAGACCCTGAAGAGTGCTTTCAGATGATTCTTTGGTTTGCATTGACAATTCAAGAACTTTGGGGTTTTCTCCTTTACTTTTCTCAACCAAAATAGTTTTCTTGTCTTCCTCTTTCTTCTTTTCTTCTTCATTTTCTTCTTCTTCTTCTCCTTTTTGTTTTCCTTTTTATTCTTCTTCCTTTTCTTTTTTGAAGGATTTATCTTTGTTTTATTTTTCCCTTTTATCCTCATCATCTTTGTCACCATTATTCTTTTTTCCTTCACTTTCATCTTTTTCTTTCTCATCCATGTTTCTAGTAGAATCATGAAATTCTTTTTTCTTATCATTGATTTGATCTCTATGTTGATTATCAAACCTTTTGTTGGTTGTCTCTTGTATATTAGTTGGAGGGGTAGGCATCTCTAAAACACCTCATCTTTCATCGACATTTTCTGAGACTAGATTGTCCAACACTTCTATGATATCAACATGCATTTGTGCTTAAGTTGTATGAGATGAAGAGCTAGTTCTTGCCCCATAACTCCTTGCAAATTTTTTTATTACATCTTGGGTTTCTTGTCTTACCTTTTCTATGCTCTCTTTCTCCTTATTCATTAACATATTAACTCTCTGCTTGACTCTAAACATAGTAGAGCATTATTTTAGCAAATTGGTAGCTTCTATCTAAGAAAGAGAGGAACCATAGGAAATTAAGGCATCGTTCCTCATATTATCTTCAACATTTACAATCTCTTACCTTCTATGCACTAATATATTCCATAAATTTTTCAGTTACCTTTTTTTGTATAGTCTCCATACTTACATTGCAAATGACTATATACTAAATAAATGCATTTATGATGGTTTGCTTTCCTTCATCATTAAATTTATCATACAACTCAATAGTTGGCATAAAATCATTATCAATCATATTGTTTACTAAGGCTCCAAGATAAAAAGTTGGTTGATCACTTACAAGAGGAGAGTCAAGAATGTCCTCTATAGGATCAGATGAGCCTTCTTACTTTTACTTCTTATGTGAACATGGATAATTAAGTATCCTCTTCCTTCTTTGTCTCCTCATCTATGGAGATATCAACTCTGGTTTTTTCTTCTTCTTTTGAGGTATTACTGCTTTTATTTTTTTCGATTTGATGCTCTTATTCTATGTATAGATCTATTTCTTCTTGAACAACATCGGATGCGGGCAAGAAGTTGAGTCTTTTTTTTGGCCAAAAAGTGGAAGTGTTTTCCCTGATTTTCAGAATTTGACACATTTGACCTTAAAATTTGAAGCACTTAGAGATGGAATCTTCGAAAAAGTCACTGATCATAAAATGTAGTACTCGAAGTTGAGTTTGCAAATATGTAATTTATTTCAATACCCAGATTGTACAAATTGAGTTTCAATAGGCATTTCTGAAAACCATTGTTTAAAAGTCAGTTTTTTTTACTGTACCATGCATGTGTATGACATCCATATTTTGACCTAAATTATCGTATTTTTCTAAATATTTTTGGGAAAAGATTTGTGACTCATTGAAGCTTTTTTTCCATATTTGTTTGTAATTTTTTATTGAATATTTTTTTTGTTAAATTTTTAGTAGGCATATTTGTCATTTTGAAAAATTGTCATGTATGACATGCATAAGATGACCTAAACTTATCATTTTTCATTGGTTTTTTAAACTGAAAAGAATTGTCTGAAGTTTGTTCTCGTGCAATATGTTCATAAAAATGTTATGTTGATAATTTTTTATTAAAATACTAAAAAACATTGATAATTCTAGTTTATGGACCTATTTAATAAAATATTAAATGAAAAATTAAAAAAATAATCCAATCGTAAGAAAATTTACATAATTGGAATCTACATTGTCTAATCTATAATGGGTTTTAATTTCGTCGAAAAAATCTACAAAGAAAGCCTTCAGAAATATGCCCAAAGTCAATATTTCTTTTGTGACATTGCTAGGACCTTCAACTTGTAGGTCAAACCAGGTCTAGGGCTTAGGTTCAGACCCCCAAACCATTTCTTCGACCTGTCAACAAAGCAAAAACCCAACCTACATTTGAAATTTTTAAAAATGGGATCTCGTTCTAAAACGGGATCCCATTTTATAAAACAATATTTTTTTAATACTTTTACGAAATGGGATCTCGTTTTGAAAATTGCCAAAAATGGAAATTTTCCATTTTTGAAAAAAATTCAAAACATGGTCTCGTTTCGAAGATTTTCCAAAATGGAAAATTTTGAAAATGGGTAGTTTCAAAATGGAAAATTTTCAAAAATGAGATACCGTTTTGAAAAGTTGCGAAAAAAATGGAAATTTCCATTTTTGGAAAGTTTTCAAAACAGGATCTCATTTTTTGAAAAGTGGGATCCCCTTTTTTGATTTTAGGCTCAGGATCTAGTTTATTAAAAATCGAGATCTCGGAATCCCGTATATTTAAAAATGAGATCCTGTTTATTTAAAAACTGGATTCGTTTATTAAAAAACAAAATCCCCTTTTTGTAATGTCGATTTTTTTTTTTTGGCTAAGGAAAAACCTTCCACATTTCGTGGACTCAACTTCTTGCACTTACCCCATCACTTAAATTTACTTTCCTATTAGCTTTTTGTTTCACTCTTCTTCCTGAAGTAGAAGATGATGTAGTAGGAGGTATATCCTTTCTTTTAGATACTCGGGTACTAGAACCGATAGGGGCAAAAAAATCAACTGATGCAGGGGAAATTTTTTCTTTCTTCTTTCCCTTCTAAATAGTAGCAGTACTAGAGGTGGTGACACTAGAGGTAGGTGCAATGCTCGAAGATAATCTTCTTGATTTCCTTAGTCCGGAGGGTAGATCAGCTAATTTATTGTTTCTCTCATCAAGTGCTTACTTTAATTGATCTAAATTATCCTTAGTGAAAGAATGTCCCTAGAAAAAAATGCTTCAATATTCTTTCTTCTTTTGGATGTTGTAGCTTCTAGGTGCACTTTAGTGGATTTTTCTCATTAGTTCCATGTCGAGGTAGATTGGGATCCTTAGAATTGATCAACATAATTTTAATGTACCTCTCAGTCATTTCTTCATCAAGTTCATATCCCAAGGGATAATTCCATCAAATTCTAGGTTCAACTGCCTCTATGATACTGAATCGTAGATTTTTGTGGAATAGGGCTTCCTTGCACTTCTAGGGTTTTGCACCTAAAAGGAGAAAGGTATCACACAAAGGAATCTAAGGGTTCATTCAAGACAAAGGAAAATATGATTGAATTATGTCTAAAGGGAATGTCCTAGATGCAAAGGATTGATAAAATAAACTAATTATTAATGCAAAACCTAGAAAATATAAATTGCTTCAAAACACATTGTAATATGCAAAATGAACTAAAAATGCAAGTAAAGTATAATAGAAATCACTAAAACTAGAAAATTGCACCTAGAAATTGGAGATTTCTAGAGAGGAGCTCAGGAAATGTTTCTAATTTTGGAATTCTTTCCTATTGGGATAGTTACGCCATTCTGGGTGACCTAGTCCCAAATTTGGAAAACTACACTGGAGCCCATTTTAGCCAAATGGTATCCAAAACTACAAAAAACTTTGAAAATCATGTGGAGTGGGACTAAGTCGCCATTGATAATGACTTACTCTACTTTGGATTTTTTGAAAAACCTAAAAGTGGAAACAAAAGCTCTTAGTCTGCACTTTCTGCTCCTTTAGGTATCTAGATCAGAAACTATGATTTTCGACATTGTAAGTGACTCTTTGTGGATGTTTTGACCTAGCCAACAAGGAGATGTCTTCAACAAGTTTGCAATATATCCTTCAATGATCTTCAAGGTACCTAAATTTGAAAACATACAAAAAGAGAATTTAGAGAGATGTTGAATGTTAGGGAATAGGGGTTTGCCTTATTCAAACCCCTTTTAGGTAATTAACCCAAATGAAGAAAATAAGAGGAAGCATGACCATGGAAGGAAAGAATTAAAAACTTGCCATGATAATTGATCTTGAATTTCTGCAGCAATAGATGAAGAATCTTCCCTTGAATGCTTTGGAAAGATGTCCTGATGACTTAGAATGTTATAACCCTAGCTTGCTTGGCTTGAGCTGGAAGATGAATCATGAATTAATAATGAAATAATTATGAATTAGGGTTTAAATACTTGGTTATATAGTCAATCCACCTAAAACACCCCTTAGTCTAATCTCCAAGGCCAACATGGAGGAAAATTAAACTTAAATCCAATTTTTTCTCGCTCAAACCCCACACACAACTCAAATAGGACTAAGTCACCAAACTGGGTGACTTAGTCCTACCTGGATGGGACTAATTCACCCAGATGGGCGAATTGGTCACACAGGGGCTCTTTTTCCAACTAGGATGTCAGGGAATGCATACGGGTATGTGCAGGATCATCATGAAAAAATAAGCCCTTAAGTGGCAATAAAAAGACAAAAAATCAGAGTTCGACAACTTGATGTAAAAATTTGAATAAGTTATCTATATTATTTCAAAAAAATGTAAAAATAGAATCTATAGAAAATTGAATGTAGCTTCTAAACTACTAGACCTTTATTTAAAAAATAAAAATCTATTTGGTTAAAATTTTAAATTTCAATACAATAGTATTTAAATTTCACGGTAAAAATAAGAAGTAGGTGTCTGTCTAACCACCCTAATCACAATAAAATGATAATATTTTCTTATAATATTTTACATATAAGTAGAGGACTCATGTCCCGATGTGATGGATATTTTTTTATAATTTTTTTCCAAGTAAATAATTAATTATGAATTTTTTATTACAACTTTTAAAAAATATAAAATCTTGTTTGTCTAACCACCTTAATTTGGTCAAAAATTCATGAATTTTTTATTTATTTTTTAATCCTATAGTATGCAAATACTAGAATGTGACGCATGTTTCGGATTCAAAAAATGTGATATTGTTTGAAGGTTATAGATTTTTTTCAATCAGCCTATCGATCAGGACTTTATTCATAATTCTAAGAGAAAATGAATAATTATTATTTATTAAATTCAAATTAAAGCATAATATATATTGGTGGAAAGCTAAGAATATCCTCTAAAAACCCTTTTCATTTCATCAATTTTGGGTAAAAAGAAGGTTGTCAGCCACATGGGCCATCATATGGCTTACATATCGCCACTTTTTGGCCCATCATGATCCTACACATTCCCATACATTAAGTTTATATGTTGATTTGGTTGGATATTTGATCAAAATACACCCTAGGATACACAATATGGAGTCATAGGGGCCTATTAATGATGATGTAAAGGATAATTAGGGCTAGGGACACAAATTTCAATGTGAAAGTGTGATTAAATACACTTTACAACATTAAAATGAGGTCCACTTGGCCTAGAAAGACACAAGATCGAATGTGAATATGTAGAACATATTACAACATTAGGTTTAATTAACAAGCCTTCTAGATTAATTAAATACATTTTACAACATTGAATTACGGGAAAGTTAAGTAATTTTAGCTCAAAATGGATCCAAGACCTAGTGTGGATGTGTAAAACACCTCACAACACTAAATCAAGGCAATATTAAGTCCAGTTTATCACTAATTATTCTCATATCAAGCAAGGGATATATTTTTCTATGGTAAATTTAGCCCCCACTTTAGTGAGAGGATGAACTTGCTTCAAACTCACACCAAAGTAGCCAAACATGCACATCAAGAGGGATCCAAATGTACCAATGTAGATGAAAGAGGATGACAAGGATCAAAGCAGTGGTCAAGCCCCCAAGATCTTTAAAAATCCTAACTCAAACCAACATAAGCGCAAAATGACACACACAAGGTGAATGATTTAGAACAAAACAAGATACATGATCATGCAATGATAAGAACTAAAGGAATAACAAGAATAAGAAAAAGTAAAAAAGTGGATCAAGTTTCAAGCATTTGTCGAACACATTGTGGATCAGATCTAGGTTGTTTGTCCAAAATAGCATACTCACTCTGAGGCGACAAAACTTATGGCTATCCATTAGGTGAGAAGTCCCAAAGAAGTGGTTTAGTGATAAATTCATGCCAATGTGCTATCTTTCCTATCGTGTAATGAGAAATTCATGTGAGTGTGTTGGCTTCCCATCATACTAACCATACCAAAGTTACCCTCTTGAAAAATTTGATAAGGCACCACAATGCTTTTGTAAATGTTTTTAAATATCATTTAAAGATTTTGATAAAGGGGATTTTTCTTTGTTTCTGTAAGGTCTTCTTCTTAGGGAGCATTGTGCCTAATGTCTCCAAGAGAGGAAAAGTCAAAGTGTCAGATCATTTCCCATGGGATGCCTCATTCACATCATGCCATGTCAGTAGATCATACACTCTTGGACGACATCAAACCCAATGAAACCACCAAGAAGAGGACACATCACAAGAAAAAGAAAAATCACACCATGAAATTTTTCTCGAAAGATGCCATCTATGTATGGCCCCACTTTATAGCGGTTGCTACATCATCAATGTGAGAAACTGCTTTAGTGTAGCCAAGGATAAATTCTAAGAAGACATGAGAGACAACTTGGAAATCCCTATGCCAAGTCATATGTTTCAGAATTAAGCTACATCATGAATAAGTATGTCATAGGCGAATCATCATAAGGCATTTCATCCACATCCCAAGCCTTCACTTATATGTTCATGAAAGGTTAATGCCTATCCAAAAGAGACAATGATAGGCGACATACAAGGATAAGGCATCCTAACCCCTTGCCCCCACTTAGTGTAGGATACAGGTGAACTTGGAATGAATGATGATATGCTTCTCCTTGTAATAGCTAGTATGCTATGATCCTACAACTATTATATGGCAAGGAGCAACAACTAATGTTATTTATGTTGATAATTAAACAAATTTTCTACTTGATACATTTCTAATGAGATATCGATCAGTTTAGGATGTACCAAGGTTACAGTTGTATTGGAAGAATATTTGGCAATAGTATTTATGTTGAGTGAAGGTTTATTTGATGGATTGATTTCGATGAAAGGACAATCACCAAGACCATGATTTGATTCATGTGTTTTAGGATCTATAGGGGCATAGATACCTTTTTCTATAGCATCACATATTTTCTTAGTTTGCTTCACAAGTCTTTTAGGTTCAAAGTTGGACTTGATTGTATACACTTTTTCATATATGTGAGCAATGTCATTGTAACTCAGTTGGTGTGAAACGTCGTTCTTAGGTGGGTAAAGTATGAATTCAGGTTTGTTTGGAGTTTCTTTCTTGTGTGATGGTGGGTAAAGAATTAGAGGATTATTAGGATGTCCCACAGGGTATTTACGAGGTTCATTATTCAAGGGCGATCTAATGGACACTTGCACATTCATAGCCTTGGTGGTCTTGGTTTGATGTATCCCTAAGGAAGACATATCATTTTCTCACACCATAGTAGTTTCCCTAGAAGGAGAGTTTTTAGGAGAATGATAATAAAAAAATTTTTGACATTCAAGAATTATTTCTTTCAAAATGACTTCATCACAATTAGGGGAGCGATCAATGGTTGAAGTGTCTTGTTCCATAATCTCATGAATCTCATCGATTGGATCTTGTGACACCATAATAATGTCTTCACCACTAGGAAAGATATTAGGAGAGGGGGAAATTTGATTGTTGTACATAATTAAATCTTTTGTTGCTAAGGCCTCATTCCCTTGTCCTAGAATATCTACCTCTAACATAGATTTTGGTATCGCCTAGGGTTCTCTAACACTTCTAGCTTTTTTCACCTAAAAGGAGAGAGAGATACCAAAATGGAAATGTTCACATTCAATACTAATGAAAGTAAGATCTAAATATGTCTAAGTGCAATGATTTAAATGTTGGAAGTTGATAAAAGAGACTAATTATTTATGCAAAGCTAAAGAAATGTAAAATGTTTGAATACACATTGTAATATGCAAAAACACCTAGAAGGATTGATAGAAATGCAAGTAAAACATAACAAAGAAGTAAAATAGAAAGCATGCACCTATAAATGTGTTGAAGAATGGAATGGAGGATAGAAACATTGTTGATGCTAAAATTTTTACCTACTAGGACTAATTCGTCATTCTAGGTGACTTAGTCCCAGATCTAGAAAATAACATCAGAGACCGTTTCGGCCAAATGGGTATCCAAATATATAGAAAATTATGAAAAAAATGTGTAGTAGGACTCAGTCACCACTTTGGGTGACAGTCAACTTTGGCTTTTCTGAAATTTTGAAAGTGGAAATGTACACCCTCGGTACATACTTTATGCTCTTCCAGGTATCCGGATCTAAAAATATGATTTACAAAATTGTAAGTGACTTTTGTGGATGTTTTTTCCTAGACAACAAGAGGATATATTCAACAATCTCGCAACCTATTCTTCAATAATCTCCAACCTTCAATGCACCTAGATCTACAAACACACAAAGAGAGAAAGAGAAATGTTGATTGTTAGGGCATGGGGGCTTTCCTTGGTCAAACCCCTATTAAGTAATTAAACCAAATGAATATATAAGAGGAAGCATGAACATGAGATGAAATGATTAAAAAATTGTGACGAAGATTGATCTTGAATTTCTACAGCAATAGTTAAGGAATTCTTCCCTTGAATGCTTCTTGATGACTTAGAATACAAAAACCCTAGCTTGCTTGAGAAGAATGAAAGATGAGCCATTGAGAAGATTGATTGAATGAATAGAATAGGAGAGAGAGTTAGGAGGAGTGAAAATTAGGGGAAAACCCTTTATTTATACATTATTTTCCCTAATTTCTTGAAAATACTTCATCACAGGCTGGCCTTAGGGTTTAGAGAACAATATTCCACCATAATTTTGAAATATTTTTTATTTTCAAGCCTAATGGGACTAAGTCACCCAAGGTGGTGACTTAGTTCACTTAGGAAATTTTAAGTGGATGTCAGAAATTAAGATGTATTAAATGATGTTAAACGAGATTTTTCTTTGAAACACACTTAGGTAGGGCCTGAAAATGCATTAAGGGGCCATTTAAACATAATGAAGGCTCAATTTATTGATGCCAAGCCTAGGAAAGTGTGAGAGTTTGTTAAAAATCCTTACAACACTTTGAAATAAGGCTTGGTAATAGGTAAAAAGAGGTTATTTAAGTGAATTGTAATGAAAGGGTCCTAGAAAAGTGTGAAAGTGGGTTACAACACTTCACAACACTTTTACAAGACACTATAGAACTCTTATTTATTTACAAGTGTTTAAGACCTAATGTGAATATGTTGGCCATATTAAAACATTAAATCTAGGCAAAACTAGGTCAAAAACCTCAAGAAAGGCCCAAATGAGTGAAAATATCAAGGATACATTTCTCTATGACACATTTAGCCCCCACTTTAGTGAGAGGACGAACTTGCTTCAAACTCACACTAAAGTAGCTATTCAAGAGGAGGTATCCAATCATACGAATGTGGATGGCAAAGGATGACAAAGATTAAAGGAGATAGTGCAAGCCCCTAGGATCCAAGATCCTTAGTCAAACCAACATAAGAACAAGAGGACATACACAAGGGTGAATGATTTGTAGTAAAACAAGATACGTGATCAAGCAATGACAATAACTAAAAGGAAGAGAAGACTGAAATTGAAAAGGTGGATCAAGCTTCGACTATTTTTCTAGCTAGTTGTGGATCAGATCTAGGATGTTATTACAAAAATGCATACTCACTCTAAGGTGACAAAACTCTTGGTTGTATGTTAGGTGAGAAGTACAAAGAAGTGGTTTAGTGAGAAAGTCATGCCAGTGTCTCGGCATCCCATTATTCTGACCATATCAAAGTTACCCTCTTGATAACATTGATAAGGCACCACAATGGTTTTGTAAATTATTTTAAGTATTATGTAAATATTTTGTTAAAGGGGATTTTTTAAGGTCTTCTACTTGGGGAGAATTGTGCCTAATGTCTCCAAGAGAGGACAATTCAAAGTGTTAGATTGTTGCCCATGGGATGCCTTGTTTGCATCATTCCATGTCAGTAGATCATACACTCTTGGACGACATCAAACCCAATGACACCACCGAGAAGAGGACACATTGCAAGAAAAAGAGAAATCACACCATGGAATTTTTGTAAGAATATGTCATCTATGTATGTCCCCACTTTAAAGTGGTTGCTAAACCATCATTGTGAGGAATTTCTTTAAAGTAGCCAAGGATAAGTGAAAGAAGACATCAGAGTTAACTTGGAAAGCCTTATGCCAAGTCATATATTTATGAATTAAGCTACATAATGATAAGGTAGTATTTCACATGTGATTCAACTTAAGACATGTCATCTACATCCCAAGATTTATTTTATATGTTCATGAAAGGTTAACAACGAGCTAAGAGACACAACAACAAGTGACATACAAGGACAAGGGTGTTGAACCCCTTTCTTCCACTTAGTGTAGGACAAAGGTGCCCCAAGAATAGATGATGATAGGCTACTCCTTGAAATAGTGAGTATGATGTTATCCTACAACTATTACATGGCAAGGAGCAGCAATTAATGTTATTTATGTTGGTAAGTAAACAATGTTTCTTCTTGATACATATTTAATGAAATATCTGTCAGTTTAGGATGTGCCAAGGGTAATGTTGTCTTGGAAGAATTGTGTGTGAGAGTCTTGACATTGTATGAAGGTTTTTGTTTGGAAATATAATAACCAAGATCATTAGGCTATGTAGGGACATGGATACTGTGTTCTATGGCATCAGATCTTGTCCCAAGTTGTTGTTCAAAAAGTTTTGTCACTGGTTTTGGATTTTTTGGTTGTTTAATTTCCTCAAGTTTGTCTTGGATGTTGTCTTTTCTTGTAAGGTGGTTGAAGTGGATGTTTGTGACATGACCTATTTTCTCTTCCCTCATCAGATTCTTTGGTTATGATCATGTATTCCCCCAAGGATATAGGTATGAAATCAAAGGTTTTTAAAGCCTCTTGCAATAGCTTTGTTGCTATGTCAAATTGCTTTTATTTTTTGATATCATTTTACTTGGTACTGATCATAGCACATGTAACCTTTTTCATTTGAGGAGTAGAAGATGGCTTGTTAGAAAATCCTAGTATTTTCATCAAGTCTTGATCTATATCAATCAATTCAGGATGATTCAATGTGAGGTTGATTTTTGGTTTTCACATGATAGTGTTGATGTTTGTTTGCATCATGATACCTCCCCTATTAGGGGATTATTTAGGAGAAATAAAAATGAGATGTTCAGGACATTCATTGTTTGGTTCTGCATGATTGAATCCATCACAAGAAAGGTAATGATAAATGGTTGTAGTGTTGTGCTCTATAAGATTCTCATGATTCTCATCAATTGGATCTTGTAACTCCCTAATATAATTTTCACTAATAGGAGAGATATTAGGAGAGGGGGAAATTTGATTGTTGATGATTGCATGCTTTTTCTCTAAGGTTTCATTCTCTTGTGCCATAGCATCTATCCTAGTAGGAGAGCTTGTTGGAAAGTGATAAAAAATAGGCTCATCACATTTCATGGTTGGATTTGGTAAAGTAGTTTCATCACTCATAGGAGAGGCATTAAGAGAAGGATATCTAGGACTTTTATGGTTACCAATGATTGGAATTTTTTGTTCAAATAGGTCTTCCCAAATGGTAGGGGCTTCAATAATGGGAGGAATAAGATGCTCATGAGTCTTAATAACGATATCTTCTAACACTAAACTATCTTAGATTCATGTCTAGAGAATATAGTAGGAGAAGAAATGTTTTGATTGTCATGATTCTCTACGCTTAAATCCCCATTTCCTATAATGTATTATTTAGTAGGAGAGGTAGTATTATCATAGCTATCAACTATCAACATATCCTCCACACCAATGTGTTTTTCAGGATCTTTCATGATTGTATTCTTATTCACTAAAGTATTTTCAGAAGGAGGGGAGATGTTGAAAAATCAATGAAGATGAGGTAAGGTAGTGGCCATGATTTTAGCTTTGTGTGTCATAATGTCTTGGCAAGTGGGAGGAGATGAAAGAAAAGCAAGACTTTCATGATCTTCAATGGTTGTCTTCTTTCAACAAGATACCTTCGTCACCAATGAGAGAGATATCAAGAGAAGAATAATTATGATTATCGTGATTATCAATGCTTGCATCCTCTTGTGTCAAATCTTTAGTGGATGATCTAGAAGAGGTGAATTCATCAAGGGATTCATATAACATGTCTATGTCATCACTACTAAATGTATTTCTATCTCTAAATTTAAGAATATTGTGAGTGGTTTCATGTGATGTTGTTAGTGTTGTGTTTTTGTTTACTAATGGAAATCATTTAAATGATGTAGGAACTAATGTGGAAAATAAAAATTGCAAAAGTCTAATGCTATCCACAAGTACCATGAATGCTATTTCTAATAAATTAAATGTAATAGAAGCTATGAAAACTTAAAAATAAATGTAAAGACATAGGATGAAATGAATTTTTTTTTGGATTCCAAACAAGGTAATTGACTGATTAGGCTATGCTATGATCTAAAATTAAAATGTTGTGAATATAAAATTGAGATGGACCAATTCATGAAATTGACCAATTTAATCTAGATTTAGTCAAATGCATGTGATATAATTTCACCCCACTAATATAGATAGATAAGGGTAGAAAACATAAGCTTAAAATTAGGGTTTTCAGCTCTGTAAAAGGAAATTTCAAGGGCATAAAAGGACTAAGTCGCCCAAGGTGGCGAATTAGTCCTCTTGGGGATTTTTTTTAGAATTTGTAGATTTTTTTTTATTGATTTTTTAAGTTTTCTATACTAGGTGATGCATACCTATGATGCAAATTCTGAATTTTGATTATTTTGAATGAAACTAAAGGAAAACATGCAAGCTTTATGAGCTTTTCACAAATGAAAATTTTAAAACCCTAGAATATAAATTAAACAATGTAAAATGTAATGAAATGCTAATATAATGGAAACCTAGGATGATAAAGAACTCCACATCAAAGAAGAAAGTATTCAGAAAGAAGGTTCACCAAAATGTAACATAGATTTTGGTATCGTCTAGGGTTTTCTAACACTTCTAGGGTTTTTCACCTAATAGGAGAGAGGGATACCAAAATGGAAATGTTCACATTCAAGACTAATGAAAGTATGATGTAAATATATCTAAGTGAAATGATCAAAATGATGGAATTTGATAAAAGAGACTAATTATTGATGCAAAGCCAAAGAAATGTAAAATGTTTGAATACACATTGAGATATGCAAAAACACCTAGAAAGATGAATAGAAATGCAAGTAAAATAGAAAGAATGAACCTGGAAATGTGTTGAATACTGGATTGGAGGATGGAAATGTTTTTTATGCTGAAATTTTGACCTACTAGGACTAATTCTCCATTCTGGGTGACTTACTCCCAAATCTGGAAAACTGCACTGAAGCCGTTTTAGCCAAAAATGTATCTAAATCTATAAAATACTTTGAAAAACATGTGAAGTGGGACTAATTGACCACTATGGGTGACTTATTCCACTTTGGATCTTTTTAAAATCCGAAAGTGGAAACAAAAGAAACAAAAGCCCTCGGTCTGCACTTTCTGCTCCTCTAGGTATCTAGATCTGAAACTATGATTTACGACATTGTAAGTGAATTTTGTGGATATTTTTCCCTATCCAAAAAGAGGATGTCTTCAGCAAGCTTGCAACCTATTATTCAATAATATCCAAGTCTTCAATGCACCTAACTCTGCAAACAACCAAAGAGAGAGAGAAATGTTAATTGCTAGGGCATGGGGGTTTGCCTTGTTCAAACCACTTTTAATTAATTAAAAAAAATGATGAAATAATAGTAAGCATGCACATGAGATGAAAGGATTTAAAAATTTCCATGAAGATAGATCTTGAATTTTTGTAGCAATAGTTGAAGAATTATTCCTTTGAATGCTTCTTGATGACTTAGTATGCCAAAACCCTCGCTTGCTTGAGAAGACTAAAAGATGGGTAATTGAGAAGTTTGACTGAATGAATAGAATAAGAGAGAGAGTTAGCAGTGAAAATGAAGGGAAAACCCTTTATTTATACATGATTTTCCTTAATTTCTAAAAAATACCTCATCATAGGCCGACCTTAGGGTTTAGAGAACAATATCCTGCCAGAATTTTGAAATATTTTTTATTTTTAAGCCTAATGGGACTAAGTCACCCAAGGTGGTGACTTAGTCCATTTAGTAAATTTTAAGTGGGTGTTGAGAATTAAGGTGTGTTAAATGATGTTTAACGAGATTGTTCTCCAAAACACACTTAAGTAGGGCCCTATAAGTGCATTAAGGGGCCATTTAAACATAAGAAAAGGTAAATTTATTGATGACAAGCGTAGGAAAGTGTGAGAATTTTTTACAAATCCTTACACCACTTTGAAATAAGGCTTGATAAAAGGTAAAAATAGGTTATTTAAGTAAATTGTAATGAAAGGGTCCTAGAAGTTACAACACTTCACAACACTTTTACAAGACACCATAGAATTTTTATTGATTTGTGCAAGGGTTCAAGACCTAGGGTGATACCACAAAGCTGGTTTACAATTTATGGGAGATTCTGATTTTTGTTGAAATCACATATTTTTAGAAAATATAATTATTTAAGCCTTAAAAAGTTTCATTTTAAGGATTTTAATTGAAGATGGTTTGATCAAACCACCTTAGATCAAACCCCCTTGGATAGAACCCCACTAGTTTTAAACCATACCTTCAATGGAGGCTCCTTTACACCTATCAAAATGCTAATAAAAAGTCACTTTTGATTTACCTTTTAGGGGATCAAATGAATTCATTTAAAATTTATTTGAAATTATCATGGTATTCCTTGGAACGAGCTATCCAATGAATACAATTTTAATATGTTTTGGTTTTATTACGTATGTGTTTTAGTTTTATTAAGCATAGGTTTTTCACCAAAAATCAAGCTCTTTGTTCTATACATGTCGAAAAATAGTAGATTATCAAAATAAAATTTCAAAAAATATGTTCAAACTAGGTATTGATGTCCTTGATCCATTTAAAAAAATGAATTTTGATGCATATAGAAAAATTTATGTTGTATACAGTCCGCCTATGTTTCAATTATAATTGGTTTCACCTCGAAACTTGATTAAGGAAAAAATATTTAATAAAAAACTATGAAACCAAATGAAAGTGATAGATATCATAGTTACAAATCTAAATTCAAAAAAAAAAGAATTTAATCCTTCATAAAAAAAAATTTATGTTGTATACAGTGAGCATCACTCCTTAAAAATGTTGTTTATTTTTAAAGCTAGTTTTCAAAGGAGATGGAAAAAGAAGTTAAATATGATTCCAAAAAAAATGAAAAATATATATTTAGAATATATAGAAAAAATGTCACAAATCACCAGTTTGCATCATTTCCAAATTCCTCATGGTTTAGCCACTATAGGAGCTCGAAAGTGAACATATAGTTAAAAAAAATCAGTTCAGTGTCCAGTTTTCCAAAAAATTATAAACCAATATTTTGAGATCGCCCCCTAATGTGAATATGTTGACCATATTATAACATTAAATCTAGGAAAATCTAGTTCAATAACCTCAAGAAAGGCCCAAAAGAGTGAAAATGTTGAGGATACATTTTTCTATGTTACACTACCCTAGTAGGAGAGCTTTTAGGAAAGTGACTAACATCGGGTTCCTCACATTTCAAGATTAGATTTTGTGAAGTAGCTTCATCACAAAGAGGGGAGACATCAAGGGAAGGAAAAATATGATTTTCATGTGTGCGAATGATTTGGTCCTCTTGTTCAAATAGAACCTTCCAAATGTGAGGAACATTAAGGAGAGAAATAATGCTATAAATCTCAATCATTGGATTTCTTGATACCAACATATCCTCCTCACAAATGTGTTTGTCATGATCATTCACTATTATATCCATATTCATTAAAGCATTATCACAAATAGGGGAGGTGTTGGGAGATGAATGGAAACAAGGTAAATTGGTGGCAATGAATTCATCTTGTGTTATACTATCTTCCCAAGGGGAATGAGGAGAATGACAAACAAGACCTTCATGATTCTCAATGATTGTACCTTCTTTCGCCAAGATGCCTTCATTAGCAAAATGAGAGGTATCAAGGGAAGTACAATTAGGGTCATCATGGTGATCTATGTTTGTATTATATTTTAACATGTCATCCTAAAAAATAGGAGAGATAGGAGATGGTGTAATTTTAAGACAAACATTGAAATTTTCACTCTCTTGTACTAAGAGACTCTCATAACTAGGTTATGCATTAAATGAAGGACAAACATGCTTATTAATTAACTTTTTCTTTGCAATTTTGAAAAATATTGAAACTAACATTTTTGAACAATGCAGTGTTGAGAACTAGAATGAAATGCTATTTTTTTATTTCAAACAAGGTAATTTACTACTTACACTATGCAATGATCTAAAAATGAAATATTGTAAATGCAAAATTGAATTCAAGCAATGCATGAAATAAGCTTATTTAGGCTAGATCTAATGAAATGCATGTAACAGAAACTCAACCAACTGATATAGATAGTTAATGGAAGAAAACAAAAAGCTTTAAAATGGGGTTTCATATGTCGTGAAAGCCATGTTTAGGGGTGAAAAGGGACTAAGTTGCCCAAGGTGGCGAATTAGTCCTACTCGGGATTTTTTCAGATTTTTTAGATTTTTTTTGGATGATTTTAATGTTTTCTATGCTATATGATGTAATTCTAAGATTCAAATGAGTTTTAAGATGATTTTCAATCATTTGAGATGCAAAAATGCAACCTATATACACTTTCACTAATGCAAAAATTAAAAACCCTAGAATGCAAATTTAATGCAATCTAAATCTAGGATGATGATGGACTCCAAATAAGAAAAGAAGGTATTTGAAAGTTAGGTTCACCAAAATGAACCATAGATTTTTGTGGAATAGGGCTTCTTACACTTCTAAGGTTTTGCACCTAAAAGGAGAAAGGTATCCCACAAAGGAATCTAACGGTTCATTGAATACTAAGGAAAATATGATTGAATTATGTCTAAGGGGGGAATGTCCTAGATGCAAAGGATTGATAAAAGAAACTAATTATTAATGCAAAACTTAGAAGATGTAAATTACTTAAAAACACATTATGATATGCAAAATGAACTAAAAATATAAGTAAATTGTAATATAAATGACTAAAACTAGAGAATTGCACCTAGAAACTAGAAAGTGCCGAAGAGGAGCTCTAGAAATGCTGCTAATTCTAAAATTTTGGCCTACTAGGACACTTACATCATTCTAGGTGACCTAGTCCCAGATCTAGAAAACTGCATTGGAGCACATTTGAACCAAATGGGCATCCAAATCTATAGAAAAATATGAAAAACATGTGTAGTGGGACTAAGTCACCATTGATGGAAACTTAGTCCACTTTGGCTTATTTTGAAAAATTGAAAGCGGAAATGAAAGGTCTCAGTCTGCACTTTCTGCTCCTCCAGGTATCCGGATTTGAAACTATTATTTTTAGCATTGTAAGTTACTCTTTGTGGATGTTTTGACCTATCCAACAAGGAGATGTCTTCAAAAAATTTGCAATCTATCCTTCAATGATCTTCAAGGTACCTAAATCTGAAAACATACAAAGAGAGAAAGAGAGATGTTGAATGTTACGGAATAGGGGTTTGCCTTGGTCAAACCCCTTTTAGGTAATTAAACCAAATGAAGAAAATAAGAGGAAGAATGAACATGGAATGAAAGAACAAGAAAATTTCCATGATGATTGATCTTGAATTTTTGCAGCAATAGATGAAGAATTTTCCCTTGAATGCTTCAGAAAGATGTCTTGATGAGTTAGAATGTTAAAACCATAACTTTCTTGGCTTTAGATGGAAGATGAATCATGAATGAATAATGAAAGAGTTATGAATTATGGTTTAGAGAATTTTTTATATAAGTAATCAACCTAAAACGCCTGTTAATTTGATCCATAAGGCCAATATGAAGGAAAATTGAGCTGAAACCCTCATTTTTCTCACTCAAACCTTGAAAACAACTCAAATAGGACTAAGTCGCCAAGCTAGGTGACTTAGAACCACGTGGATGGGACTAATTTTTCTAGATAGGTGACTTGGTTCCACGAGAGCTCTTTTTCCAGTTAGGATGTTGGGGAGTGCATAAATTAAGTTTATATGTTGATATAGTCAGATATTTGATCAAAATAAGCCTTGGGATGCACAATATGGGGTCATAGAGGCCTATTAATGATGATGTAAAAGATAATTAGGGCTAGGGACATAGATTTCAATGTGAAAGTGTGATTAAATACACTTTACAACATTAAAATGAGATCCACTTGGCTTAGAAAGACACAAGATTGAATGTGAATACGTGGAACACACTACAAAATTATGTTTAATTAACAAGCCTTCTAGATTAATTAAATACATTTTATATCATTGAATTAGGGGAAAGTTAAGTAATTTTAGCTTAAAATAGGCCCAAGACTTAGTGTTGATGTGTAAAAGACCTCACAACACTAAATCAAGGCGATATTAAGTCCAATTTATCATAGATTTTTCTATGGTACATATATATTCATATGCAGTCACAAGAACATTTGTTTGATTTTCATATTTCTTTATTAGACTCCCGAGAATCTATTTTCTTTCATGCATCTCATTCTAAAAAATTGCAAAGAAAGCATTTAGAGCATTGTTTTGCACCCTAAAATCTTCAAGACTATGCAAATGATGAAAAAATTGATGAGAAACTAGCATGTTTCCATCTCACATTATTTCTTTCCTCTTGGTAGCTCCCTCAAGAATAGAATAGTAGACAAACTACTAAAGTGCTAAATTTGAAGGGGTGCTTCTTTGCCTTAGTCATGCTCAAGTTATCCATAAGTTACAACCTAAGCTACTCATATAGATCAAAATCCTTCCTATTTCCTACCATTTCAAATGTAGTGTGAATTATCATAGCTGATACAAAATTCCCATGATTGGCGAAATAAAGTTTTGTCCAATCATGATAGAAACATACTTGATAGTATAGTTTGAGATGGGCTTTCTAGTTAAAAATATTTCATCAAATGTAGCACCAGTCAACTTTATTATTACATCATTATTCACAACCTTTAGAAGTGGAATAGATCCAGTATTGTAAAAACTAGTCATAGGTTGAATCGCTTCCTTGTTGATTACCCTAGGTACACTTATTTAGGGAAATTTATGATGTACCCTACTGAGATCCATTCTAACAAATTTTTCCTTCATCTCACTGGAAGTTTTGGAAACTAGTTCCAAATGTTCAACTTCTTCATAACTAGGTTTTCATATTCTAACTTCAGCAATAGATCATCTCTCATAAATTCACTATCTTATAAGTCCTTAAGATCTTGTTGATTCAATTACTCTAATTTCCCATGAATATATGTCCTTGTATCTTCAGTGGGTAACTTGTTGCTTAGAATGTTTGAGAATGTACCCACAAGATCAACTTCATAAACTTTCCAGGAATGTCTTCTAAATTTGGGTTGAGGTCTCTCAAAAATTTCCACAACAGTAGAAGTGGCCATTTCTCCTCAAACGAATTGAATATGCTTAAGAAAAATTTGCTTCAACTTAGAATCCACAAGATTTAGATAACAAAAAATACCTTTTTCATGCTTTTTGGAGAGCTAGGGTTTTGATGTAAAATACTCTAATTCTCCTTCAAATCCTCTTAGCCCACTCTGCTTCCTCTAGTTGTGCAAATTTACTTTAGCTCAACTCAATTTATTGCTTTATGAATTTCGGAATTTTTCCCTAATTCATATTTAATGCATTCAAACCTTAAAAGTTGATAAACAATTAATAAAGTGTAGTGTAAACCCAAAAAGGTTCCACAATTCTTCGGATTGATAGTTTTTTTCTGCTAGAGACATCTTCAACATCTTCAAAATGATAAATTACATCATATATCCTCGTGTCACTGCTTGAAACTGCATATATCAGGGGCTTTTAGCTTTCTTTGTAATTGTTCCCCTTGAAACCACTACTGGGTTTAGTTTTTAGAAGAGATATCTGCACCAAATGTAGGTAAAGATGCATTTCACTCATCCTTTTTCCTCCAAATCATTTCCATTCTTTTCTCACATCAGTAGGATTCACTTTTTTCATAGGTTTGTTCTTTTGTTTCAGATTAGTTTTCTTCCCAGTTTTGCTTTTATAGAATTTTGAGATATGCCTTGGTTTGTTGTGAATATAGCACACAACTTGTTTTTGACCAAACTGGTTTGGATTTATCCTTGATCTTCATTGATTAGCCTTATGTACGAAGATATTGCATGTATATAAATAGCCTTGAAAAGAATAAATCCTTCTACAAGAATTAAATTTGTGAATCATCATCTAATTTCTACACTCAATAGCTCTATGCCCAGACTTATTGCAAGGAAAGCATTTTCTAGGAAAGAATCCAATATTCTAACTCATTCTATTCTCGTTCATTCTACTTCTATATTTAGTTTCTCTATGTTTGAATTTATTACATGAGAAACAAAAACCATTAAAATATGTGTACCTTTGAGCATTAGGTTATCGAATAGGAATCCTTTCGGTATTTCTCCTTTGGTTCTTGATCTATTTATTATTGTCTTGAATTTTCTTTTGATTATCTACTTTGTTGGGAGTCTAGTTTTCCTTTGAAATTTGGCCTTCTTCATGTCCTAGACCACCTTTTTCCTTAGAAGGTTTCTCTAATTCAATCGAATCATCAAGCCTTGTACAACTCATTTTGATTTTTTCTTCATGGGATTTTTCTTTTTCGAGATCAGATCTTAAGGTCACCACTTCTTGTTCAAGCTTTGCACATTCATCAATTTTATTTTGAATTATAGCTTTCAAGAATTATTAAATTCTTTTATGTTCTTCCATTTGTACCTTCAGTTCAGTGATGTCTTCATTAGCCTTTTTCAACTAATCACAAACCTCTCTATTCCTTTCCTTGAATTTTTTGATTTTTTCTCTTAATTTTTTGCTACATTCATTTTCTTCTTTCAAGTTTCCTTTGAGATTTTGTTTCTCATCTTCACTTTTGTCCAATTCTTCAAGGGTAGCATTGATTTCCTTAGATGAAGAGTTTTCTTCCAAAGGAACATGATAGCTTTTGTAAACCATGTATTCAAATTATAGTACCTTCCTCAAGCTACAAGACTTCTCTAGAGGGACTACTCTTTGGTACCAATTGTTGAATACATCGAATACTGAGAGGGGGGAGAATCCATATTCTACTAACATAAATAATTTCTAACCATCCAATTCTTAATGCATATCTAACTAAAATGGTGAAATGAATAATGGAAGGAATCATAACACATTGACACAAAAAAAAAATTGTGGAAAACCTAAAATGGGAAAAATTGCGGCAAGGATTTTAACTCACATTATATTATAATCGGTTACAAGATATTACAGGGATCATTCGTAGGACTCACTATCCTTGAAAAGGATCACAATTTGAATACAAAATGACATACTACCAAGATATAAAAAGGTATGGCTCACTCCCAAAAGTGAGCTGAAGAAGTACACATTCAAAGTGTTGAGATCGGTTCCAATTAAACTCTAGAAAACCAAAATCCTACTCCGATTGCAGGTAAACAATAATTATCAATAACTTCACACTATTGCAATTGTTTCATAGCTCACATCACATAATATATTTCATCTATGTCATCTATGCATCACACACACATAGGTATATATACACAGTTATAGCTTCCTTCATCAATTAGGTTGGCCTAATTGAACGTGAACACACGAAATTTAAAGTGACTTTTTGGCCCAATTCAAAATTATTTTTGGCACACAATAAAAAAGTCATCCACAAATTAGGTCAGCCCAGACCTAATAAGGGACACTTTAAACATTCATAAGATAAGCAGATCTTAACCTTGTCAGCCAAAAGAATTCCAAACTTTTGTCATTTAGATATCTCAGCGGAATCAACCAAAATTGTTGAAAGCTCATTCATAGTTGTACCTAATACTCTTGAGAAACATATCAAAAACTCATAGAATTATCTTTTACTAAGATAATTTCTAGATTAGAATACCGGATTAGTGTAGACACATAGTTTACTTAGCTAGTTACCAAACAATGTTGACATCAATGACAACAAACCTGAAGGTCACCTTCTTCATTCTTCCAACAACAAATATAAAAATATTTACCATTCATACTAGTTGTGCATCCTTAAAATTTTTAAATTCCCTTAATCTCTTCCTCAAATCTATCTCGATATGGTAGAAACCTAATAATATGATAAAGGGTAGTTGAATAGTATAGTATGAGAAATTTGATTTTCATTTAGAGTTCAAGTGAGTTTCTTTACTAACAAATGTATTATTCTTTTCTAGTTTGTTGTCCTATATTATCAATGCCACCTAAAACATTTCCGTAATCATTAAATGACTTTATGAATGTAGGTATGAACATTATTGTCAATATTAGTCCTTTAATCATATTGTCATTGGCTAGAATCACAATTGTATCCCTCATACTATCATTTCAAAATATTTGGTTCTTTTATATTCCAATCACACACTCTAATAGTCAACAACTAGCTAATAAACCTCTTACATAGGGTGACCCACAATAAGTTGTTTCCTACTTTTTTGCTAAAATAGGCCAATGAAATCAACATTATTTACCAATTTTTTATTCTTTGATACCTATAGTAACTGAACAATTAAGAATTTGAGGATGATGGAAACTATTATTTTTTTAGATTTTTTCTATATATTATAACTAGCAGTCACATGCACAAGCATGCAACAATCAACCAATAGGCGTTCGCTGCAAATGGCTATTCAATGGGAAGTAAGAAATTGTGAACCCCTAGACTTGCAAATGTACAAGAGCAATAAAACACATTAGTTGTTAGATCATATGCATGCAAAAAAGTGTGAGAGATTCCCCATAAAATCCATCTATTCAAACTAAACTAGGAAATGAAGAGCACAATAAACTTAAAATAAAAGAGATTCAATCCTAATTAAGCTAATAGCATGATGATCTTATGGGGGAATTGGTGCCAATGAAGTGTTGCAATTGTCCCTTTCCCAATTCCTAAGTAGCAATGGTATGTGATGGAGAAATGCTCAAATCTCCAAAGAGATTTGAGCATAGCCTTGTTACAAATCTTGAAAGATGATCAATGGTTGCTTGAAATGGTCAAAATTGGCTCTCAATGTGAAGAGAGTAACTTTGCATATGATTGTAGATGATGATGGATTTGAGTATAGTAAGTTTACTCAAATTGTGGATGATTGAATGAGAGGGAGAGTCTCTCATTTATAGATTCCAATCTTGGGAGAATGAGTGAGAATAGGAAATGTGGGATAAAAGATAATCCAATGGCATTGTGCCACTTGTCCACATGTGATTTGATGAGGAATGAGCACATTTTGGCCAATGTGCATGATAAATGCATAAATTTGAATTTTGAAATATTGAAATGACAAGGTGGATGAGAAGTCAAATGGAGTTATGACCACTTGGCTCAATGCAAAGGACATGTAAGAGGTCTTAAATGCTTTGTTGGAAGGACCAAGTCCACTTGGCCTTTTTGAATTCAAATGAGGGAATATTCCATTTTGATGCTTTGTGAGGGAAAATAGGTGAATAAATAAATCAAAGTATTTGATTTATTGTGCAAGTTGAATTCTCTAGAATTTTAATGAAAGGGATTAACTTAATCATGGTTTTGATTAAATTAATGAAGAATTAGGTGATGTGACAATCTCGACTTAGATTTATGAATTGATTTAAGTCAAGAATTGAGAGGAAATGATTTATTAAATAAATAATTTGATTTATTTAATCAAGAAGGAACATGTTAGTTAAATCAAATAAGGTTTAATTTATTTTATTTAATAAGAGGACTTTAGAGAATTTAATCAAATAAAATGATTTATTTAATTAGAAACATATGTAAGGTTAATTAAATTAAATTGATTAATTTAATCACAGGAGGTGATAGACTTAATCAAATAAATAATGATTCATTAGATTAAGGGATATAATTAAGATTAAATGTTGAGAGTGTGCTTCTGGAGGAAATGATGTTAGTGATCAAGATCAAGCATGTCGAAATGAAACTGTATATTTTCCATGTCTACAGAAACAAAAAAAATCAGAATGCAAATAATTAGTAATATTTATAATTGTTTAATTGAGTCTGAAAGAAAGGGAAAGTGTGTTAATAAGCCAATATGAAATAACATGAGGTTAGTTCATAGTAGGAGGTCAACCTTATGATTTTGGACTTTACCTAGGATAAAATAGGTGGAGTAGATTGTAATGAGGAGAGATGTTGGAAAATCAATTTATATATTACTATGGATAATTAGATGGATAGATCAAGCATATCGATGCATGTATATTAATGTTAAAGAAAACCTATGTGTGCATTGAAAGATATGAATTTGAATCACCGAACTTTAACATATTATAAATCACTTAATTTTGGCATAGAGATTATTTTATGTATTCATTTAATTTAAGCATTGTAAAGAATTTTAAACCTCATGTTATAGTCCACTTTTCCGTTCTTATCTCACACACAATGCATGCAAGATTAAGAACCATTTGCATAAAATGAAAAAATTGATCTTTGTGTTTCCACATCAAAATTTATTAGTTGAAAATTGATTATGAAAATGTAAAATAAAACCAGAGGTCATGTTGAATGAATCTTATTATTTGTAATGTATCCATTAATTTTATTTTTAAGTAATTAATCATCAATAACTTTTTTTTATTAATATGTAATATTTAATAATTTTAGTTACAATAGTTATTTAAAATTGATTTTAATTAATAATATTTGGAATCACAAGTAAATGATAGATCATTGAGAATCAATAGAATATTAATTCTCAACAAATATTATTTTTAAATAAATTTATTCTTAAAAAGTACAATTGAAAAATTAAATAAAATTTAAATTTTTAAATAATTAATTTTTTAATTTAAATTTTTAAATAAATTTTTTTTTTTAATAATAATAATTTCTCTCCAAAAATTTAAGGTATGATATAATTTTATCTCTATTTTAGTTTTATATTTATTAGACCCAGATGCACATCTATACTTGACCTTTTTGTCTAGGTTAATCAATCAATTGATTGATCATTATTTAATTATCTTAAGATACATATTCATACAAATACATGGGAGACTTGAAGTTTTGGATTAAATAATATTTATGAAAAGTATGGAACATTAAAAGATTCTCCTTTTTTATAGAGTTATTAGTCATGCCTTTAATTACTAATATTCAATAAAAAAATATTCTTTAAAAAAGTTAGTCCATAACTTTGGGTATGGCATATTTTTTGCAATTCTTATGTGGTACTAGATAATTTATTACTTTGATGTTATTTATTTTGGTTATTTTTTATTTGAATATTAGTTATGATGGTCATCACTACTGATTTTTTCAACAAAGAAAGATATTTAATATTCATTTTTTTTGTAAGTAGTATTTAGTCCATAATTTTTGAAATACAAGAATTATTATGCATGTGATTTATAGGTTAGTAGTAGTAAAATAAAATGGAGACAAGTAGAAAGGATTTAAAATTAGTCAATTACAAGGAAATTGAAAATAAAATATCAGTTTTTTATTATATTGCTTCTAGTAAAAACATGCTTCTTAATTGGTGTAGGAATTATGGTTTGATTCTTCAGATATTAAAAATTTAAACAAATGAAATAAAATAGATGTCCCAACACCAAAGAAATTTTGAACAAAATAAAAATGACTTAGATAAAATAAAATAATAAATGGATGACCAAATAGAATGACAACTTGAATTGTTGTCCAAATAAAAACAAATATGTAAATGCATTTATCGAAAAATATTATATTGATAAATTTAATACCATTTGATGGGCACAAAAAGGATTATATAAGGGAAAATATCATTTAGGGAGTAAATATGTTCATATTCCAATCAAAGACTCACTCACACCATCTTTGATCCAAAAAAAAAAAATAGACCTAACCAAAAGAAGAATGTGATGACACAATACACATATTTTGCATTGTTAGAATAATTGAATTAAAAGGTATGCCTTGTTTTGAGCTGACGTGACCAAACGCTCAAGTGCTTCCCCACCACTTGTTATGACATGAGAAACATGTTATTATGAACTATGTTTTTGGAAGCCAAATGTATACAAGTATTTATGTACACATGTATCTATGTAACATCAAATATATGGTGTTAAAAGAAAAAAGAAAAAACCCACGCTCGTTATCCTCCCTACCATATTGGAATCATGGAACCTCGTGGACTCTAGCCAAACCCCCAAGAAATAAAATTATGAAATGTCCACGAGAAATTTTATGGAGTTCCATCATACATCACACAATAACAAAGTTGGGGAAAATCTAGTATTTTCATATATGACCTCTCATATTGTAGTGTTTTCTTTGTTTTGGTAACTTTTAAAAAATAGATATCTTTATTTTCAAATGCTTTTGCATGTTTAAGCCTATTTCCTACAAATAGAAGACATGGGTATGTTAGTGGACGGGCAAGAAAAATAAAAAAGGAAGCATAAAAAGTGAGTAAGTATATGTGTAAAATCAATATAGACAATATGAAACTAAAAATAATTAATAATATTTACAATTGCCTCAGCGAATCTATTTATTGATAATAGAAAGGTTTTATACTTACATGCACTATTGATGGTGTTTAGCAAGGGCGAGCAACATTGGATCGAGTTGTTGGACCATTAAAGAATTTGAAATAAACAATTTACAATCAACTAATTTTCTTGAATGTCTATTGTATCTATGCAACATTGTAAGGGAAATAATATAGATATACAATAAAATAGGTTATCCTTATCTATTGTAAACAAAAAGAGATAAAATAGAACATTTTGAATACATAGCATCCTAGTAAAGAATTGTGTATAAGTAATCTATTGGAGAAGTTGAAAAGAGAGCTGTGGAAACAATGACAAATAAAATGGATAGAATAGAGTATGTTTTTGGTAGACAATTGCATGTGAGAATTTGTGTGTCCATGTATATAAGCAACAAGAAATATATGACAATGGAAGGAAAAATCACTAAACCCATGGTTGTTCTCCTCCCTACCATATTGGCATCATGAAGGCTTGTGGGCTCTAGCCAAACTCCTGAGCAAGAAAGGTACGTAAGGTCCATGGAAAATATCATGGAATCTTATCATATATCACACAATAACAAAGTTAGGGGAAAATGGGTTTTCTCAAACAAAATCTCTAATATTGTAGTCTTTTCTTTCCTATGACAACTTGATGAAAATAGGTATCGCAATAAAGAATTGACATCATGGGATTTGAAGATGGATGGAGAAACATGGATAGATGGAATACATAGAAGAGTGTATATTAAATAAAAAGGTGCATCTAACTTCACAAACATATATATCCGTATTTTTTTTTGGAAGTGCTTATATTTGCATTGCATGGCTAAGATGTATATGTAGAAATGTATTTGTGAAACATGGGCACATATAACAACCAATAAATAGAAAGTAAAAGAATGTAGTCATGTATGAAATGAAAACCAGGCCAACTATGACATTGCAAATGGTTTAGTTGAATGCACCAACATACACCATTTTCATGTGCTCATAGGGGTAAAAAATGCACAATCTAATCAACAAATTGTTTGTCCTCTCACAAGAACATGAAAACGGTGTGTGGTTGCCCTCCATAATCACATAAACCACAATCTACAATGGTTGTAAAAGGGGAAATCTTAAATGGATTTTTTTTGTGGGAAAACAATCATACATTTGACTTCAAAAAAGATATTCTAGTCTACCCATTGCATTTCTACATGTGTGTACAGTTATCTTTTCAGGTTATCTAAAAGATTATTTACATATAGTTGTTTATCAAGATGTAAATTTTCCCTAAAGTTATAACAACATTTATATTATGCGATTATAAATTTATTTATATAAAAAATACAATTGCAATGTTAGGAAGCATATAGTAAAAATGGTCATCAAATTGACAAGCCAATTGTTACATATTCTGCCAACTGTTACATAATGAACAATTTGCTTTGCGGAACTGGGAAAAATAATATTATAAAACATATTTATACAACACAAGAAATCTATGTAATAGTTGGCTTTTCAATTAAAAATTCAAGCTACATTGTTTGTCACTAAATATTATAGACAAAATATAGAAATTGTAAAAGAACTATTAGAAAAACACTTAAGAATCACAGGTAAATGCCAAATGTTACATAGATTGCTTGTCTTATATCAATAAGTTTCATGATATTTTATTTTTCTTATCTTTTTGAAGCTCCCTCTAACAAGTTGTTCATTGTTTTAGTTTACCTCTTGTATTCTTCATATCTTAACCTAGGTAATTTCTATTGGCATTTTTGTCATCCCAAATGTGAATAGAATTTCTTGGTGCCAAAAATTAATAATCACCAATGGTTGGTGGCAAGTTTCTCAAGATTGTTTATGAAGAGATGGAGTTGTCTAATTATGTGGGTTGGCGGTGGTGGAGTTGGTTTCATCAATATGAGGAAGTGAAATGGTAAGTGTTTGCTCCTGTGAGGGTTAATGCATCTTGGTGTTGTTGTATAATTGTGCGAGAGGAAGTAAATACAATACTCAATGTTGTAGTGTGCTAAATTATATTATTTTTTGTTACATCGTCGAACAATCCATTGTGGTATTGATTTGATATTAGAGTATTGAAAAAATCATTGCCTTCATCTCCATTTGATAGCAGGTTGGAGGGTTTTAATAGTGATAAGCTCTTAAATGTGGGAGAAAATATATTGCTTAAGTTGTATTATCGAAAGAGCCATTGTGGTGTTGGTTTCATAGCAGACTATTGTAAAAATTTGTCGCCTTCAACTTGGTTTTCATTTCGTACATGACTACATTTTTTATTTTTTGGTTATTGGTTGTTATATGTGCCCATGTTTTGGAAACACATTTTTGCATATACATCTTAGCCATGCATTGCAAAACAAAATCTATACCGATATATATGTTTATTAAGTTAGATGCACCTTTTTAGTTATTATACACTCTTCTATAGTATGTGGAATCGAGCTTTGTCGATAGGTCTCCAGTTCAAACAAATTAGGAAAAAAGCATACCATGAAACATATTGATACAAGATTCAAGCTATGATCTATGGTAATAAATATTGAAGACAAATAGATAAATTATATAAGAGGTGTTAGCATGATTAATTTATTTTTCATGTCATTCGCTCTCTTCTTATTGTTCCTTGTTATAAATATGTTTGTATCTTTGAAATTATACCCATTTTGGAGGCTTCAAAGAGATTATGGCTCTGTATGGATGGGGAAATTGTAGTTAAATATTCTTTCTTTCATCAAAAAATACGGTTAGGGTTAGTAATTTTTTTCCCTTTGTTTATTGTTTAGAGTTATCTCTATGCATCTTGGCATTATACCCATTAACATAAGAGAAATTGTAGATTAACATAGAAGTAATTGCATATATATATATATATATACATACATATATATATACATATGTATATATATGTATATATATATGTGCATATATATATATATGCATATGTATATATGTATATATATGTATGTATATATATATGTAGAGGGATAGTATGCAAGCATAAAGATATTCAAGATAAAATTAGTTTAGTGGTTGTTACGTATTATTCTAATAGCTCTTCTACAATTTATCTATTTGTCTATAATATTTAGTGTCAAGTAATGTAGCTTTAATTTTCAATTAAGTTTTTGGCTTTATACCCATTTTGTACAGAGTATTTCTATCCATTGTCTTTACGAGTTCTATTTTGGTGCACGAGCACCAAGTCAGTTTTGGGTCAATTGATGTCAATAGGTGTCTAAGGTTGTGTTTTGTGTGTTTAATCACATTTTTGATGTAATAAGGTCTAATTGAGACCATTTTTTATGTAGTCAAGTCATATAGGGTCTAGTTATTTAGTTTTGTCAATTTTGGTAGAATGTTGCAAAAGTTGCTTGTGCAACTTTGCAATTTTTTGTCATTTTTAAAAGGTGAACGGTCATGTGTTTGAAATTTGATGTAGACCATTGTTTTTTTGTCGCAACATGTTTAAAAAGGCCTCACAAACTTTGAGGAAGACTTATGAAGTGATTTTGGTGAAAAATAATAAAGTCAAGCTCTATTTTTTGTGAATTTTTAGTGTTTCTTGTTGTTTCTTAGTTCTATATGGCTTTGTACTGTTGATTCATGCTATGAAATTCATGTGATAGGTTAAGATAATGAATCTAGTGTGATTTGATTTTTATTTTGTTGAATTTCATCAATATTTAATGTAGTTAGAGGTGATTTTCTGTAAACTGCCTGTAAACCCTAAGATTAAGGGTTTGAAGCCAAAAATAATGATTTGCAGTCCATTCCACTGTTGAAATTTGACCAAACTTGATGGAATGGAGGGGTTTAGAGTGTTCCTATATATATTTTTAAGTTTTTAGAGCATGATATGGAGTTAGGGGTGAATTTGAGCTTTCCCTAACCTAACATCCTCATGTGTTAGGCTTAGGAATGTTAGGTAGGTTGGAGATTTTGCAAGACAACAAATTGATGATAAGTTCGGGTGATGAAAACTACATGAATGGACCCTATATGATTTTTTTAATCTTCTAGAGTGAATATTTAGAGTTTGGTGTTTGAATTTATTAGAATTTCTTTGTAAAAGTGGCCTAATTTGACCTTGGAATAACATTGTAGACCTTAATTGAAGGAATTGTTCCAAAATAACCCTAGTCTCGATTTAGATATGTTGAAAAGGGGCCTAATGGGTGTCTATAATGTTATTTTAGAAGTGGGTTTATAGCCTTCTCTAAAACATATGCTCAAATTTTATGGTTTGAAGTGCTACAAGGAGAAAAGAGAGATTAAGTAAGAAACCACCATAGTTAGGGTTTGAAATATTTACATCAAGGGGTATCAGAGCATATGTTCTTATTGAGAAGTGGAAAGGTGGTTGAAATTTGAATAAGCAAGATGCCTCCAAAGAGCAATCCAACAATCGGAGAAGTCAGATAATTAAAGGAGTAACATGCTAAGGAGGTGAGACTATTTAAGGAGTCTCATGAAGATTCCCTTGTGAGAATTGTAGCCCTCAAGAAAAAACAAAGAAGAGGAATGGTCAGTGGTGACCAAAGTGACAAATAGGATGAAAGTGAGAGTGAAAACCCTCAAGGAGGAGTCCAAGATGAAGTGGAAATGAACCCCAAAAAAGCAAGAATGGTTAGGATGTTGAAGGTTGTCAAGGGGGATGCTCCTAAGGTAAAAGTGGAAGTACCCATGTATGGTGGGAAGATGGATAGTGAAGAAGTGTTGGGTTGGATAGATGCTCTTGACAATTTCTTTATATTTGAGGAGGTGGAGGATGGTAAAAAGGTGAAATTTTCAAAAATCAAGTTGAAGGGCCCTGCCCTAACAGGGTGGAACTATGTTCAAGAGGAAAGAGTAAAGAAGAGAAAGAAAAAGATAATTTCATGGTATAGAATGGTAGCTAAGGTGAAAGGATAATTTATTCCTGTAGATTATGAAATTCAGACCTTTAGGATGCAACAAAATTTTTAAAAAAGGAGTTAGATGTCATGGCATACATTAAGGAGTTCCATAAATTAAGTATTGGAACAAGATATACTAAAGATGAAGTAGAAAAGGTAGAAAGGTACCTAAATGGCCTAAGGTACAACATCCAAGATGAGATCAGCCTCACAACACCCAAGATAGTTGAAGAATGTTTTCAAATGGATGCCAAGGTAGAGGAAAGGATAAAAAGGAGACAAGAACAGCAAGGAAGCAATAGAGGAAAGAATTTCAGAGGTAGAGGCAACTTTGGTGGAAGAGGATAGTCACAAAAAAAAAAGGAGAGTCAAGAAACCACCAAGAGAGAAGTGGTGAATCAAGAGGTAATTTTAGAGGAAGAAGACCTACTCGAAGAGGTAGATTTGGTGGACAAGGGAGAGGGTTAAATAGCTTCTCAGACAGATTTTACCAATGCAGCCAGTTTGGTCATCCAACATGGAAGTGCCCGGACAAGAAAGCTTTAAGTTCACATGGAGGTGAGAGGAGAAACCAAATGGTGCATGAGGAAGACAATGAAAGTATCAATTCACTATCTCAACATGTTTCTCAAGAGATAGGTCAGTGTTTGATGATGAGGACACTTATTAAGGTGCCAACAATAAAAGAGCCTCCACAAAGGAAATCATTGTTTAGAACCACATTCAAATCACATGGAAAGGTGTGTAAGGTGGTTGTTGATTCAGGTTCTACTAGTAATTTAGTTTCCTTATAGATGGTGGAGAAGTTAAACATGAAGAGAATCCCACACCCCACACCTTACAAAGTATATTGGCTAAATAAGGGTCAACAAGTCTTGCTCAATGAACAAACATGGGTAGAGTTTAATATTGGGGGGTATAAAGATAAGATCCTTTGTGACATCATCCCCATTGATGTTTGTGACTTTTTGCTAGGAAGACCCTAACAGTATGACAGAAAGGAAAAACATGATGGGGAGAAAAACATCTATATGATAGAAAAAGATGGAAATTCATTCACATTGACATAACTACAAGATGAGGGTTTAGATAAAAAAGTTGGGTCTAATGTTATGTTATTTGGGGAGAAAGAATCCTTGAAAAAATTGAAGGAAGAAGCTAGAAAATGTTATGCTTTAGTAATCAGGCCCAAATCTATTTTAGCAGCAACTAAGGTTCAGGGCATACCAAGTGAGGTTCAGAATTTGTTGAACAAATACAATGATATTGTAGTTGATGAGTTACCCAACTCTTTTCCACCCATGAGAGATGTTAGCCATCACATAGACCTTATACATTGTGAAAATTTACCGAATAAGGCTAAATACAAGATGACTCCTAAACAGAATGAGGAAATAAGAAGGTAGATCCAAGAATTGTTAGATAAAGGCCTAATAAGGGGGTGATTCCACAATAGTGGTTTACAAGTTTAGGCCAAACTAGACACTGAAATATTTTTTTCTAACTAAATCTTCATTTTTGGGCACCTATAGTGGCTAAACCACGAGGAATTTGAAGATGATGCAAACTAGTGATTTGTGACTTTTTATCTATAGATTTCAATTTTTTTGGAATCAAATTGCACTTCTTTTTCCATCTCCTTTGAAAAATATTTTTTTCAATAAACAACATTTTTAATGAGTGATGCTCACTATATACAACATAACCTTTTTTCCATGAAGGATAAAATTCTAGTTTTTTTTAGTTTAGATTAGTAACTACGATATCTAGTGCTTCCTATTGGTCTCATAGTTTTTTATTGAATATTTTTTCCTTAATCAAGTTTTGAAGTCAAAATAATTACAACTCACACATAGGCAGACCATATACAATGCAAATTTTTTTGTATGTATTGAAATTCAAAAAAAAATTGTTGGATCAAGGACTTCAATATCTGGTGCACTCATATTTTTCATTTTTTTTTTATAATCTGCTATTTTTCCACACGTGCACAATAGAGAGCTTGATTTTCGATGAAAAACCTATGTTAATAAAACAAATTAAAAAAATACATAATGAAACCAAAACATATTAAAATTATATTCATTGGATAGCTCGTTCCAAGGACTACCATCATCCAGTTGGGTTTGTGAAGTCTCCTCCATTTTCATCCTCAGCCCGAGCTTCGAAGGGAAAAATTCTAGTTTTTTTCGGCCAGAGGGTGAGAAGGTGGGAATGTTGGACCCAAGGGAATAGTGAGAGGGGGGATGAATCAGTGTTCTACAAAATTTGATCTTTATTAATTTGATATTTAAACCATTTCAATATTAAACCAAAAGAAAGATGCAAACACACAAAGTAATCATCCACAACACCATAACACAAGGATTTTTATGTGGAAACCCTATTAGGGGAAAAACCATGGTGGAGGTCAATCCACAATTTCAGTACTCAAATATAAGTATTACAAAAAGGGAAGGCACTTGCATTCAGTCTCACTACCTAGAGGTCATTGCTCAAAATATAAATGCCCGCTGCCTTACAAAATGTTTAGATTAAGACCATTTGAAGGATTTAACTAAAGTAGTAGCATCTAATTATTCTATGTTACAGTTCCGATTAGGCTCATGGATCCGATTCAAGACCATTTGTCTGATTCTTCTCTTCGCTCTGCTCTGCACTACAATTTGCATCACAAATCCATGCACAAATGAATTCACACCAACTATATTCTTCTAAATTTAGCACCACACACTAATATACTACACATACTACACATTCACATCTCCAAAATGATACTACCAATCTTATATATATCTGATATCAAGGATTTGATCATTCATATGTTAGCTTACATAAAACATAAAATACTTTCCAACTATAAGCTAAATCCACAACTAATTCTTTATGTGCACTACCCATAGTAAGTCAAATCATAGTGAGGACCCAAGTAAACATATTCAAACATAGAAACATTTAACAAATTACTTCTTAGACATCCACAATGACTAATTTTTCCAAGTCGTCCTTCTAGCACAAATAATTAGAAAATTAGTGCATCGGATCTCCTAGATCATAGACCAGTGAATGTGCACCTCGATATTTCTTGAATAAGGTAGTACGAACATCAACATACCTTTATTTGAGATCCACAACTTAAAATTTAGTAGTCCGATGATGTATATAGATTAGCATCTTTACCTTTAACCAAATACCATGTTCTTCATTATGTTTTGTTGGTATGAACCAGTACTAAACTATGGACCGGATGAATGACTTTAGGTTGCCATCAATGAAAAAACTAGAAGAAATATGCCATCAATCTCCCCCTTTGGCATGGATGGTGACACTTAGTGAAAACTGAGTAAGTGTCAAAACCAATATGATTATGCTGTCAGACTTCAAAATTTCAAAATATAGCTCCCCTTAGATTTATGAGGAAATTTTCACTACTTTCTCCCCCCCCTTTGACATCAATGACAAAGCTGGAAGCCTTATGCCGACAAAATAATTGACAAAAATGACAAAAGAATTGACAGAACATGTGTTCAATCTCCCCTTTGAAATATAACCAATACTTCTAAATTATTTTCAAATTTTGAAAAAGAACAACTACTACTTGAGTTAGAAGATTATCTTGTGATTCTCTTTCATCTCCGAGAGGAATTTATTCCAAGCTTCTAAATTGCAATCCCAATGATTATGATCATGTTGTTATTCTTATATGTTCTGTTGACAATCTCAATGAGGGATTATGGAATTGTGATCACATCCTCTAATTTCTCACCTTTCCTCAGTATCTCAACCATCTGTTCCATTCTGCATTCAGTTACACCCTCCACTTTCTGAAAAGTGTCCAAAAGTGTGTTTTTAGTGAACTAAACTTTTGTGTTGAACTCTTTTCTTGATTGTACAATCCTGATCTTGAACCATATCAAAACTTTTTCCAATTCCATTCAATTTTGTTTTAATTTTCTCTAACTTTTCTTTTCATTCCCCAACTACATGAGGCCAACAGATGCAATAGTTGTAGATGCTATTTGCTACACTTATTCATTGCCTCAGCTCATTCATCCTCTTTTTCAATTTGGTAAGTGATAGCCTGAACTAATCCTTCAAATGAGAGATTATTTCTCCTTCTTCTTTGTTTTGAAACTCAGAGCCCATAGTTTCCTTAATGCATTCAATCATTTCTTTAGTTAAGAAACTCTACAAACTCTCCAATTTGATCTAGCTGTTTACAACATGAGCACTTAGTACATTCAGAATCATATCCTAATCATATGAGGGTATGATAGACCATAATTGAGTAGTTCTCTACATTCCACCTTCCTTGTGAATAAGCTATTGCAACTTCTCTTTTGTCAAGTCATCTTCTTCTTCACTTGCTTCTATTATTTCATTTTCTTATTTTGATTCGGCTGAATCTTGGTTTTTTCCTTGTATTTCCTCAGTTTCCTCATCAGATTCCTCATTTGGTATATCCATAATTTCATGTTCCTTTCCTTTTCCTTCAATTTTTGGAATCTTCTATTCTAGAGGAGTACAAACAAAAATTTATTTTTCTCTTTTCTTCTTTCTCTCCATATTACCAGAAGAGGAACCAACTTCAAGTGGTTTTACTGGAAGAGAAATACCAACTTAGCCAAAATTTCCTAGCAAAGTCTTAGAGAAACTTTCAAATTCTTGATCACAGTTAGTCAAATTCTTAGAGTGTGTGTAGGTTTGTTTGAACTCCAGTTCATTTACTTTCAACACCACATTGTTGTCCATTGGTAAACAATTCAGAAATTACGATACCAGACATATGACCAGAGTGCCAAACCTGAAAGGGTAATCTATCATCTTTGTTAATTGTATATTCTCCATTAGTTGATCCTTCAAAAGTCTGAATAGGTCAAATTCTTTACCTTCCATTATCATTTTGTGTGAGATGTAGACTACACTAGCCAAAGTTTCTCCTTCTTTGTTTCTAAAAAATATTTTATATGATATGCCATACACAATGTACCTTGTCACAGGGTTTTTTATTGTCGATATTATTATTTCCCTTTGATCTCCAATAACTCCTGTTAGGGTTTCGACTTCTTTATTCTAGATGGATTTCATTCTCAATATATCCCCAACTTTGCATAATCTAGTTAAATTTTCAATTACTTCCTTCAAAATGATGTAGGGTTTGTCCAGAGTCAAAATTTCATCATTCAATCTACTTGAAATAAATTTAACGATTTGCATTCTCGAAATAGGGAAACTCATTCCAAATGTCCAAATTCTTGTGTTTGGCTTCTTTCACCCATTTCAATTCATCGAGCAACAAAAATTTTATTATGGCTCTTAACTTCTCACTATTGTATTCATCTAAATTGATTGAACCTTTAATTTGTTCCATTTTTCCTTCCATACAACCACACGCTAAATTATATGGAAATTCTAAAAAAAACTGAAATACCTGATTGATTTCAAGATTTTCTGCCGAATTGTCTTCACTGCTTCATAATTATTCCCTAGGTATTCCAGATACTTTGTTTTCTCAGACAACGAGAGAAAGATTCCTTTTTAGACCTATGATTTCTTTGGTTTCCTTGTGAGTGATTTCCAGAACATCTATGGATCATTAATACACATTTTGAAACTATTTTCATGATCTAGTACCATCTTACGGATAGGGGAAAAAGGATTTTCTTGAAAAACTCCCCTTGGGCCAATGGCCTGAGATCAATTTCCAAAGGAATTACTAAAAGTAGGTTCTGGTGTAGAACCATTTCCAGCATCAAATTCATTTTTACTTACCCATGTCTTCTTCATCTAATCTCTTATTTCATTCACAATAATTTTTTCTTTTTCTTTATCATTTTTCTATGTATTTCTATCTTTGTATACTAGACCTCTTTTACCCACATTTTTGTTTCTATAAAATCTTGCAATGTGACTGTATCTATTGCAATTGTAACACACAGTAGTTCCTTGTCTAGACCAAGCATTCCATTGATTTCTTTTGACTTGCATTGATTAGAAATATGCCAAATTCTTCCACTGTTATCACATTCCTTATATTGACGAACTAGTTTAACACATTTCTGCATTCAATTGATTTGTGACCAAACTTTTTGCAATTGAAACAATGACGAGAGAATGATGGATTTCTTGATTTCCTTTTACTTCTACTCTAAGTAGTTAGATGACCAAATTTATTGCAACAAAAATAGTATCCATTAAACTTTTGAGCATTAGGTTGTCTTACTGGATACCTTCCATCTTTCTTCATATGATTTCCTTGCCTAAAATTTATTTCTCCAGATCCGAAACTTTCTCCTTTCTCATATCCAAGACCTCACTTGTCTTTATCATTCATATGTCCTTGAGTTAGCTCATCAAGATTTATAGAACTAATCTTAAACTTTTCCTTGTATTCATTTGCAGTAGAAAGTTCATCCCTGAGAATAATAATTTATTTTTCAAGTTCTTCTTCATTGTTTCTGGATTTTTCCAATTGACATTCTAACTAAATGAATTCTCCATTTTCTCTTCTACATTCATCAGATCTTTCATTTAAGGAATGGGCAAGACTCTCCCCATTTTCTTCTTCCTTTCTTCAGTCTCCTTAGTTAGCTTCATCACCATAGATTCCATCTCATGTTTTAGGGTAGCATTGTTTTTGGTAAGCTTCTCACATTCTTCAATTATTTACTTCAAGCTTTGATTTAGGTGAGCATCATCCATGTTTTCACTTTATTTCTACTTAATTTGATCACAAATATATTTCCTCTTTCCTTGGATTTAACAATATAATCCTTCAATATCTGAATGAATTTCTTGGCATCCCTCAGATTTGCTTTCAATTCCTAGACTTATGCTTTAGACTGATCAAGGTCATCAAGTGCCACAAAAATTTGTTGTTGAAGACTACCAGATTCCATAACATTCCAAGATCCACCTCAAGCTACTCAACTTCTTCCAAGGAACTAGATGCTCTAATACCAATTTTTGGAGTCAAGGGAAGACTGAGAGGGAGGCGGGGTGAATCAGTGTTCTGCAAAATCTAATCTTTATTAATCTGATATTTAAACCATTTCAAAATTAAACCAAAAGATAGATGCAAAAACATAAATTAATCATCCACAACACCATAACACAAGGATTTTTACATGGAAAACCTATTAGGGGAAAAACCACGGTGGAGGTCAATCCATAATTTGAGTACTCAAATATACGTATTACAAAAAGGGAATGCACTTGCATTCAGGCTCACTACCCGGAGCTCATTGCTCAAAATATAAAGGATAATTGCCTTAAAAAATGTTCTGATTATGACCATATGAAGGATTGAACTGAAGTAGTAGCATCTAATTATGCCAGTTTATAGTTTCGGTTAGGCTCATGGATGAGATTCTAGACCATCTATCTGATTTTTCTCTTCGCTCTGCTCTTCTCTACTCTGCTCTACTCTGGAATTTGCATCACAAATCCATGTACAAATGAATTCACACCACACACTAATACACTACACATACTACACATTTTCATCTCCAAAAGGATACTACTGATCTCATATATATATCCTGTATCAAGGATTTGATAATTCATATGCTGGCTTACATAAAACATAAAATACTTTCCAACTATTGGCTAAATCCACAACTATTTTTGTATGTGCACTAACCATTTCTAGTTAAAGCATAGTGAGGACCCAAATAAACATATTGAAACATAGAAAAATTTAACAAATTACTTCTTAGACATCCGCATCGACTAATTTCGCCAAGTCGGCCTTCTAGCACAAATAATCAAAAAATTAGTTCATCGGATCTCCTAGATTTTACATGAGTGAATGCACACCTCTATACTTCTTGAATAAGGTAGTATGAACATAAACATACCTTTCTTTGAAATCCACAACTCAAAATAGTAGTCTAGTAAGTATACAAATTGACATATTTACCTTTAACTAGATACCCTATTCTTCATTTTGTTCTACCAATATGAACCAATACTAAACTTTGGACTGGATGAATGACTTTAGGTTGCCATAAATGACAACACTAGAATCCATATGCCAATAGGGAGAATGGGGGTTCAGGTGAACCAAGCTTTACTCAAATCCTTGTTCAAGTGAACCCCCTTTCAAAAAAGGTTTTCCTTTATTTTTGCAGGAATGGTGGGCTCAAGGTATTTAGTGGGTTCATTCAAACCTAGGTTCTAGCAAACCCTATTTTGGTTTGATCGAACCAATAAGCTCATTTGAACCCCGAAAACCAAATTTTTTGGCATGGGGTCATTTTTTGCAACTTTTCCTTCCTCACTCGAATTGTAAACCTTTTTTGTGGGTTTACCCAAGTGAAAGTTTGAGTCCATGTGTTGTCCCTAATGTTTTAGCACCTAAAAAGGATGGGGATTGGAGAATGTGTATTGACTCAAGGGTAATCAACAAAATCACCATTAGATATAGGTTTCCAATACCAAGAATGGATAACTTGATGGACTGCTTGGGAGGTGCATGTTATTTTTACAAGATTGACATAAAAAGAGGTTATCATCAGATTAGGATAAGAGAGGGAAATTAATGGAAAACTACATTTAAAACCAATGAGGGCCTATATGAATGGATGGTAATGCCATTTGGATTGTCAAATGATCCAAGCATATTTATGAGACTAATGAATGAATTTTCTAATCCTTTTATTGGGAAATTTTTTGTTGTGTATTTGGATATCATACTTGTGTTTAGTAAGACTAAAGAAGAGCACTTGCAACATCTTGACATGTATTTGTAGAAGTTGAATGAATAGAAATTGATGGTAAACCTCAAAAAGTATGAATTCATGAAAGAGGAGCTAGTGTATCTTAGTTTTGTGATCTCCAATGGTTCATTGAAGATGGATCCCACCAAAGTAGAGGCAATTATGAGTTGGACAACTCCAAAATCAGTAGGGGAGGTAAGAATCTTTCATGGTCTTGCTATTTTGTATAGGAAATTTATAAATATTTTTAGTCATATTTGCTCACAAATTATTGGCACCGTAAAGGGAGATAAAAGGAAAAGATTTTAGTGGATTGATGAGGCAAAAAGAAGCTTCCAATATCTAAAAAATAGAGTGGAACAACAACCCATCCTTGAACTACCTAATTTCGATTGTAATTCCCCACCAAGCAACCCTAGAGGAAGTTTCAATTCACAATAAAAGCATACTAAAAAAAAAAGTATTTAAAGTGAATTAAACATACATGTTCATCTACAATTGACAACATCCCCTAAGGCTACGTAACCATGATTACTTGAATTCCCATTAACATACATCATTTAAAAAATCATTGCATTTAATTACTCAAGTAGTAGCATTCATTCAACATACTTAAACAACAAGATAAGAAGATAAACAACCATAGTGTTATGCCTTGCATAACCACCCCATATTTTGCCTTGGTCAAAATGGGTCCCCCTTTTGAGTTTTTATTCTTGGTTGATTTTCAGACAAAGTTTGGAGTCTTTTGCTTCCAACACTTTGTTTTATTTTGGTTTAGTCTGTACGAGTTGGAACTAGAACCAAATCGTGTTCTAAAACTTCTTTCAAAAATCAATCTGATCCCCATCCTGACAGTCTTTATTTTACCCTTTTCTTTTTTCCTTTATCGGAGCTGGAACCGGAGTGGGTGTTAAGTTGGTGTTTATTCAAAATTGCGAACCCTAAATCCATCCCAATTCCACCTCCGCTTTTTTGAACCTTTGGTTTTGGACTAAGTCCTTATCTTAAGTTTTATTATGTCGGTCTTTTATTTTACATTTTGTGTTTGGTTTTGTTTTGTCCTTTGTTGGTGGACCTGGGCCCGGAATGGTAATGAAGTTGGGAAATTCCTTAAGTTTCTGAATCGGTTCTCACTTCTGATTCCGCTCCCGCCATTTCTTGGTCGTTGACTTGTTAACTAAATTCGTACTATAGTGAAGTGTTTGTTCTTCTCCAGTTCCAACTCCACCTAATTGCATTTAATGCATTAATGACAGCTGCCATACGTAGGTAGAAACTCTGATTTTACCTTCATTAAGGATTAAACGCATTATTATTATAATTGTTAAAGAATCAAAGAGCGAAAATAGAGCAGCTGCGGAGTCCATGTGAGTGAATCGATTGAAGGAGGAGAAGATAATTGCTTGTGAATCAATTCGGAAGGTTAGCCAGGTTTTGCATTTGAGGTAGGGTTCATATTCTCATTTCTTTTATTTGTTTGCTTTCGTGTTTTCTATTTTTGTTGTTTGATATAGATCTTCAGGCAAGTTTGTCGTCTTAGTAGGATGGTTTGTTTGTTTTTCTTTTTTTATTTGTTGTTCTGGATTTCATTTTATGCATGTGTTTATGGTTTTATAGTGAATTAGGGCATGATTGCTTTCACAATTTGTTGTGATCACATCGTGATGTGCTGGGTTTTAAACGAATAGGTTTAATTAGACTTTTCACAATAAGGTAGATTAAATCTAGGTTTTTACAGTGAGTTAGGGTTGGTAGAATCTAGTTTTCACTTAGGATTTCATTGCGCATTCGTTTGGATAAATTAGTAAGGGTTGAATCCGTGCCCTAGTTTTTATATCGCATTTTTTAGGTTAGGGTTTTATACGTTTCTGTGATCACATTTAAAATGACTAAATATGATGCCCTAAAATAAAGTCATCCCCACATCCATATGGGTATAGTCTTTTTATGATATATTTTAAGCCTCGTTTCATTTAATATGACCTTAGTCTTTTATCATGAATTTATGTGTTAAATTGATAAAATTATTGATGATGTCATGGTCAACATAGCCGCAAACGGGATCAGGATTGATTTAGGAGTTTTGGGATGTGTTTTAATGTTTAGTGTCAATTCCATTTTCCATCCCGTCTCTGACTCCGCTTATAGTAAGAAGCTTTACTTCACAAAAATGTTTACCTAGCAAAAGCGGAAGTAGAATCGAAACAAAATATGAAAATAGAAAATCCGAAGCAAAGCAAATTAGTTTCCAGTCCAGTTTCGGTTCTGGTCACCATTCCAGTTCTGACTCCGAGCCCACTTCTAGTTACTAGAGTTACCATTCTAGTTACGACTCTAATCCTGGTAGTGTTTCAAAAGAATATTATTTAGGATGTGGTCTGCCTAGTTCTGCCTCCGATGTATATTTGAAAGGTATGATTTTAAAGACACATTTTGAGATGTTTATCTAGAGGAAATAACTAGAGGTTTTGTGGCAGGAAAGCTAAAAGGATGTTAGGAACATTAGGAAAAGCTTCCCAAAGAAATCAGCCTGCAGGAACATCAAAGGCAGTACCTAAACCAAAGAAGATTAAACCTAAAAAATTGCCTTATACCTTGAGGTATAATCACAGGAGTCCTATTGTGAGAGTAAGGAAAGTAAAATCAAACTGATCAGACATCAATGACACAAACTTGGGCCAGTACAACTTTGAAGAGGTGTATACTAAAACATTCAATGAGGATGTGACGCCTAGAACCAAGAGAATTATGGATTATGGTTTGGCCCATATCGCTATATTTCCTTTATCAATTCAGTGTCCGGAGTTAATCTTGATAGTAGCCAGTGCCTACAACCCTATTACTAGACAATGCATGGATTCCCAAAACAATGTAATCATTGATCTCAATCCTCAAGAATTTCAAAGTATATTTAATGTCCTAGATCCTAAGAACTTGGTGCAGTTGGATGAGGTAGAGGCCTTGGAGAAATATAGTAAGTATAAGGAATCTAATAAGTCTCATTTGAACAAAAAGTGGTTGAAGACAGAGAAGAAATCACTAGCCAAGCTTGTAGATTTGCCAAAGAGGGCAGATTTCTACAAAGAGGCATCAGATTTAATAATGATGTTGTCTAGGGCTTTTGGGAAAAGAGACACATTTCTTTTTAAGGAGTCGATGTTTCCTTTCATCCATAAAATTTTACATGGCACTCATCAGTTTGATTGGCCGATGATTGTATTAAATGCTATTCATGATAACCTCACAAGCCTCAAGGAGAGAAAATGCTTCTTTATGACTTCTTATATTGTGTATGCAGAAACAAGGTTGGGTTTCTTCCCAGTTTTAAATAAAGTAGGGATAATGTGAGTCTTGGACGGACAGAAGAAGGTGTGGAAGTATTATAACCTTCTATCTCTATAAGTTGTTGAGACTTAGTTCAGAAGAGTTAATGATCCATTCATATATGTAGTCATTAACCAATTAAATGGGGATGCAGGGTACATATTAAGTCAAGAGGCCATGGCATTTGTTGCTGAATGGGGATGTTGGTATATTCAATACCCCATATTTACATATTTTAGGTTAGCTCATTTTGAAGGCCATCCACATTTGCTTCCAAGGTGTTGCAATAACAAGATAGTGTTGATGGAGTTTGTATATTAGGCTCTTAGAGCTAATGCTTGATTTGGTTTAAAACATAAGACAGGATGTCACAAGTTTCCCATATAGTTGGGTGAGTATAGTGGTTAGCATTTGGTAGGAGGAAAGGTGATTTGTAGTGAGCTAATAGAGTTGAAGTTAGGTTTATACACAACTCATAGGTATTTTGACCTGAAGGGTAAGATGAATGCTATGCTGCCTTCTGTGTTTGACAAGCATTTCAATTTATTAGAAGATTTATGGAGTGATAGGCAAGACGAGTATGACTTGAGGAAAAATAATTATGAGAGGTTATCTGTCTCACTCATGGTAGAACTCGGAGTCAAAAATGACATTCCTGACACATTAGTGGATGATGGAATTGTATTGGATCCATCTTATGAAGCTTTAAACATAGGAACTAGGAACTAAGAACCAAAGCTCCTCAAGGACCAACTCCTAAAATGGGGAAAGGGTATAAAAGACTCAAAAGAAAGACACCTCCCAAAGAGCCTTTGGAGTTCTTTCCCCTAGACATTGAAAAAGTGGATCTTGAAGCAGTAGGTGATGAAGAAGAAACATAAGAAGGAGATGCTCAAATGGGATTGGTTGTTTCAACACCTACATTAGGTGAATCTTCTACACAAGTTCCACTTGCAAAGCAAGAGAGTGAAGAAGTTCAAAAGGGGGCTCTTCATAGTATGGCTGAAACTACAAAGGGAAAAGAAGTGGAGAGGGAAATTCATGATGTTGGAAAGGATTCAGATGAGCCTATGTCAGAGAAGTATGTGCAAGAGAATATGCCTCTAGAGGAGGATGTTGAATAGGTAATGAAACAAGAGGAGCAATGGGAATTGTTTGAAGAAGTTAGAAATGATGCTGAGGAAAAAGCTAAAAAAAAAAAAAGTTAATGGATGCCAAGACACAAACTGATTCCATACTACTGCAGCAACAAAATAAAGCTAAGTCAAGACCTAATGAAATAGAGAGACAAAAAAGGCAGCAAGAACATGAACTCAAGGTTAAAGAAGAAAATGATAAGTTAGAGTTAATACAAAATATTCATGACCTTGAAGAAGAAAAGGCAAGACACTGGAGAGAGAAGGAAGTCTTAGAGGCCAAATTGAAACTTGTTGAGGAAGCTTTCCAAAAAGAAGAAGAAGAGAAGGAAAAAAAGCTTAAGGTTGAGGTAGAAAGACTAGAGGCTTTAGAGAAGGAATAACTGGAAAAGGAAATAATAGAGAAGGATAGATTAGAAAAGGAAAGATTGGAAAGGGAAAAAGTGGAGAGAGATCGATTGGAGGAAGATAGGTTGAAGAAGGAAGAGGAAGATAAGAAGATACAAGAAGAAAAGGATAGGGAAGAGGCTGAAAAGCTTGTAGAGATGCATGTGCTACAAAAACACCAAGAGGAACCAAGGGTTGATTCTCAATCCTAGGCAAATGTGCAACCACCGCCTACTACTACTATTGCTTCTTCTTCCATTGTGATGGCTACTACTCCAAGTTCTCCCACTTGGTTAAAATTGGACCTATAGAAAATGACAGTAACACCTTCACAACCTCTCAATTGGGAGGATATGATGAAGGAGATTGAACAAGAAAGGCCTAAAAGGAAGGCCAAGATCCTACACTCCACTAGGCTTATGGACAAGGGAGATATTTTTACTGAGTGTGCCATACCAATGACATCAAAGGAGGTAGGAGACATGCATTTAATGGATTATGAATTGAGTATTGTCAACTTGGGAAGGATTTCCAGGAATCAACAGATGAATCTAATTGATGTGGTAGCTTCAATGACCAAGTCAAAGATGTTAAATGATAAATAGAAGAAAGATGAGCTTAAGGCTCAGTTGGATCAATTGCATTCCTTTTTGAAAAGTATCTCTTCTCCGAGATCACAACAAGTAGCGGCTATTGAGACTCCAATTTTGTTAAGCAAAAAGGAGGTAGATGATTTAGTGTAGGTAAGAGGCAAATTGGAGATGTTAGATAGCTAGGTTGACAAGATTAATGAAGAGGTAGGTGAAGTTTTGGTCGAGGGTTTTGAGGTTTACAAAGGGACATAAGATTTGATAAGAGAAATGCATCAATATATTGAAGCATCGAAGAAATAGGAAGAGGAATATAAAGAGTATAGTCATAAATTGGAGAAGGTTAGTACATTTCCTTTCACTACTCTGCTTGAACAGTCAATACTCGAGGAGGATAATAAATATTTTGTGGAAAAGACCTCTCGTATACTCTGATTTAGAAAAAAATTATTGTTTAAGCATAGGAATGAGGTCCAAGATGTTGTTAATAATCTAACTAAACAGTTTGAGGAGTTGGAGGCAGTCATTGCTATCATAGTAGATGTTAATTTATTAACAAAGGAAGGCTTGCCTTTGAGCCAGATAAAAGAGAAATGGGGTGAAAGGTTTAAAGGACTAATGCATAAAGGAGATGATGGTGAAGTTCTGATGATATATCAACTGATGGATGTCAAAGAAGAGATAAAGGCTGCTAAAATATATGAGAGGGTTTGCTATAGAAAAATTGGAATGAATTAAATTTGAAGACAACTCAGTTGATGGGCCATAATTAGATGTATTACAACAAGTTTTCACCAGTTATGAAGAGTTTATTGCAAACCTAGCTTCGCATGCATAAATCTCTTGCATGCATGACATTCTTCTTCTTTGCATGTTGCATACAGCATTGACAGTTTTTTGAAGCACATGACATTTTTCTCTTCTATTTTCTATTCTCTAGTTTAACTAAATGTCTAGTGTAAGAACTCAAGATCAAATCGATCTGAGTTTCCAAGAGATTTTTTGATCTATCTTTTTTCTTTTGTTTAAAACCCCTTTGATTTACTAAAAATACTTCGGTAAAATGAGTTATTGCTTGCATTCTTTATTACCAGCATAGGCCCCTTGAACATTATAGTTGCATGAACCAATTGAGTGATGTGAGATAGTTGAGAACCAACTACCAGGACCTTGGGAGTTAGGCTACTATATCTTGTCTTTCTTTTTCAAGAGAAATAGAGTAGAAATATTTTGTTTTAATGTTGTTTGTGTCATTTTCACCATCAACAAAAATTGGCACTAGAAGGAGGGCCCGAAGGAACAAGCTGGCTCACATTGTTTCTTTCTCATCAGAGAAATACAGGAGGATCCTCAGATCCTCCACTAATCCTGAACCATTTGAAGAACTTCAAAACCCGGTTAGACCTAGACCCCATGCTCGTAGGATATTGATACCTACCTTACCACCACCACTTTCTCCACCTAGATTCCAACCAAATCCACCTACACCACCACCTGTTCCACCTACATCACCACCCCCAAGTAGGCCTGAGTCTCCACCAATTTAGCCTATATCACCACCTTCTCAACCAATCCCACCCATGGCTTATCTTGTCAATAACCCTTGTCCATTGGGGACTATTCCAGAAGGAATCCATGATTTACCAAAGAACCCAAATTTGTTTTGTCCTAAATACATACATGGTGAATCAAGAAGTGTTGAGGAGCACATACAAGCATTCAAAGATGCTTGCACAAGAGCTCAAGTTGCTCATCAAGATGTGGTATGTAGACTGTTTCCTTACTGTTTAGGAGATATGGCGTATAACTGGTATTTAAATTTTCCTTGAGGATCTATCCTAGGTTGGAAAGATTTAGAAAATGTATTTATTAATCAATTTCGGGTTTATGTAGACCCTGCCATTTTGTATCACTAGTTTTCCACAATAAGAAAGGAACATCATGAGCCACTACCATTGTTCAATACTAGATTCCAAAGAATGTTTCATAGGTTGCAAGACCCTTATCTAGTAGCTGAGAATATTGCCATACAGGAATATTTAAGAGTTGTTGATCCTTTAATTGGCCTATTCTTGCAGAGAACTTATCAGCCTAGTGAGATAGACTCTTTGTCTAAATTTTATCATCTAGCCATCAAGTTGCAACAACAGAAAAGTCTGCAACTAGGAGGTTTAGGAGTAACTCCTCCTCCCATGAATTATCTGATGCCTAATGCACCATTATACAACACTATCCCAAGGATGTCCTATTCCCAATATGGACCTGTGTCTGAGCTACAAGCTCCACCTACCATGCCCTTCTTCGGTAATGGCATGCAATATTCTTCCCAACAACCTCAAAATCCACAACAACAAGCAGGAGGATCAACCCATGTTCATTCCTCAACCATAGTACAGAATGTGCAGAATGAGAAAACTGTGCAACTAACTAGTGAGTTAGAGACTCTTAAGAAGACTCTATCCCAAATGTCTAATGACATGGCACAACTAAGGCAAAAACCCCCCCACAACCAAAATTAGAATTATAGCAACCAGGGAGGTTATAACAATCAGGGTAATTATTCTAATCAGAATGGGAACCAGAACACCAATTGAAACTTTCAAGGTCAAAATTCCTCTAACCAGAATTACCAAAATTAGAACAGAGGGTATAACCAGAGGTTCAACAACAACAATAAAAACAACAATAATAGGTAGTGGAATACTGGGCCTAACAACAGGGGAGTTCCCCATAACTATCAGTCAGGTGAGGAGAGATCACATACTACTAATATTGCTGACCTCAACTTTATGACTAATTGGTGCAAGCTACATGATACTACAACACATTCTAAGGTTAACTGCCCTTAAATGGAAAAGATTGTAAAGATTGCACAAGCTGATGCCCATCCTCCAGCAGGAAATTCCAATCAGGATAATGGGCCAGTCAGCACTTCCATGACTTATGAAACCATTGAATAAAAATATCAGTTCCCTATGTAAGGAGATAATGAGCCAAAGGAAAATGTATATGATCCTCAATATTTTTAGTCCAAAGGAGGCCACTTTCTAAGAAATCAGAATAAAGGCCCATTTACTACATCTACAGCCCCTAATAAAATGGTCCCACCTAACCAGAATGAAGATAACAATCCACCACCACCAAAGGGACCTTCTCATTCTTAGAATAGAAGTAATCCACCTCCTTTTCCTAAATATCAAGTTAGGAATGATTCATAGTTTGATTTCATTGCAAAATTATAGAGGCAGAAGACATTACTGTCATTCTTTGACATCATGAAGTGGTGCCCAGCTGAACAAGAGGTGGTATTAAAATCTTTGGAGGTCAAGTTGAAACTTGTTGAGGAAGCTTGCCAAAAAGAAGAAGAAGAGAAGGCAGAAAAGCTCAAGTCTGAGGCAGAAAGACTAGAGAAAGAAAGACTAGAGGCTTTAGAGAAGGTAAAACTAGAAAAGGATAGAATAGAGAAGGATAGATTAGAAAAGGAAAGATTGGAAAGGGAAAAAGTGGAGAGAGATCAGTTGGAGGAAGAGAGTTTGAAGAAGGAAGAGGAAGATAAGAAGATATAGACACAAAAAGATAGGGAATAGGCTGAAAATCTTATACAGATGCATGTGGTGCAAAACCAACAAGAGGAACCAAGGGTTGATTCTCAATCCCAGGTTAATGTGCAACCACCCCCTACTACTACTATTGCTTCTTCCTCCACTGTGATGACTACTACTCCAAGTGCTCCCACTTAGCTAAAATTGGACCTATAGAAAAGGATAGTAACACCTTCACAACCTCTAAATTAGGAGGATATGATGAAGGAGATTGAACAAGAAAGGCCTAAAAAGAAGGCCAAATCCTACACTCCACCAAACTCACAGAAAAAGGAGAGATTGTTGTTGAGTGTGTCATACCAATGACAGAAAAGCAAGTAGGAGACATGTAGTTAACATATTATCAATTGAGTACTATCAACTTGGGAAGGCCTACTAGGAATCAGTAGATGAATCTAATTGATGTGGTAGCTTCAACAACCAAGTCAAGGATGTTAAAGGATAAATAGAAGAAAGATGAGCTTAAGGCTCAGTTGGATCAATTGCATTCCTTTTTGAAAAATGTCTCTTCTCTGAGCTCATAACAGGTAGCGGCTATTGAGATTCCAATTTTGTTAACAAAAAAGGAGGTAGATGATTTAGTTCATGTAAGAGGCAAAGTGGAGATGTTAGATAGGTGGGCTGACAAGATTGATCAAGAGGTAGGTGAAGTTTTGGTCGAGGGTTTTGAGGTTTGCAAAGGGACAAGAGAGTTGATAAGAGAAATGCATCAATATATTGAAGCATCAGAGAGAAAGGGAGACTAATATAAAGAGTATAGTCAAAAATTGGAGAAGCTTAGTACATTGCCTTTGAATACTCTCCTTGAACAGTCAATACTCGAGGAGGATAATAAAGATTTTGTGGAAAAAACCTCTTGTATACTCTGATTTAGAACAGATTTCTTGTGTAAGCATAGGAATGAGGTCCAAGATGTTGTTAATAATCTAACTGAACAGTTTGAGGAGTTGGAGGCGGTCATTGCTATCATAGTAGATGTTAATATATTAACAAAGTAAGGCCTTCCTTTGAGCCAAATAAAAGAGAAATGGGGTGAAATGTTTAAAGGACTAATGCAGAAAGGAGATGATGGTGAAGATCTAATGATATATCGACTGGTGGATGTCAAAGAAGAGATAAAGGCTCCTAAAAGAGAGTTGACAAACATAAAAGATATGAGAGGGTTTGCTACAACAGAATTGGAGCGAATTAAATTAGAAGACAGTTGGGTTGATAGGCCAGAATTAGATGTATTACAAGTCTTCGCCAGTTATGACGAGTTTATTGCAGACCCAGCTTCACATGCATAAATCTCTTGCATGCATGACTTTCTTCTTCTTTGCATGTTGCATATAGCACTAATAGTTTTTGAAGCGCATGACATTTTTCTCTTCTATTTTCTATTCTCTAGTTTAACTAAATATCTAATGTAATAACTCAAGATCAAATCGATTTTAGTTTCCAAGAGAGTTTTTGTTCCTAAAAGGTGGATGACTTAAAATAGAAGTGATGTTTGAATTTTTTATATCTATAAAAACCCTTCGGGTATCATATTGTAAGGGTCGGCTAATAGAGAATAGAATTGGCCTACCTGATATTAGGAGATAGAATTTCATAGTGATTACAGAGATACATTGTTAGTTGATACTTTATAGTTAAATAAAATTATGCATTTCCGCAATATGGTGTTAGAATTGAATTTTACTTCATAAGGTTGATAAGTTATAATCTATTTGTATGCGAGTGATTGTGCTAAAGAATGATTGTTTCTTATGTGATGAAAGTCATTACAAGAAGCCAGATTTAAGGATTATCTTATTAGATTATCATTGGATTAAATTTGTTGAAGTCTGTTGATCTATGATCTTGGCAATGAATTAATGTGTGTTCTTTTAGAAAGAAAAATCTTTGAAGTAGTTATGATAGGCGAATGAAAATAAGCACCTTAGATGCATACAATGGTATAGATTATTTTGTGAATTGTATCATTCTTCAGTTTTCTTAATCTGATTGGAAAACATTCATTGTTGAAGATATATGTCTGAAAGTTAGATGAGTTTTGTTCATATTTACTAGGTTACCCTTTGATTTACTAAAAATAGTTCGGTAAAATGAGTTATTGCTTGCATTCTTTATTACCAGCACAGGCCCCTTGAACATTACAGTTGTATGAACTGATTGAGTGATGCCAAATAGTTGAGAACCAACTATCAAGACCTTGGGAGTTAGGCTACTATATGTTGTCTTTCTTTTTCAAGAGAAATAGAGTAGAAATATTCCTTTTTAACATTGTTTGTGTCATTTTCACCATCAACAGAAATTGGCACTAGAAGGAGGGAATATCACCTAAAAGGAAATGGTAAAGTGACTCCAGTAAAGGAGACAAATGCAGCCATTTATAAAGGTAAGACTAGTACCCCACCTTTTCTGTTAAGTTTAAGAATATTTGGAAAGAATCTGCACAATTGTTTACTGGATAGTGGAGCATTGGGAAATGTCATGCCTTTTTCGATTTGTAAGAAGTCAGGATTGAGTCCTATCCCAACCAATAAAAAGGTGATTCAGTTGGATAAAACCGAATTCAATGTTGTAGGTGAATAAAAGAACATGCATGTTTAGGTTGGATCAGACCCAAGGATCCAAACCTATATAGATATCCAAGTAGCGGATATCCCAGAAACATATGGTATGCTCCTAAGTAAGGAGCTAATGAAAAGAATAGGGAGGTATTTGTCCTTGGATTTCTCTCACATGTGGTTACCATGGAAAGGAGTAGCAACATAGATAAGAATTGAAAGTGAAAATAGGCTCAAACACATGATCACAAAATATGATGCTTCCAATGAAGTAGCATAATTTAAGACTGAGATAGGAGTTTACAAACAAGAGGAAGTCCTTACTTTCTCTATAGTCAATCCTAGGGATACATTGACCTTAGAACACAATGACCCAATGATTTTCATCAACCAACAGGTTTTGATAAGAAAAATATAGCAAGATAAGCTGGTTTTAGGAGTAGAAACTAATTTGACTAGTTTGTTGCTTCCTAATTGGTGTAGGATACATTATCATAACCATTCAGAATTAAAATTTCAATCATGCTTAGATATTCTAAGTCATGTAGATCAACATCAACAAATATGTCAAGGTAAACAAGCTTAGACCCCCATCAATGAGTTTTCTTTCCAAGTTAAGGATGCAACTATTCTTACACGGGCTAGTCTTTCTCAACAGGAAGGTCCTTCACCAGAAGAATAGACTCAGGTTGTTTGTTCTGAAGACCAACAAGAAGTTGAGGTATCCTAGTTCCTATTTGATACACCTGCCCCACATACTTTTCCAATATCCAAGGCATGGATAAGAATTTATTTGGATTATAATTTAACCCAAGAGGGTGTTCAAGAAGTAATACTTGGACAGGCTAAAAACATAGAAAAATCTTCAGATGAACTTTCTCCTGATTCAAATTATGATAAACAACAAAAGTTTGAGCTGCCACACATCTCAAGTAAGTCATCTCCTATTATTACTAAAAAGAAGGAGCTCCCAGCCAAGGATCAATTATGGACTCTTAAATTTGATGGTTCCAAATCTAAAGCAGGAAGTGGAGTAGGGATTGAGCTAACTAACCCAAAAGGGAAGAATTACTTTGCTTCTTATAGATTATAGTTTGGTTGCACAAACAATGTGGTTGAGTATGAAACACTTGCATGAGATCTTATGTTTTCTCATAAGAAGAAGGTTACTACTCTCACAGTTATGGGAGATTCTGAGGTGATTGTAAAGTAGGTACATAGCCAATATACATGCCAGAACAAAAGATTGGTTGCATACAAAAATAGGGTTTGGAATTTAATCAAAGATTTTGATGCTTTTGGGATTAGTCTAATCCCTAGGGAGGCTAACCAAATTGCAAATTCTCTGGCTATGGTTGCTAGCACATTAGAACCTATGCAAGATTCTGATCTGAAGAGGTTTTTAGTTGAGTTGATTTCAGTCCGAGTTGTTCCTGATAATGTTACACTTTCAGGTATTTGATGATGATCAACACATTTTAGCTTTTTTGGAAAGTTATGATGTATTTCAAGGACAAATAATTGATGAATTTGAACAAGATCAAGGAGATTGGACCCTGAGAAAGAGAGTCCAGAAGGGATATTGGATTTGAAGAGTAATAGCATTCTGAAGGGAATGGTTTCTTTAGAGAGGATTGTTGATTCAGATCCAAGGCCTCATCAAAGGATGCCTACCAAGAGTGAGGGAGGTAAGTATGAATCTATTAATTTGACTCACTCAGGTCTAGAAAGGAATGTTCTTATCAGAAAAACTTGTCCTCAAGAAATTAAGGACAAGATAATCAAGGTCTTGGAGCAGAACATTGAAGCTATAGCTTGGAGTTATGATGATTTAAAAGCTTTTTACACATCAATGATTACTCATACCATCCCTCTCAAGCTAGATGCCAAGCCTTTTTGCCAAAAGCAATGACTGGTCAATGCTTTAATTGAGCCCTTAATTCAAAAGGAGGTGCATAAAATTTTATCTGCTAGAATAATCTTTCAGGCTAGACATTCTACTTCGGTGGCTAATTTAGTTCCTGTCCGCAAGAAGAATAGGGAGATCAGGTTATGTGTGGATTTGAGGAATCTAAACAAGGCCTCTGAGAAAGACAATTATACATTACCTTATCTTGATGAAGTAAATTATAAAAGGTAAATGGATCCTAGATGATGTCATTCTTGGATGGCTATTTTGGATACAATCAGGTTTTGGTAAGTCATGAGGGTAGGATGAAAACTACTTTCACAACTAAAAGGGGAACATTTTCTTATAGGAGGATTCCATTTGGTCTCATCAATGCTGGAGCTACTTTTCAAAGGGCGATGGATGTAGATTTCAAATATCTAATAGGAAAATGTATAATCATTTATGTATATGATTTAACCATCTTCTCTAGGAATAGAGAAGATCATGTTGTGGACCTGGAAAAAGTTCTAAAGAAATGTATAAGTTATGGTTTCTCTCTCAACCCAAAGAAATGTATATTTGGAGTTTTTGAAGGAAAGCTCTTAGGTCACATTATATCAGAGGAGGGGATTTCCATAGATCCTGACCGAGTGGAGGCCATCTTGAAATGACAAATATAGGAAGCAAGAAGGAAATGAGGTCTTTCTTTCAAAGGATCAATTTTGTTAGGAAATTTATAACACGGTTTGTAGAGATTGTCAAACCCCTGAATGAAATGATGAAGAAGGATGCAAATATTGAGTGGAGTGAAGAGGCTAAATCTTCTTTCATGCAGATTAAACAATCTATATCTGAGGCACCTATTTTTACAAGCCTAGATAACCTAAAACCCTTCTATATCTATTCTTTTTCTTATGATCATTCTTGCACTACAGTTTTAACACCGAGAAGAGAAGAGAGTGAGGAGAGACCGATTGCTTTTATGAGCTCTCAATTTAAGAATGCAGAAGTAAGGTATTCACCACTAGAAAAACAAGCCTTTGCATTGGTACGAGCAGTGAAGAAGTTCAGGCATTACATAATTTGAAGTCAAGTTATGGCCATTGTTCCAGATCCAGCTGTGAAGTCGCTTCTGATGCAAAGTGAATTAGGGGAACAAAGAGGGAAATGGATGGAAATCTTATAGGAGTTTGACTTAGAAATTCACTCAATGAAACTCGTTCGAGGACAAGGATTGTCGAAAGGAATGGCTAAAGTAAGCAGAAGTATTACTTACTAGCAGTACACCATCCAATCATTCACAAAGGATCCCTGGCATACAGATTTAGTCTTCTTCCTCCTTAATAAAAAATGTCCAGAAGAAATGAATTCTACTCAGAGGAGAGCATTGAGGATGAAGAGTGCTCATTACATGCTCAAAGGGGGATCCATTTACAAAAATAATTTTCATGGAATTTACCTACACTGTTTGGATTAGCAAGAAGCTAAGCATGCTATTTCTGAGTTTCATGGAAGGCATGGAATGAGGAATGGATCTACTGATGCTTTGGCTCATCAGATTTTGAGATCAAGCTATTATTGGCCTTATGTGTTTAGAGATGCACATCAGTACTGCAGGACTTGTCATGTATGCCAAAGTTCTACAACTAGAGAAAGAAATCTTGCAATGCCCCTGCAATTAGTATATGAGGTAAGGCCATTTTCCAAATGGGAACTTGATTTTGTAGGTGTAGTTAATCCAAATTCTTCTGCAGGTCATAAATTCATCTTGACTACAACTAACTACTGCACATGTTGGATTGAGGCACAACCTTGCAAGAATAGTACCATAGAGCTGGTCATCAAGTTTCTGAATAAGAACATCACAACCAGGTTTGGATTTCCATTTTCTTTGGTATGTGATAATGGCCCTGCTTTTTCTTCTGTTGAGTTTATTTCATTGACCTATGAACATAACATTGTTTTGAAGTATTCTTCTAATTACTATCCTGAGGGAAATGGAGTGGTTGAGTCCACAAATAAAAATTTATTGGAAGTTATAAGAAATTTGTTAGAGAATAAACCTAGGGATTCGCATACCCAGTTGAGATTTTCCTTATGGGCAGATCAAACCAGAATCAAAGCAACTCTAGGAAATTCACCTTTTAAGTTAGTTTATGGATAAGATCCAATATTCCCGATTCATTTACAAATACTAGTTCTTAAGTTCATGCAGGAATTATATAACAAGGATGATAGGATTGAGGTTAGACTGCTTAATTTATTAAACATGGAAGAGCAAAGAGATGTTGCTTTGCAGAAATTCTCTAAGCATCAGGTTGTTTTCAAATGCTGGTTTGACAAGAGAGCCAAAATAAAAGCCTTTATAATATGAAATCTTGTGTTATTATGGGATAAGGCCAGGGAAAAGAAAGGAGATCATCAAAATTTTGATAGACTTTGTTAGGTCCTTATCAAGTGGTTGAAATACTAGGCAAAAATGCTTTTCATTTGAGTACCTTAACAAGAGTACCTATTCCATTACGAGTTAATGGTCAATTTATCAAGCACTATTTTGGTGCATAGAAGGTCTTATGTTTTAAAAGAAATTGTATTATATTGTATCATATGTAATTAAGTTTTTTTTTGTTTGTTTTGTTGTGTTTTGTCTTGTTTCATTGGGCATCTTCATTTTGTTCATTTCAAATTAAGGGGTTGCTATTCAAAGCATACTATTGGTGCTGGGAGATAAATTGGTTTAGGTATTTTCATTATTATCATTGAAAAGGAGTTCATTCTAAAACTTATGTTTTATGACCATTCTAGTTTTGGTTGGAAAAGTTATTAAGGATAGAATATATATTGTGAATATCTCCTGAATTATGATCAAAGATTTGTCACCAGATTAGAAAAACATCTGCATGAGTAGGTACCTATTTTTTTTAGAATGGCTCTACCCTTTGATTCAAGTGAAAAATCCGATTCCAAAACTATCACGAAATCCATAGTAGTTCTCAACCCATGTTTCATATTCATTATGTCTGAAGTATTGAGAAGTGCACAAAATATTTCCACAAGAAAGGTTCTAAAAGAGAAAAATGAAAGAAAGAAAATAAATCAAGAAGAGGGAAACTCAATATTAAAATGGGTAATCAAGTATCTCTATCGGGACTATGGACGCTTGGCTGGTAGTAGAGCAATACTTTGAGAGAACTAGAGGTATCTTCGTCGAGGCTATGGATGCATGTCTGGTAGTGGAGCAATTCCCAAGATTATACTGCACGATAGTTAAAGGACTCAACCTATGTAGCTTGAATCTTAAGGTACAGTTGTTCACAAACAAAGAAAGTATCTACAAAGAATGATGCACAAAATAGGCACACACTCAAATTTAGAAATAATTCATGAGCACATACATCTGAGACTCTAGCTCAAACTTATCCTACATATATATGATCTTATACAAGTTAGTATGTTTCATAAACCAAGTAGTTTTAGGGTGACTGAAATTTTCTGTGGGTATCTTGAAAACGGGTAAACCATTTTCCCAGCTGAGTCACCATTTGTTATGCCTTGTATAACCACCCCATCTTTTGTCTTGGTCAAAATGGGTCCCCATTTTGAGTTTTTATTCTTGGTTGATTTTAAAATAAAGTCTAGAGTATTTTTCTTCCAACAATTTGTTTTATTTTGGTTTAGTCTATCGGAGTCAGAACCAGAACCAAATCGGGTTTTGAAACTTCTTTCAAAAATTGATCCGATCCCCATCCCGACAGTCTTTCTTTTACCCTTTTGTTTTTTCCTTTATTGGAGCTGGAACTAGTGTGGGAGTTAACTTGGTGTTTATTCAAAATTGCAAAATTTAAATCCATCCCAATTCCCCATCCACTTTTTTGAACCTTTGGTTTTGGACTAAGTCCTTATCTTAAGTTTTGTTATATTGGTCTTTTATTTTACTTTTTGTGTTTGGTTTCGTTTTGTTCTTTGTTGGTGGACTCGGGCTTGGAATGGGAATGAAGTTGGGAAATTCCTTAAGTTTTTGAATCAGTTCTCACTCCGATTCCGCTCCCGCCATTTCTTGGTCATCGATTTGTTGACTGAACTTGCACTGTAGTGAAGTGTTTTTTCTTTTCCAGTTCCGACTCCACCTAACTACATTTAATGCATTAATGACAGGTGCCACACGTAGGTAGAAACTCTGATTTTACCTTCATTAAGGATTAAATGCATTATTATTATCATTGTTAAAGAATCAAAGAGCAAAAAATAGAGCAGCTGCGGAGTCCATCCGAGTGAATTGATTGAAGCAGGAGAAGATAATTGCTTGCGAATCAATTTAGAAGGTTAGCCAGGTTTTGTGTTCGAGGTAGGGTTCCTATTCTCATTTTTTTTATTTGTTTGCTTTCGTGTTTTTCTATTCGTGTTGTTTGATTCAGATCTTCGGGCAAGTTTGTCATCTTAGTAGGATGGTGTGTTTTTTTTTCTTTGCTTATTTGTTGTTCTGGATTTCATTTTATGCTTTTGTTTCTGGTTTTATAGTGAACTAGGACATAGTCACTTTCACGTTTTGTCATGATCGCGTCGTGATGCGTTCGGTTTTAAATGCGTAGGTTTAATTAGAGTTTTCATAGTAAGGTAGATTAAATATAGGTTTTTATAGTAGGTTAGGGTTGGTAGAATCTGGTTTTCACTTAGGATTTCATTGTGCATTCATTTGGATAAATTAGGAAGGGTTGAATCTATGCCCTAGTTTTTATATCGCTTTTTTTAGGTTAGGGTTTTATGCATTTCTGTGATCATATTTAGAATGATTAAATATGATGCCCTAAAATATAGTCGTCCCCATGGTCATATGGGTATAGTATTTTTATGATATATTTTAAGCCTCATTTCATTTAATATGACCTTAGTCTTTTATCATGAACTTATGCTTTAAATTGATAAATTTATTGATGACGTCATGGTCAACATAGCTGGAAGCGGGATTGGGATTGATTTAGGAGTTTTGGGATGTGTTTTAATGTTTAGTGTCAATTCCATTTTCCATCACATATCCGACTCCGCTTATGGTAAGAAGCTTTACTTCACAAAAATGTTTACCTAGCGGAAGTAGAAGCGGAACTGAAACAAAATATGAAAATAGAAAATCTGAACGAAAGCAAATCAATTTCCATTCCAGTTCTGGTTCCGGTCACCATACCAGTTATGACTCTGAGCACGATTCTAGTTAGTAGAAGTACCATTCCACTTACAACTCTGATCCCAGTAGTGTTTCAAAAGAAGATTATTTTGGATGTGGTCTACCTGGTTCCACCTCTGATGTATATTTGAAAGGTATGATTTTAAAGACACATTTTGAGATATTTATCTAGAGGTTTTGTGGCAGGAAAGCTAAAAGGATGTCAGGAACATCAGGAGAAGCTTCCCAAAGAAATTGGCCTGCAAGAACATCAAAGGCAGTACCTAAACCAAAGAAGATTAAGCCTGAACAATTTCCTTATACCTTGAGGTATAGTCACAGGAGTCCTATTGTGAAAGTAATCAAAGTAGAATCAGACTGGTCAGACATCACCGACACAATCTTGGGCCTGTACAAATTTGAGGAGGCATATTCTCAAACATTCAATGAGGATGTGATACCTAGATCCAAGAGAATTGTGGATTCTAGTTTGGCCCATATCACTGTATTTCCTTTATCAATTTAGTGTCCGGAGTTAATCTTGACAGCAGCTAGTGCCTACAACCCTACTACTAGACAATGCATGGATTCCCAAAATAATGTAATCATTGATCTCACTCCTCAAGTATTTCAAAGTATATTTAATGTCCTAGACCCTAAGAACTTGGTGCAGTTGGATGAGGCAGAGGCCTTGGAGAAATATAGTAAGTATAAGGAATCTAATAAGTCTCATTTGAACAAAAAGTGGTTGAAGACAAATAAGAAATCACTAGCCAAACTTGCATATCTACCAAAGAGGGCAGATTTCTACAGAGAGGTATCAAATTTAATAATGATGTTGTCTAGGGATTTTGGGAAAAGAGACACATTTTATTTTAAGGAGTGGATGTTTCCTTTCATCTAAAAAATTTTACATGACACTCATTAGTTTGATTGGCTGATGATTGTATCAAATGTTATTCATGATCAACTCACCAGCATCGGGGAGACAAATTGCTTCTTTATGACTTCTTATATTGTGTATGCAACAACAAGGTTGGGTATCTTCCCAAGTTTAAACAAAGTAGGGATAATGGGAGTCTTGGATAGACAGAAGAAGGTGTGGGAGCATTATAACCAGCTGTCTCTATAGGTTGCTGAGACTCAATTTAGAAGAGTTAATAATGCATTCATATATGTAGTCATTAACCAATTAAATGGGGATGTTAGGTACAGATTAATTCAAGAAGCCATGGCATTTATTGCTGAATGGGGATGTTGGTATATTCAATACCCCAATTTTACATATTTTAGGTCAACTCATTTTGAAGGCCATCCACATTTATTTCCAAGGTGTTGCAATAACAGGATAGTGTTGATGGAGTTTGTATATCAGGCTCTTGGAGTTAATGCTCAATTTGGTTTAAAACATAAGATAGGATGTCACAAGTTTCCCATGAAGTTGGGTGAGTATAGTTGTCAGCATTTGGTAGGAGAAAAGGTGATCTACAGTGAGCTGATATAGTTGAAGTTAGGTTTATACATAGCTCATAGGCATTTTGACCTGAAGGGTAAGATGAATGCTTTGTTGCCTTATGTGTTTAACAAGCATTTCAATTTATTAGAAGATTTTTGGAGTGACCGGTAAGATGAGTATGACTTGAGGAAAAATAATTATGAGAGGTTATTTGTCTCACTCATGGCACAACTCAGAGTCAAAAATGACATTTCTGACACATTAGTGGATGATGGAGTTGTATTGGATCCATCTTATGAAGCTTTAAACATAGGAACTAAGAGCTTGGATCCGCTTGACTGGGACAGTGAAGAAACTATTGACATAAAGTAGATAGGAAGAGCAATCTTTGATAGAAGTGTTCACTGGTTGATGTTCGAAACCAAAGCTTTTCAAGGACCAACTCCTAAAAATGGGAAAGGGTATAAAAGACTCAAAAGAAAGACACCTCCCAAAGAGCCTTTGGAGTTCTTTCCCCCAAACATTGAAGAAGTGGACCTTGAAGCAGCAGGTGATGAAGCAGAACCACAAGATTGAGATGGTCAAATGGGATCAGTTATTTCAACACCTACATTAGGTGAATCTTCCACACAAGTCCCACTTGCAAAGTAGCGGAGTGAAGAAGTTCAAAAGGGGGCTCTTCATAGTATGGCTGAAACTACAAAGGGTAAAGAAGTGGAGAGAGAAATTCATGATGTTGGAACAGATTTAGATGAGACTGTATCAAAGAAGGATGTGCAAGAGAATATGCCTCTAGAGGAGGATGCTGAATAGGTAATGACACAAGAGGAGAAATGGGCATTGTTTGAATAATTTAGAAAGGATGCTGAGGAAAAATCTAAAGAAATAGAAAATAAAAAGTTAATGGATGCCAAGACACAAACTAATTCCATACTACAATAGCAACAAATTAAAGCTAAGTCAAGAGCTGATGAAATTGAGAGATAGAAAAGGCAACAAGAACATGAACTTAAGGTTAAAGAAGAAAATGATAAGTTAGAGTTAATACAAAAGATTCATGACCTTGAAGAAGAAAAGGCAAGACACTAGAGAGAGAAAGAATTCTTGGAGGCCAAGTTGAAACTTGTTGAGGAAGCTCACCAAAAAGAAGAAGAAGAGAAGGCATAAATACTAGAGAAAGAAAGACTAGAGGCTTTAGAGAACGAAAAATTGGAGAAAGAAAGAATAGACAAGGATAGATTAGAACAAGAAAGATTGGAAAGGGAAAAAGTGGAGAGAGATCGATTGGAGGAAGAGAGGTTGAAGAAGGGAGAGGAAGATAAGAAGATACAGGAACAAAAGGATAGGGAAGAGGCTGAAAATCTTGTATAAATGCATGTGGTGCAAAAACAGCAAGAGGAACCAAGGGTTGATTCTCAATCCCAGGTAAATGTGCAACCACTCCCTACTACTACTATTGCTTCTTCTTCCACTGTGATGACTACTACTCCAAGTGCTCCCACTTGGTTAAAATTGGACCTATAGAAAAGGACAGTAACACCTTCACAACCTCTCAATCGAGAGGATATGATGAAGGAGATTGAAAAAGAAAGGCCTAAAAAGAAGGTCGAAATCTTACACTCCACCAGGCTCATGGACAAGGGAGAGATTGTTGCTGAGTGTTCCATACCAATGATAGAAAAGCAGGTAGGAGACATGTAGTTAACGTATTATCAATTGAGTACTATCAACTTGGGAAGGCCTACCAGGAATCAGTAGATGAATCTAATTGATGTGGTAGCTTCAACAACCAAGTCAAGGATGTTAAAGGATAAACAAAAGAAATATGAGCTTAAGGCTTAGTTGGATCAATTGCATTCCTTTTTGAAAAGTGTCTCTTCTCTGAGATGACAACAGGTAGTAGCTATTGAGACTCCAATTTTGTTAAGCAAAAAGGAGGTAGATGATTTAGTGCAGGTAAGAGGCAAAGCGGAGATCTTAGATAGATGGGTTGAAAAGATTAATCAAGATGTAGCTGAAGTTTTGGTCGAGGGTTTTGAGGTTTGCAAAGGGACAGAAGAGTTGATAAGAGAAATGCATCAATATATTGAAGCATCAGAGAGATAGGAAGAGGAATAGAAAGACTATAGTAAAAAATTGGAGAAGGTTAGTACATTTCCTCTGCCTACTCTCCTTGAACAGTCAATACTCGATGAGGATAATAAAGATTTTGTTGAAAAGACCTCTCGTATACTATGATTTGGAACATATTTCTTGTGTTAGCATAGGAATGAGGTCCAAGATTTTGTTAATAATCTAACTGAACAGTTTGAGGAGTTGGAGGCGGTCATTGCTATCATAGTAGATGTTAATCTATTAACAAAGGAAGGCCTACCTTTGAGCTACATAAAAGAGAAATGGGGTGAAAGGTTTAATGGAATCATGCAGAAAGGAGATGATGGTGAAGATTTGATGGTTGATCGACTGATGGATGTCAAAGAAGAGATAAAGGCTGCTAAAAGAGAGTTGACAAGGATAAAATATATGAAAGGGTTTGCTGCAACAGAATTGGAGTGAATTAAATTTGAAGATAGTTGGGTTGATGGGCCATAATTAGATGTATTACAGCAATTCTTCGCCAATTATGACGATTTTATTGTAGACCCAGCTTCACATGCATAAATCTCTTGCATGTATGACTTTCTTCTTCTTTGCATGTTGCATACAACACTGACAGTTTTGCAAGCGCATGACATTTTTCTCTTCTATTTTCTATTCTCCAGTTTAATTGAATGTCTAATGTAAGAACTCAACATCAAATCGATCTGATTTTCCAATATGTTTTTTGTTCCTAAAAGGGTGGATGACTTAAAATAGAAGTTAAGTTCAAATTTTGTATATCTATAAAAACCCTTTGGGTATCATATTGTAAGGGTCGGCTAATAGAGAATAGAACTGGCCTACCTGATATTAGGAGATAGAATTTTGTATTGATTATAGAAATACATTGTTACTTGATACTTTATAGTTAAATAAAATTATAGGTTTACGCAATATGGTGTTAGAATTGAATTTTACTTGATAAGGCTAATAAGTTATAATCTATCTGGATGCTAGTGATTGTGCTGAAGCATGATTGTTTCTTATGTGATGGAAGTCATTACAAGAAGCCAGATTTAAGCATTATCTTGTTAGATTATCATTGGATTAAATGTTTTGAAGTCTATTGATCTATGATCTTGGCAATAAATGAATGTGTGTTCTTTTAGAAAAAAAAATCTTTGAAGTAGTTGTGATAGGTGAATTAAAATAAGCACCTTAGATGCATACAATGGTATAGATTATTTTGTGAATTGTATCATGCTTTGGTTTTCTTGATCTGATTGGAAAACATTCATTGTTGAAGATATATGTCCAGATGTTAGATGAGTTTTGTTCATATTTATTGGTTTACCCTTTGATCTATCTTTTTTCTTTTGTTTGAAACCCCTTTGATTTACTAAAAGCAAATCGGTAAAATGCGTTATTGCTTGCATTCTTTATTACCAGTGCAAGCCCCTTGAACATTACAGTTGCATGAACCGATTGAGTGATGCCAGACAGTTGAGAACCAACTACCAGGACCTTGGGAGTTAGGCTACTATATGTTGTCTTTCTTTGTCAGGAGAAATAGAGTAGAAATATTATGTTTTAACATTGTTTGTGTCATTTTCACCATCAAAACATAGCATAAATCCATTACATGATTATATGATTACATCACTCATTCCCAGAATGAGGCAATAATACATAAGTGTTACAATTAATAAAATTTCACCTCATGAATACAAGAGGGGAAAACCAATTTATTACATTTGAAATACAATGGTTGCAGAAAAAAAAACAAGATCCACGAGCTGTCCAACTGGATGTCTCGCCATCACATACTGAAGATCAAGGGGGACCCAATGGTTTATCGTGCATGTTCCACCCAACCAAGTGGTACCCGAAGGCCCATCCCCATGCTAGGAGATCATGGACAAGGATCTACTACCTCTAACCAAAGGCAAACTCATACTGCCACATACTGACTCAACCAAACACATGCACAATATAAGTATAACACTATCATGGTCACATTGCTTCCAGACATAAAATTCATCAAGTATGATAAAGAATCCATACACAAAACACATAACTCAATGTTATCCTAGATAGAGTGTCATCGCACAATTTGTCATGAGATCTCCTTTGGGCATTCTTCATAGGCTCCGATAATCCTGGTGACCTCAACTAAATTCTAGCCCTCATACTCACTCATGTAGAATCAACTACCTCTCGTATGGACAAGATAGTTGACCTTGCCATTCTAGGCCTTCTCACTCACCTCAAGTCTAAACAAGTCCTTGCGTCTATGAGTGAGGTAAAGTTATCTTGATTAATGTGAAGTGCATCCTAAAAAGCTAAGTACATTAATTTAATTTTCACTTGTTTAAATCACTTACGAAGGTTACCCGGTTTACCTCTTTGGGCTCCGACCCCTAACAAAATCCACTCTTCTAATGGATAACACGCTATACAAAACTAGACTCCAAGGGTAACTCAAGTCCTACTGAACTAAACAATGCAATCTCTCCTATTGTAGGAGGAAACAATTAAGGAAACCCACTCAAATACTTGGAGGAAACAAACTCATAAAGCACTACCCAAGGTAGAACGAACAATGGACTTAACAAAGAATCAACCCATAACCTCTGGAAGACTTTACAATTTATATCACAAATCACCCTTTCCCAAAATAATCAACACAAGGACATTTAATATCAACATGCACTGGCAATGAAAAACACTATATTTGGATATCTTAAATCCATTTTCTAATTAATGGATCTCGCAAAAATTAAAATAATATCCTTCTAAATTTCCATTAAAACAAATAAATTCCTTCATTAAAATAAATACTTTTCTCAACCTTATCTAACCATGCACATTATTTATTTCAGTTTAAATTGTTGTCTAAAAACTTTGCATGCAACATATGTCTAAAACAAAATATTAAAAATATAAATACTTAAATATATAAGCAACATTCCTTAGATATTTAATTACATATATTTTATTTATATACTAAACTATGTTTAAAAATAAACTTGCATTAAGCATTGTTTATTAAACCTCTGTTTTTCTAAAAATTACCAAACTGTAATATTAATTAATTTTGTATAAAATTCATAGTAAAACGCTAATTTCCCAATATATAAATACTTTTATATTAAATATTATATATTAATATTTCATATAAAATATTCACAACCTACATTAAACAAAAGAACACTATAAAAAAAATTATAAATACAAAGATTTTAAATATGAATTAACATTTGCATTAATGCCTAATGATAGTGACTAGACAGTACACCGTCACATGGATGGTACTGTCGGTCCCCAAAGCTACATATGCTGACTATACTTAGTACAACAACTAACGGTAGTTGGGGAGGCCGCACTCCCCATGGGATAGTGCATCCCCCCAATGGGGTGGGCGTACTGCCTCATGGGAAGTGCTTCCCCCTAAACCACCGGTGGTCGTTGTACTAAGTACAATCAGTGTATGTAGCTTTGGGGACTAGCGGTACCATCTATCTGACAGTGTACCATCCGGTCACTATCATTGGGCATTAATGTGAATGTTAATTCGTATTTAAAATCTTTGTATTTATAAAAAAAAAATATAGTGTTCTTTTGTTTAATGTAGGTTGTGAATATTCTATATTAAATATTAATATATAATATTTAATATAAATGTATTTATATATTGGGAAATTAGTGTTTGACTATGAATTTTATACAAAATTAATTAATATTACAGTTTGGTAATTTTTACAAAAACAGAGGTTTAATAAACAATGCTTAATGCAAGTTTATTTTTAAACATAGTTTAGTATATAAATAAAATATATGTAATTAAATATATAAGGAATACTGCTTATATATTTAAGTATTTATATTTTTAATATTTTGTTTTAGACATATGTTGCATGCAAATTTTTTAGACAACAATTTAAACTGAAATAAATAATGTGCATGGTTAGATAAGGTTGAGAAAAGTATTTATTTTAATGAAGGAATTTATTTGTTTTAATGGAAATTTAGAAGGGTATTATTTTAATTTCTACAAGATGCATTAATTAGGAAATGGATTTAAGATATCCAAATATAGTGTTTTTCATTGCCAGTGCATTTTGATATTAAATGTCCTTGTGTTGATTATTTTGGGAAAGGGTGATTTGTGTTATAAATTGTGAAGTCTTCCAGAGGTTATGGGTTGATTCTTTGTTAAGTCAATCATTCATTCTCCCTTAGGTAGTGCTTTATGTGTTTGTTTCCTCCAAGTATTGGAGTGGGTTTCCTTAATTTTTGCCTCCTAGAATAGGAGAGATTGCATTGTTTAGTTCAGTAGCACTTGAGTTACCCTTGGAGTCTAGTTTTGTATAGTGTGTTATCCATTAGAAGAGTGGCTTTTGTTAGGGGCCAAAGCCCAAAGAGGTAAACCAGGTAACCTTTAGAAGTGATTTAAACAAGTGAAAATCAAATTAATGTACTTAGTTTTTTAGGATGCACTTCACATTAATCAAGATAATTTAACCTCACTCATAGATGCAAGGGCTTGTTTAGACTTGGGGTGAGTGAGAAGGCCTAGAATGGAAAGGTCAACTATCTTGTCCATACGAGAGGTAGTTGATTCCGCATGAGTGAGTATGAGGGCTAGGATTCGGTTGAGGTCACAAGGTTTACCGGAGCCTATGAAGAATGCCCAAAGGAGATCTCATGACAAACTGTGCGATGACACTCTATCTAGGATAACATTGAGTTGTGTGTTTTGTGTATGGATTCTTTATCATACTTGATCAAGTTTATGTCTGGAAGCAATGTGATCATGATAGTTTTAGACTTATATTGTGCATGTGTTTGGTTGAGTCAGTATGTGTCAATATGAGTCTTCCTTTGGTAAAAGGTAGTAGATCCTTGTCCATGTTTCGTGGTTACTATCTCCTAGAATGGGGGGTGGGCCTTAGGGTACGACTTGGTTGGGTGGAACATGCACCATAAAACATTGGGTCCCCCTTGATCTTTAGTATGTGATGGTGAGACATCCAGTTGGACAACTCACAAATCTTGTTTTCTTTTTTGGCACTATTGTATTTCAAATGTAATAAGTTGGTTTTCCCCTCTTGTATTCATGAGGTGGAAATTTTTTAATTGTAACACTTATGTATTATTGCCTCATTCTAGGAATGAATGATGTAATCATATAATCATGTAATGGATTTATGCTATGGTTGTTTATCTTCTTATCTTGTTGTTTAAGTATTTTGAATGAATGCTACTACTTGAGTAATTAAATGCAATGATTTTTTAAATGATGTATGTTAATGGGAATTTAAGTAATCTCGGTTACATAGCCTTAGGGAATGTTGTCAATTGTAGATGAACATGTATGTTTAATTCACTTTAAATAAATAAAAATTTAGTACTCTTTTATTGTGAATTGAAACTTCCTTTAGGGTTGCGTGGCGGGGCATTACATCAATAAATTTTTCACTATAGAGTGTGATGCAAGTGGCTCTGCAATTGGTGTAGTCTTAAGACAAGAAGGAAGACCAGTGGTTGTCTTTAGTTGAAAGCTTAATGAATCAAAAATGAAGTACTCATCCTATGATTCAGAGCTATAAGCAATGGTGTAGTCCCTCGAGAAATGGAGACACTACCTTTTTCCCAAGGAGATCTTGTTTTCACCGACAACCATGCTTTGAGTTTCTTGAACAGTTGGGAAAATTTGAGTCATAGACATGTGAAGTGGGTAGAGTATTTGAAAAGTTATACCTTCACCATCAAACACAAAAAAGGACAATCCAACTGTAACATATGAATTCCTGCAACACAAAATTGTTAGTTGAACATTATAAAATCCTGCATATTAGATCATATACCAATGGAATACAATAGAGAATAAAGAGAAAATAAACAAACTAGATTGATCTCACCCATGTCTTCTCTCCTCCATTCTTCACTTCCATTGTACCTTCTTGAGATTGCTGTGATATGATGCCCTCAAATTTGTGAGAAAATTAAGTGTGCCTAGCCTTAGCAATAACTTTGAAGGATTTAAATTATTAAACTATGCAAATAGTAAATAAAGCCTAGAACAATGAAAATGCCTATAATAAAAGTAGTCTAAGCAAATGATTATGGATCCGAAAAATGAGATCAAGATTGTCATTTTATAGAAAATACAATCTTGAATGGTTAGACAAGATGAGAGATTGAGGAATACCCTAGAATAAAAGGTCAAGATTCAATAAGGCAACCTCAATTAGGGTTAGGGAAAAATACCCAAAGGTGTAAATAAGATTTAATTAAATGAATTAAATCTAGAGTGAATGTGACAGTGGAGATGAAATTAGTAAAAATCAGAAGACAAGAGGATGAGATTTTAGAAAATCAATAATTTTGGAAATTACTTGATTTGTCGAAGAATATTTCCCTTTTGAATTAAATTAATTCAAAATAGAAGATTTTGTGAGGTAATTAGTAATTGATTTTTGAAATTAATTACTAAATGAAGAATCAATTAAGTATGTGAGATATTTTTAAATGATTTGTTTTATTTAAAAATATAGAAATGTCAGCTGCCATAATTAAATAATTAAAATAATTATTTAATTTAGAAGTAGTTAATTAATTGAATAAATAAATGAATTTATTTAATTAAGAGAGGATTTAGGAATTACTGACACATTAAATGAATATATTCTAAATATACCCATTTAATAATCAGGAGGACATTAATGATAAGGATTAATTAAATAAATTGATGACTTTATTTAATTATTAGAAGACTTTGATAATTAGTGACATATTAAATTAAATAAATAAGAATTATTTATTTAATAATCATGAAGAATGAAATTTTATGAATTAATTAAATAATCATGAATTATTTAATTAATAGTTGAATGTGGGTTAGGGACATAATTCAAATGTTACAATTATGCTAGGATGGAAAATGGTAAAATAGTGTTCGCAGGCCTAGGTCATTTTTTGGTGTCTACACCAACAGGGTAGCAGATGCTTTAAGCCGAAGGTCAATGTTGGTGCATGAAATCCAACTCCAAAGTTTAGGAATTTATTCCTTGAAGGGTGGGTATGTGCAGGATCATGATAGGCCAAAAAGTGGTGATATAATATGATGGCCCATGTGGCTGATGACTTTTTTTTATCCAAAATTGATGAAACGAAAAGGGTTTTTAAAGGAGATTCTCATCTTTCCACCAATATAATTTATGCTTTAATTTGAATTTAATAAATAATTATTATTCATTTTCTATTTGAATTACAACTAAAGTCTTGATTGATAGGCTGATTGAAAAACATCTATAGCTTTCAAATGGTGTTATATTTTTTAAATATGAAACATGTGTCACATTTTATGCTTCACATACTATAGGATTAAAAAAAAATGAATATCATAAAGTTTTGACCAAGTTAAGGTGGTCAGACATATCATTTTTTATATTTTTTAAAAGTTGTAATAAAAAATTCATAATTAATTATTTACTTAGAAAAAAATATGCATCACATCAGCGCATGAGTCCTCTACTTATATATAAAATCTTATAAAAAAATATTATCATTTTATTGTGGTTAGGGTGGTCAGACAAACACCTACTTATTTTTTCCCTAAAATTTAAGTACTATTGCATTGAAATTTAAAATTTTCACCTAACAGATTTTTTTTTTGTTAAATAAACCTAGTATTTTAGAAACTACATTCAATTTGCTACAGATTATATTCTTACATATTTTTAAAATAATATAGATAACTTATTCAAATTTTTACCTCAAGTTGCCTAACTCTAATTTTCTGAATTTTCATCGCCACTTAAGGGCCTTTTTTTTCCATGATTATCTTGCAAGGTTATTTTTCAAGGAAATAGTTAGAATTCATGGTCTCCCATTGAAAATTGTATTAGATGGAGATTCAAATTTCATAGGTTACTTTTGGAGGACCCTTTGGAGGAAGCTTGGAAGAAATTTGACCTTTAGTACTACCTATCATCCACAAATAGATGGGAAGACTAAAGTTGTTAATAGATTGATCACTTGGAAATATTTTGAGATGCCTCACAAAATAACATGGACAATAGTGGGACTTGGTTCTTCCACATGTTGAGTATGCCTACAATTATTCAATCAATAGAAGAATTGGGGAAAGCCCATTTGAAGTGGTGTATGGTCTGAAACCTAGAGGTTTGTTTGAGCTTAGGGATTTGAAGGGAGTGGAGAAAAGGAGTGTTGAGGGAGAAGAATTTGTAGAGACCATGAGGGAGATACACTAGGAAGTTAGAGAAAGTCTATGGAAAAGTGTTGAAAAGTATAAGAAACATGTTAATTTGAAAAGAAGGGATTTTAAATTCAAGGTGGGAGACTTAGTCCTTGCTCATTTTAAGAAGGAGAGGTTTCTAGAGAGAAAGCACACAAAGTTGCTGATGAATAAAATTGAGCCATGTAGAGTGGTCCATAAGTTTGGGGCCAAAGCTTATGAGATAGAACTCCCTCCTGGAGTGGCTATCTCTCCTATTTTTTACATTTCTGACCTATATGAGCTTTCAAGGGATCTATGGATGCAAGTATAGGTGCCAATGTAGATATTATTGATGAAGAGTGGGTCAAAGATGTACCACCTTCTGAGCCATTAAATCTTGAATGCATTGTGGACACACGGGAAGCTAAGAGAACAAGACATAAGGTCTACTATGAATACCTAGTCAAGTGGTAAGACTTACCAATGGAAGATGCCACCTGGATTTTAGAAGAGGATATCAAGAAGCATGGCAACACCATTTAGGATCTGATCTAAGGAGGAAACTGAGATTGTTTTCTCTATGGGTGTATGGTGTAGGAGCACCAAGCCAATTTTGGGTCAATTGATGAAAATAGGTGTCTAAGAATAATTTTTGTGTGTTTAATCACATAATTGATATAATAAGTTATAATTGAGACCATTTTTGATATATTCAAGTCATATAGGTTCTAGTTGTTTAGTTTTGTCAATTTTGGAGGACCCTTTGGAGGAAGCTTGGAACAAATTTGACCTTTAGTACTACCTATCATCCACAAACAGATGGGAATACTAAAGTTGTTAATAGATTGATCACTTGGAAATATTTTGAGATGCCTCACAAAAGAACATGGACAATAGTGGGACTTGGTTCTTCCACATGTTGAGTATTCCTACAATGATTCAATCAATAGAAGAATTGGGGAAAGCCCATTTGAAGTGGTGTAGGGTCTAAAACCTAGAGGTTTGTTTGAGCTTAGGGATTTGAAGGGAACAAAGAAGAGGAGTGTTGAGGGAGAAGAACTTGTAGAGACCATGAGGGAGATACACCAGGAAGTTAGAGAAAGTCTATATAAAAGTGTTGACAAGTATAAGAAACATGTTGAGTTGAAAAGAAGGGATTTTCAATTCAAGGTGGGAGACTTAGTCCTTTTACATTTGAAGAAGGAGAAGTTTCCAAAGGGAAAGCACACAAACTTGTTGATGAATAAAATTGAGCTATGTAGAGTGGTCCATAAGTTTGGGGCCAATGCTTATGAGATAGAACTCCCTCCTGGAGTGGCTATCTCTCCTATTTTTAACATTTCTGACCTATATGGGCTTTCAAGAGATCTGTGGATGCAAGTATAGGTGCTGATGTAGATATTGTTGATGAAGAGTGGGTCAAATGTACCACCTTCTGAGCCATTGAATCTTTAATGCATTGTGAACACACGAGAAGCTAAGAGAACAAGACATAAGGTCTACTATGAATACCTAGTCAAGTGGCAAGGCTTACCAATGGAAGATTCCACCTAGATTTCAGAAGAGGATATCAAGAAGCATGGCAACACCATTTAGGACCTGATCTTAGGAGGAAACTGAGATTGTTTTCTCTCTGGTTGTATGGTGTAGGAGCACCAAGCCAATTTTGGGTCAATTGATGTAAATAGTTGTCTAAGGCTAAGTTTTGTGTGTTTAATTAGATAATTGATATAATAAGTTCTAATTGAGACCATTTTTAATATATTCAAGTCATATAGGTTCTATTTGTTTAGTTTTGTCAATTTTTGTATAATGTTGCAAAAGTTGCTTGTGCAACTTTGCAATTTTTAGTCATTTTGAGAAGGTGAATGGTCATGTTTTTGAAATTTAGTGTAGACCACTTGTTTTTGTTGGAAAATGTTTAGAAAGGCCTCATAAACTTTGAGAGAGACTTCTAAAGTGATTTTGGTGAAAAACAGTAAAGTTAAGCATTGTTTTCTGTGAATTTTTAATCTTTCATGTTGTTTCTTAGTTTTGTACAACTTCATACTATTGGTTCATGCTATGAAATTCATGTGAGAGGTTAAGGAAATGAATCTAATATGATTTGGTTTTGATTTTGTTGAATTTCCTCAAGATTTAAGGTAGTTAGAGGTGATTTTCTGTAAATCGCCTGTAAACCCTAGGATTAAGGGTTTGCAGCCAAAAATAATGATTTACAGTCCATTCCGTTGTTGAAATTTGACCAAAATCGGTGGAATTAGAGATATTTAAGTTGTTGGAGTAGGCAATGGAGTTAGGGGTGAATTTGAGCTTTCCCTAGCCTAACATCCTCATGTGTTAGGCTTAGGAATGTTAGGTAGGTTAGAGATTTTGCAAGACAAAAAATTGGTGATGAGTTTTGGTGATCAAATTAGTATGAAGGGACCCTATATGATGTGTTTAAACTTTTGGAGTGAAGATTTGGAGTTTTTTGTTTTAATTTCTTAGGCTTTCTTTGGAAAAGTGGCCTAATTTGGACTTGGAATAGTGTAGCAAACCTAAATTGAAGGAATTGTTCCAAAATAACCCTTTTCATGGTTTGCATATCTTAAAAAGGGTCCTAATGGGTATCTAGAATGGTATTTAAGAAGTGGGTTTACAACCTTCTCTAAAAGATATTCCCAAATTTATAGGTTTGAAGTGCTATAGGGAGAAAAGAGATATGGAGTAAGAAACAACCATAGTCAGGGTTTGAAATATTAAAGAAGTTTTCAAATTGTGTTGTGTGAACATATTCCACCCTAGTCTGCATCATATTTAATGTGGTTTTACTCCCAAATAACATAGATCAAATTTTGAATTGACAAACCAACTCTTACATAGATTTCTTGTCTTGTATCAATAAGTTTAATGTAGGTTTTCTATCATTTGCCATTTACTTGTGATTGTTAAGTGTTTTTCTAATAGTTCTTTTACAATTTATCTATTTTTTCTATAATATTTAGTGCCAAATAATGTAGCTTGAATTTTTAATTGACAACCCAATTGTGAGATAGATTGCTTGTGTTGTATATAGATTGCTTGTGTTGTATCAATATCCACTTCCCCATAATAGAATGTTCATTATTGTAGTTCACTTCTTCTAATATCTATGTTTTAAGTTGTATTTAATGTGGGTTTCTGATCATATGTCATTTTCCTTTGATGATTAAGTGTCTTTCAAATAGCTCTTTTACAGTTTCCCAATTTGTCTATAATATTTAGTGTCAAATAATGTAGCTTGAATTTTGAATTGACAAGCTAGCTATTACATATATTTCTTGTCTTGTATCAATATGTTTCATGATATTCTCCTTCTCTCATCTATTTGAGCTATGTGTAACAAGCTATTCATTTCCATAATTTAGCTCTTGTATTCTTCATATCTTAACCCAAGTAAATATTTTTGTGGATTCAATTAAGGATTGTGTCCTCATGTATTTTTTTGCTTGGCATGAAACTTTAGGAATTTCTTATCCTATTGTCCTTGTGACACAAATTGTTTTTAACTTCAAAGTTTTGAAATTTTGTAGATTGGTATGAACTACAAACATGACATTGACCTGTACCTTTTGTACTTCTTTCAATTTTTTTGGGTCTGTATATGTTTTTGGCCTCTGGTTATTGTTCCTTGTTATCTCTGTGCATCTTTGGTGCTATACACATTCTATACAATAGAAGTTTTGTATAAAAAATATTTCATAGCCGTATTTTACACCTTCTATTCTTCATATGTTAAAGTTCTATTTAAAATGGGTTTTTGATCATCCGTCATTTGAGAAATTATAAATAAGTTGTTAGAAAAAACCTTAAGAATCACAGGTAAATGAAAGATGATCAAAAACCCACAATAAATAGAACTTTAAGAGAGGTAGGAAAGCATACACAGACCATAAAAAAAGAAAGTAGGCTAAAGGTTTCCATTCATCTATCATTTACGTGTGATTATTATGTTGGCATATGGCTAAGGAGTTTGGCTTGTAGGTGTTGTCATTGATGGAAACCCAATTCATGCAACTCAAGTCTTGCATCTGAATGTGCAACACTATTTTGGCTCCTACCAATAGAACAGAGTAAAGAACAGGGGATCTAATTAAAGGCACAAAATTTGATCTAGTCACCCCACTGGATAGATATTTTGGGTTACTAATCTCTGAAGAAGGTTTGTAGAGGCTTATAGTAGTATCTTATTTTTTATGTGCACTCATTGGTAAGTGATCTAGGAGGTACGGTGCACTAATTTTTTCATTATCTATGTTATAAGGCCGACCCGACGAAGATGGAATTCATGGATGTATAAGACAGACTTAATTGTAAGTCTCAATGTTGGATCAAGCATCATTTGGGTCCTCTCTTTGTCTTAATTGGCTTTGGAGGATGCACATAAAGATTTTATGGTGGATCTGATCGAGAAGTTAAATATCTTAAAGAAGTCGACTGCTGGATGAATTAGTCTTTGATTGCGGATATATATAAGAGATTTTTTTTGTCATTTAATGATGTGGATGTGATGTAAAAATGTTAAGAAGTGCGAATTATGAGTTCTAGCAAAGCAATCATGTAAATTTCATCATAAGTGATGCAAAGAGTAGTAAAAGGTAGAACAAGGCAGAGCAAAGTAGAAAGTCAGAAAGAAGATCCAGAATAACATTCATGAGCTTCACCGAAACTGTTACCTAGCATGGTTAAATGCTATCATTGTAATGCCTCGCCAAGTAACCTTAAAAGAAGTTGTAATTAACATCATAAGCGAACCAAATTTTTTTTTATTTTTATAAAGTGCATTTAACATACACATTCACTTACTAATTAACAACAACCTCTAAGGCTACAAGGTTAGGATTACTTAAACTCACACATACATATTACATATAACCATAGCCTTATGAACTTTATGAAATCACCATCATACATCACAAGAATACCACAAAACATAATAAGGTAATCAACCAAGATAAAATCTCATAAACATTATCTCAATCCAATAGATACATCACTCATTCCCAGAATGAGGCAATAGTACAAATGATTACAATTACAAAATTCCACCTCATAAACATAAGAGGGATAAAATAACTTATACAAGTTAAAATATTACAATGCAAGATAATACAACAAGAACCGCGAGCTATCCATCTGGATGTCTCACCACCAAGTACTGAAGATCGATGGGGACCCAACGGTTTTGGTGCATGTTCCACCCAACCAATGTGGTACCCGAAGGCCCACCCCCCATGCTAGGAGATAGTAACAAAGTAACATGGACAAAGATTCTACTACCTCTACCCAAAGACAGACTCAAACTGACTCATACTATTATAACCAACCAAATGAATTAACAAGTACAATTCATTCACCATACAAGTATGAATGAAGTACAACTCAAGTACAATACAAGTATAAATCAAATACAATACAAGTACAACTCCAACATCACTGACATAGGTCACATTGCTTCCAGACATAAAGTAGATCAAGTATGTTCAAATAACCATACACATAAAACAATTAACAACAGTTGTCATAGATAGAGTGTCATCGCAAGGTTTGTCATGAGATCTCCTCTGGACATTCTTCATAGGCTCCGGCACAAGTAATCTTGGTGGCCTCAACCGAATCCCGGCACTCATACTCACTCATGCGGAATCAACTACCTCTCGCAAGAGCAAGATAGTTGATCTTGCCATTTCAGGCCTTCTCACTCATCCCAAGTCTAAACAAGCCCTTGCATCTATGAGTGAGGATTAACTTATCTTGATTAATGTGAAGTTAGTCCTAATCTTCTAAGTACATTATTTTAATTATCACTTGTTTAAATCACTCCTGAAGGTTATCCAGTTTACCTCTTTGGGCTCTGGCGCCTAACAGAAGCCACTCTTCTATTCGACAACACACATCCAAACAATCCACCAAGGAAGCCACAAGTGCATACCAACTAGGCATCATAATCCACTCCAACACAAAGAGGATACAAATAATAGAAACTCACTCCAACATCTTGGAGGAAACAACACATAATCCACTCCTTTCACATGAGGTACAAAAGATCTCACTCCAAACATCTTGGAGGCAACAACACATAGTCCACTCCTTTCACAGGAGGTACAAAAGATCTCACTCCAAACATCTTGGAGGCAACAAAACATAGTCCACTCCTTTCCCAGGAGGTACAAAATGAAACCACATAACAAGGTCACTCCATACAAGGAGACACGAATCCCATAACCCGCTCCTAAACCAAGGAGGTGCAAACATCCCCATTCGTGAAAACTGGGTAAAACTAAAAAGACGCCATGCACTACCCAAGGGAAGACAACTAGATGGCATAAAGATTCAACAACCCTCATCCTCTAAGTTCTTCTAGAAGACTTATAATTTAGGACTAACACTAAATCCCAAAACCAACAATGCAACTTGACGACATAGCAACAAAAGCATTCAAGTCATCAATCAAATCTAATATTTGGATTTCCTAAATCCATACTCATTCAATAGGTAGTGTTGACAAAGTCAAAGACACGATAACTAGATCATCTAAAATAATCATAACCTCTATTTCCCTTTTTATTATTGGAAATCTAAAACAATTAAACTTACTTCCCTTTACTGAATACAGAGAATTAAATCCTTTAAGATAATCATAAGGAAGATACTACTTTTGGATATACTAAATCCATATCTCTTTCATAATCCAATCACAATGATTCAATTAATCTAAATAGAAATTAATAAATAATATAATTGATTGCCTCATCAATAAAACAACTTCTTAATTTACTTTTAAATCGACACAAATCCATGCAAGTAAATTTTTTTCATTTCCTAACCAAATCTTACATTTCATTCAATTTTCTATTTAAAACATTCAATCACTTTAATATAATAACATATTGTTTCTCTATCCATTTTCATATACACTAATCAATCCATCTTTAAATCTATATTCAATAATACATTGCATACATCTCATTAAAATAAAATACGATAATAAATTTTACACTTAATATATATATATTCTCCATATTATATAGACACCAAATATATATATATTAATAAATTTAATTACATATATTATTTAATATTTTATTCACAATGACTAGATTACTCTATGGAACTAAATAAAATATAATAACTATTTGTCTTTTTTAATATAGTTAGTTCCTAAATTTACTTTTAATGCAACCTAGCACTATTGCAAACAATCTTTTCAATTTTCTATCTAGAGTCTATATTTCTTCAACTATCCATTTAAAAACATGCAATTTCGTCGATGTATAAAAACATCTTTTGGCTTATCTATTTGACCACGCGTTCATATGGTTTCAAATTAAATCTCATTAATTAAAACAAACATTTAAATATAAATATTTTTATAATTCTTCAATATATTTAAATATCCTTTTCCTTATCAATTTTGACCATACATTTAAAACTTATTGTTTAAATTCTTCATGCAAAGCTAAATTACACGCACTCAAATAAAACAAGGTAAATACTGATTGAAAATACTCATGGATATATATATACATTTCAATATATTTTCTTCAATCATATTAACAAAATAAATATTTTTTTTTAAATCAAGTAATTACTTCTATTAAAAAATATATTTTTCTATACATTTTCTACACATACTAATTATTTCTTTTAGAACATTAATAATACCCAATTTGCAAACAGCAGAATAAAATAAGATAAAATATTATTTATTCTCTCAAATGGATATATACCTTCACTATATATACACTAAATATAAATTAATATATTTAAATATATTTAATCATTAACATATCTTCTATCCTTTGCAAAATATTAAATTGTTTAATTCAAAATAAAATATCCCTTATCACTAATTTTTCAAAATATAAATATATATTTTCCAATTAAATCAAATTAATAATTGGACCTTTTACATGTGGATTTAAATTCCACAATTCAATTTTAAATTATGCATTCTTTAAATCAAATATTTAACTCCTTCAATTAAACTTTAACATGCCATTTTAAAATAAACAATAATTTACCCTTATGTTTATAATTTTAATTCCACTTATCTAATATACAAATTTTATTTAAAATAATATAAATTAATATAATACTTTAGTATTATAAAATATAATATAAAATATTATTAAATAATATTTTAATATTATAATAACAATACATAAAATATTAATATTTATAAATATCAATTTATTATTATTTTATTTTCAGAACAGCCATGGGAAAATACTTTCACAATAGTCTCATGTTTCAAGCATAACTCAAAAACTGCGATCTGGGTATTTGAGATTTTTAGACAGGGGTTAGAAAATTTCAAAATACAAAAACCCTTTAAATTTCCTGAAAACCCAGTTTGTAAAAGTGAAGTTATAGGCGACGCAATCAGACCATTTTACCATGAAAATATAACTATACTGCAGATTTTAAAATCCGTTTTTTGATAATAAACAGAAAGTTTTATTTTCTAAAAACATTCTAAATGCATTGTTCAATCTCTATGTTTGATTTCAATAACAACAAAATTGATTTCCCCAAATAATTTAAATTCAACTAAGGTTTTCACAATTTTCACTCAAGAATTTTCACAAGCAAAGACTGTAAATTTGTTTAATTCTTTTCCTCTAATATCAAATCTATTTTCTAAAACAGATTTAACAAACAAATTTTTAATCATTACTATTTTAAAGAAAACAATCAAGAACAATAAAACACAAAGAGGAAAACCTGGTACAAGAAGCTACAGGAAGAGATGAATTTCTGATGCAAGCCTCCTCCAATGAATCCAATCCAAAACCAAACAAATGCAAACAATCTTTCCTTTAATCAATTCTACAATCAAACTTTCTTCAAACCCTTGTGCCAATTTTCCAAAATTTCTTCCCTGCTATAAAAATGTATTTTTCTAAAAAAACTTTCTGCCCTAAAATTAAAACATGTATTCTTATAAATCAAAAATACGTAATTCAACCCTAATTCACATTACATGCAAATTAGATATTTCAATTTCAATTTCAATTTCAATATTTACAACCCTAATTCACATTACATGCAAATTAGATATTTCAATTTCAATTTCAATTTCAAATTTCAATTTCAATTTCACTTTTCAAAAACCCACTTTCAATTTAAAATGCAATTTCAAATAATAAATTAATTTCCAAAGTTGCAACCAATTTCCCAAATAAACATTTAATTACAATTTCTAATTTAATTCTCCCACGTTGGAATTAAATTTCAAAATTAATTCTAATTCTTTTATTTCCTTTCATTCCTTTGCATCACGTTTAATTAATTAATTAATTTAATTATTTAATAACTAAATTCAACCCCCTTGGATTAAATTTAATTAATTAAATAAACTAAATATAATTAATTAATTTAAGTATAAACTTTTATCCACATTGCATTATTTACATTAAATAACCATCAACATGATTTAAATGCAATTATTCTAAATATCTATTTCCAAATCAAGAATGCTTCAGAATTAAATAACATCAAAGCAAGACAGACAATGACTCGACACACACAACTGATGACACACTAAGGCTAGGGTATAGACTTGACACATGTTACCTAGCTACTATCTCCCGTTCAACTTAATCGTTGGATCGACACGCTCAAACATGTGAAACCAGGTGGAGTCGATGTCATGTACCTGCAATCCTGCAACCAAGTAAACAACATCGTACAATATATCTAGCATATAATACACACCGTGAAGAAGAAATTATGGATTCGTAGGGCGCTCGCAAGCGAGTGATGCGAAACCGTCCTCTTCACCAATACACTCATTGAAACTGACACTTCCATCATAATCCAGTAATCCCATAATAACATCTCATGTTAACTCTACAACATCATTAATCCATAATGCATGTGAAACAATAATGAGATAACTACATCCCACAATAATATGTGTCACTCAATAGTAACGATCAAAACATCATAACAAAATGTATCCAGTATCAAAGTAACTGCAACCAAACATAGTATAAAGCAACTTGAACAAGAAGCAAAATGGAGGGGTATTACAATCATCTTAGTTCACTCTTCAGATGGTTTTAATCTTAACTTTGTAGATAGTAAGCTTTTCTCTTTTGAGTAGTGAGCTCTAGGAAGTGTGCCTTAATGCAAGTGCATTCCTTTTCTAAGCAATATATTTTGAGTACTCAAATTATGGATTAATCTCCATCAGGGTTTTTCCCCTAACAGGGTTTCCACACAAACAAATATGTGTGTCATGATGTTGTGGATGTTTACTTTTAATGCATACATCTTTTCTTTAATGTAATGATGAAATGGTTTCATGTTTTGAATGGATGATGTTTGAATATTGTTGAACACTAATTCACCCCCCCTCTTAGTGTTCCCTTGAGTCCAACAATTGGTATCAGAGCTAGTTCCTTTGGAAAAAATTTGCAGCTTGAGGTGGATCTTGGAATGTGATGGACTCTAGTAGTCTTCAACAACAACTTATGGTATCTCTTGATGACCTTGATTAGTCAAAAGAAAAAGTTCAAGAACTGAAAGAAAACCTTAGGGATGCTGAGAAATTCATTCAATCATTGAAGGATCAGATAGTCAAATCTAGGGTGAAGAAAAAAGATCTTTGTGATCAGATAAATCAGAAGGAAAATGAATATATGGATGATGCTCCCCTGAATCAAACCTCGAAGGAGATAACCAAAGAATGTGAAAATATTGCTAGAGATAATACCGACCTAAAACATGAGATGAAATCCATGATGATGAAGATGACTAAAGAGATAGAGGAAAAGAAGAAATGTGAGGAAAAGGTTGCTTAGACCATGAAAGAGAAATCTTATGAATGCAGTAGAATGAGTGGAGAATTCACTCAATTGGAAACTGAACTGCAAAGAACCAGAAACAATGAAGAAGAAATTGGTTACAAAAAAATTACTACTCTTAGGAATGATCTTATCATTGCAAATGAATTAAAAGAAAAGTTTAAGATCAGTTCAATAAAGCTTGATGAGCTAACTCAAGGATAGAAGAGTGAAAATGATAAAAGAGGTCTTAGATATGAAAAGGGAGAAAGTTACAGATCAACATAGAAGAGTTTTAGATAGAATATAAATGGAAGGTATCTGGTAAGACAACCTAATGCTCAAAAAATTGATGGATATTTTTTTTCCTATAATAAGTTCAGTCATATGGTTGCTCAATGTAGAAATAATTTGAGGTTAAAAGATTCATCATTTCTGGTCAGTGTTTCAATTGTAAAAAATATAGTCATAAATCAATTGAATGCAAAAATATGTCAAGTCACTCTATTATTAGAAGAAATATTGAATATTATGCATGTGGGAAGTTAGGGAATATTTCTAATCAATGTAGATTGAGAAGAAACCAATGGAATTGGCAAAGAAACATTGTGTACTATAATTGCAATAAGTATGGTCATATTGCTAGATTAAGTAGAAAAAAGAACACAGACAAAAGAGGTTAGGTATACAGACAGAGGAAAACAAAGAAAAATAATAAAGGAAAATAAAAGATAACCATGGATGACATCAGAGATTAGATGAAGAATACATGGGTAAAGAAAAATTATTTTAATGCTGGAAATGGTTCCATACCGGAACCTGCTTCTCATAATTATTCTGATAATTGAATTGAGGCCACTGGCTTAGGGGGAGTTTTATTGAAAATATTTCCTCCCCTATCTATAGATAGTACTAGAATGGAGAAAATAGTCAAGAAGGTGAACTCACAGTGTACAAAAGTTTTTGATGTTTTCAACAAACAAAATTCAGCTAATTTGTTGGTCCGTAGAATATTTCTCTGTCATTGTCTGAGAAAATAAAGTCTCCAAAAAATTTAGGGCAAGTGATTTTGTTACACATGTGTGAGCTATAAAATTCAATTCTGAGCCATCATTTATCACTTTGCATTATCAAAGAGAAGAAGGAGAGCACTCGACAAGTGGATTTCGAAGAAGCAAAATCGAATTCATCGACAAATTTATCAAGTACTCCAAGTTACTCTCAAATTCTTCATATAATTTGGTGTATAGTCGCGAACCCTAAAACATTAAAAATAATAGAGAAAATTAAAGGTTCAATCACATTGGATGAATACAATAATGTAAAGATTAGATCTATGCAGAATCTACTACTTCCTAATGAATTAAAAATTTGAGATCGGAGTCAAACATGGAAATTTGGATATGTGGAATGAGTTTCCATACTTTGAGGATGCGAAATTCATAAAATTCTTGTTGGGAAGATTGCATGGTAATGTTTTAACTGTAGAAAGACCCTACACAATCTCAAAGGAGGTAATTGAGAAATTAACTCAATTTTGCAAAGTTGGTGATGTTCCTAGGAAGAAATCTATCTGGAACAAGGAAGTTGAAACCCTAACTAGAATAATCAGAGATCAAAGAGCTCTACTGATAGCAACAATCAAAATTCCCATTATGAAGTACATTGCACACAACATAACCTATAAAATCTTATACTAAAATCGGGAAGGGACTACAACAACTGGTGCAGTATACATTTCTCATAAAATGATAATTGAAGATCGTGACTTTGACCTATGCGGATTGTTGAAGGATCAAATGATGGAGAATGTCCAATTGACAAAGGAGTCAAGGTATCCATTCAGGTTTGGCACTCTAATTATATGTCTAGTTTTGTACTTTCTGAATTCATTGCCAAAAATTGACAATGTAGCATGGACATCAGATAAACTGGTATGCACCCAAATTTACTCTTATTCTAAGAGTCTATGTAACTGGGATTCAAAATTTGAAAGTTTCTATAAGAATGTGCTTGTGAAATTTGGATTATTAATTATTTCCCCTTTGGTAAGGACAATGGAAATTGGTTCCTCTTTCGGTAGCACCAATAAAGGATAGAAAAAAATATAGGAGATTATTGAATATAGCCCTCCGAAAAGAAAAGTTCCCAAGATTGAAGGAAAAGGGAAAGAAAAGGAAATTGTGGACATTTCGGATGAAGACGAAGAACCTAAGAATCAACTAGAAAATGATTCTGGTATTGAAAAAGGTAGTGAGGAAGAAGAAGATCTATCAAAAGAGAAGTTACAAAAACTTATCCAAAGTACAGGTGGTATGCAGAGGATTGCAAGGTTATGGTCATTCAAACCATCTTATGATTAGGATTTAATTTTGGAAGTTTTGAATGCTCATATTGAGCATTGTAAGATAAGATTGGAAATTCTAAAGGATATTTTACCTAAAGAAATGATTGAGTGTAGCAGAGAATCAATGGGCTCTGAAGACAAAGGCAAAGAAGAAGGTGAAATTATCTCACCTAAGGGAACAATTCAGACTATCCCTTGCTAATATTAAGAAGAAAATGAATGAGTTGTGGAAGTGCATCAACTCAGCCACATGAATCTACAAGTGTTATGTTTCTTGGCCCCATGTAGTCAGCAATTGCAAAGAGAAGTTGGATCAGATCGACACAAAACTAAATGACATTGGGAAAAACTTTGTCATGTCTCAAGATCCAGATGACATTATCAGAAGGAGAATTCAGGAATTGCAAATAGCTCAAATAAAAATTCAAATATCCAATAATATTCTTGTGGACACCTTTTGGAACGTAAAATATTTAGTTGAGTGCAGGCTAGAGCAGTTGGTGGAAATTCTGAAAAATGGTGAAAATTTGGAAGAAGCAATCACAGTTCTTGAATCTCTCATTGAGATTATGAACAAAACTTCCAAGAAAGCTTGATTATCAGCATTGGAATTGCAATTGATGGTTGGGAAAAGTTTCTTCTAGAAGTGAAGAAAAATTACAAGTTAATTTTCTAAGTTTGTAGCAAACTAGTTTTAAGTTTTTGCAATTTTGTTTAAAGGAGAAGAACTATAAGCATATATATGCCAAATTTCTTAAAGAATTGATGATTTTGAACACATGTTTTGTCACCTTTTTGTCAACCTTTTTTGACATATGGAATCCTAGCTTTGTCATTGATGTCAAAGGGGGAGAGAATGTAGTGAAAAATACCTTATAAGGGGAGAGAATGCCATATGAATCTCAGGGGGAGAAAAGTGTAGGAAGCAGTTTGGCAGTATACCTAAATGATTCTGACACTTAGTAATTTTTCACTCATTTTTTCCATCAATACCAAAGGGGGAGATTGTTGGCATATGGCTACGGATTTTGTCTTGTAGGTGTTGTCATTGATGGAAACCCAATTCATGCAACTCAAGTCTTGCATCTGAATGTGCAACACTATTTTGGCTCCTACCGACAAAACAAAGCAAATAATGGGGGATCTAGTTAAAGGCACAAAAGTTGATCTAGTCACCCCACCGAACAAATATTTTGGGTTACTAATCTCTAAAGAAGGTTTGTAGAGGATTGTAGTATCTTAATGTTGATGTGCACTCACTGGTAAGTGATCTAGGAGGTCTATTCATTATCTATGCTAGAAGGCTGACCCAACAAAGATGGAATTCACAGATGTATAAGATGGAATTAATTATAAGTCTCAATTTTGGATTAAGCATTATCTGGGTCCTCTCTTTGTCTTAACCAACTTTGGAGGATGCACATAAATATTTTATGGTGGATTTGGCTGACAAGTTAAATATCTTAAAAAAACTAACTGCTGGATGAATTAGTCTTTGATTGCGGATATATATAAGAGATTTTTCTTTTCATTTAATTATGTGGATGCGATGTACAAATTTTAAGAAGTGCAAATTATGAGTTCTAGCAGAGCAGTCATCTGAATTTGATCACAAGTGATGCGAAGAGCAGTAAAAAGAAGAACAGGGCAGAGCGAAGTAGAAATTCAGAAAGCAGATCTAGAATAAAATTCATGAGCTTCACTGGAATTGTTACCTGGCATGGTTAGATACTATCATCTCAGTTCACTCTTCAGATGGTTTTAATCTAGAGTTTTTAGGTAATAATCCTTTCTCTTTTGAGTAGTGAGCTCTAGGAACTATGTCTGAATGCAAGTGCATTCCTTTTGTAAACACTATATTTTGAGTACTCAAATTATGGATTAATATCCACCATGGTTTTTCCCCTAATAGGGTTTCCATGCAAAAAAATATGTGTGTCATGATGTTGTGGATGTTTACTTTTAATGCGTACATCTTTTCTTTAATGCAATGATGAAATGGTTTCATGTTTTGAATGGATGAAGTTTGAACACTGATTCACCCTCTCCCCACCCCCCCCCCCTCAGTGTTCCCTTAAGTCCAACATCTTAAGTGTTATTCTAATATATCTTACAATTTTTATGTAGACTGCTTGTCTTGTACCAATATATTTCATGGTATTCTTTTTTCCTCATCTATTTGAAGCTCCTTATAAAAAATAGTTAATTTTTGTGGTTATTTTGTTTGGATGGAACATATTACATGTCTTGTATCAATATGATTCATGATATTCTTTTTTTTAGTTCCCCATAAAAAACTTTTCATTGTATTAGTTTTCATCTTCTATACTCCATATTTTAAAGTTCTATTTAATGTGGCTTTTGTCTATAATATTTAGTAACAAATAAGTGTTATTCTAATACCTCTTATACAATTTATCTTTTTTTCTTTAATGTTTACTATGAAAGGACATACCTAGAATCTTGTATCAGTATGTTTCAAAATTTTCTATTTGTGTATAGGTTTAAAAAAATGGGCAAGGTTTTCATTACATAAAATTATTTAGGATCACATAACATATTTGTTATCATAACCTAAAGAAAATAGGTATCATAATAAAGAGTTGGGTTTAAATAATTGATTTGGAAAGTTGAAAATATAGTTGTATAAGCATGGAGAAATGCAGTCGATAGAATACAGTATGTTGTGTACTTGTAGCAGTCAATATATGATGGCGCAAAGAAAAACCAAAAAACCCATGGTCGTTCTCCTCCCTACCACATTGGTATCATGAAGACTGATGGACTCTAGCCAAACCCTCAAGCAAGAAAAGTATGTAAGACCCATTAGAAAATTAATCGAGTCATATAATATATCACACAAAGGCGAAGTAGGGGAAATTTGGGTGTTTTCATATATGATATCTTATATTGAAGTATTTTTTTTGTTGTAACAACTTTAAAAAGATGCGTATGTTGATAAAGAGATTCCTATAGGTAATTTTTTCCATAAGCTAAAAAAATAACTATAGAAACATGGAAAAATGTAATGTGCACAATAGACGATGTTTATAGTAGTCAAGTGCATGTAAGAATTCATGCATGCATGTATATATGTAGCAAAATATATATGACGGTGAAACAAAAAAGCACAAAACCCTTGCTCATTCTCTTCCCTAATATATTGGCATCATGAACCCTTGTGGGATCTTGCAAAACTCCTGAGCAAGAAAAGTATGAAACACCGATGAGAAATTTCATGGAGCTTCATCATATATTACACAATGATGAAGTTGCAAAAAAACTGCTTGTTCTCATATATGATTTCCTTTTTTGTAGTGCTTTTTTTGTTGTAATAACTTTAAAAAAGAAGAGAATGTTGATAAAGAATTGGAAAAGATGGAACTTATTTGTAATGTTGATAAATATAGGAAAAGAAGAATATATGAGAGATCTTGTATCAAAACAAAACCAATTTAGTGGATGAAATACCTAGATATCATTAAAAGGAAGACATCAAAGAAATATCAAAGGTTTTTCTTCAAAGCATAGAATGCATACAAATAACTTTATAAACATACTTGATTTTGATAAGTATTAGAGCCTATCTAGCCATGCAAGAAGAAAAGAGTTGAATGTATAACTTAGTAATTTATAAATCTATAAAACAAACCTTGTTTATGCTTACAACTATGGTCATATTTTAGGTACCAATTATGCCATAAATGGGCTTAAAATATTCTTATACATCTATGCTTTCATTGATCCCAACATGATATTATTGCAAAGAATTTTTTTATTTGAATCTATCAAAATATATATCTCTGGTTAGATGTGTATGGAATGGAAAAAAGACATTGCAAAACAACTTACAGCAACAATAGGAGGCCATATACTGTATACTATGGAGCACAACACTTGTAAAATCCTCTAATCTTCTATTTAACAGAGGTGGATGGAAATATTTTTCAATAGTTTGCTATCAAAGCAACACCACAGTGGCTTGTTTCACAATGCAACCAAAATAATATACATCCTCACACTGCAACATTGAATATTACATTTTATTCCTCATTTTCCATCATACAAAAACGCCAGAATGCATTAAGCCTCACACATGTAAATACTTACCATTCTATTTTTGTTGATCAAGGCAACCAACTCCATCACCACCAACCCACGTGGTAAACAAACTATATCGTCGTTGTAAACAGGTCTAGGCAATCCGTCGCAAATTTCATGGAGTCTTATCATATACTAGACAAAAATGCAATGTAGACAAGACTATATATTTATGAATATAATATACAAGAAGAGTGAAACAAGGTAGCATCATAAAGTTGTGTTACACTTCTAGACAACTTATCAGCAAGAGTAAATATAAGTAATTTTAAGTAAAAATTAATTTTGGTCAAACATATGATCTTGTAAGATTCATTCTAGCTAATTTGTATATGTCCACAACTTTTCCAACTAAAATTGTTGGCTAAATGCATATTTAGCACCACTTTGAGTCCAATTTACCAAAATAGTAAAATTATTTGAAAAAATTGATGTTTCAACTTTTGCTCATGTAAAAAGCACTTGTTTAAAAATATAAAAATACCCTTTTGTAGATCCACAAGTTTATTTTTAATATATATATATATATATTAATAGTTTAATTATTATTTATATTTTCCTTTTTTTAAAAACTAAATGTAGGCTATCAACACAAAACATTAGGTTGATCACCATGTCAAGGAAAAATAGTAAAACTTATTAAAAAAAATAGAAAAAAAATATGATACCCTAGATATAAGAATCTATATCAAGATGGTATTTTTTTTTCTATTTAAGATAAATAATTTATATGAAAGTTGACATCAACTAGAAACAACTAAGTTTTAATACGCACACATTTTAATATTTATTTAAAAATATATATCCATCAAAATTGCAAAAAAAATATCTATGCCTAAGTTTCAAGTTATAAATACACACACAAAAATTGAAAGAAAAAAAAAAAATTTACAATATAAAGGTTGATGTCTCGTGTAACTTCATTTTTCAACAATTTATTAACAACTAAATTATAGTGTTAATTTATTAAAAAAACTATATTCAAATAATTTTTTAATTTTCTCAAAAATACAAACATAAAATATACTAAAAAATAAACATTTTATTAGCTTATATCATTTTAAAATTCAAAACATATATATCAATTTTTAGTGATTCAAGTTTAAAATTTGGATTAGTGTTGGTTGTTTCCTTTATAACAGTGTGACACAACTTTGTACTTTTACCCAATAGTGAAATGCTCAAAAGAGAATTATGTAGATCAACATTTGCTAGCTATTTGAATCAAATAAAACTAATTGAAAATCTAGCAATAATACATAAGAATATGTGTGAGCAAAGCACAAAGGACAAATGACAAAACTCAAGGTATACATGCATAGAAAATGGAAAATAGAACATAGTTGCAGAATTTTAAACTTATTAGTCAAATGCAACACAATTGTTTTGAAAATATTTTTAGAGTATGTGCATATATAGTTTAATATACTGGAATGTTCAAAACATGTTACCAACTTATAGAACTTTCAGCCTCTACTTATTGTTGGTTGCTATCTATGTGCATCTTTGACACTTAATGTTGTTTGTATGTACATATGTATCAATTTGTAGTAGCTGCAATTGTATGTTTAGAATACTGCATGTTAAAATTGACTGAAAGAGAATTGTATGCAATGTGAACCCTATGTGAAAATCATGAAGACTCATGGGCTTAAGCAGAATCACTAAGCAAGAAAAGTAGAAAAGACTAATGCGGAATTTGATGGGGTATTGTATATATCATATAGTGTTAAAATTGAGAAAAATTGATGATGTTAATATATCATTCATTAGATTGCAATGGTATATATTATATAAATACATTTAGAATAACATAATGAAAATGTTGTAAATATTTTAGGGGAAATTGATGTCCTCGTAAAGAACTTTGTATAAATAATCAATCCGATAAGCTGAAAGGATAGTTGTACACACATGGAGAAATCCAATGGGTAGAGTAGAGTACATGTTTGTGGAAGCCAAGTGTATAGAAGTATTTGTGTACATATCTATCTATCTAGCAAGAAATATTTCTAGTGTAAAAGGAAAAAGAACAAAACCCACGGGCATTCTCCTCCCTACCATATTGGCATCATTAAGCCTTGTGGGCTCTAGCTAAACCCTCAAGCAAGAAAAGTATGAAACACCCATGAGTAATTTTATGTAGTCTCATCATATATCCCACAATAACAAAGTTGGGAAAAAATATGTGTTTTCATATATGATATTTCATATTGTAGTATCTTTTTTGCACAAAGTTGGGGAAAATCTAGTGTTTTAATATATGATCTCTCATATTGTAGTGTATTCTTTGTTGTGGTAATTTTATAAAAAATAGATATCCTAATAAAGAATTGACATTGTGGAATTTAAAGACACCTAGAAAAACATGGATAGGTGGCATATACAAAAGAGTGTATTTTTTTGAATGTCATTGTGTCACTTTTTGCTCATTTGGACCTTTGCCTATGGATTTTGGACCCTTTTCAGCCTATTTTTACATCTTTCCAAGCCTTTTGACGAAGTGTTGTAAAGTGTTGTAAAACATTTTCATGCTCTCCTAGGATTGCCATCACTTAATCAATACATTATTATGCCAAAATGACCCCTTAATCCTCATACACATCTTATCTTAGAGGTTTTTTATTTAGACAATCCCATCAAACACAAATAATAATATTTTAATCTCCAAAAAACACTTAAAAATTCCCAAGTTGACTAGGTCGCCACCTTGGGCGACCTAGTCCCATGTGGCATAATTTTTAATTTAAACTTAATTTTTGTCAGGATTTAGGTCTCTAAAACCCTAAGGTCAATCAATATGAAGTTATTTCAGGCAAGTTAGGGAATAACTTGTATAAGTAAGCTCCAAAAACCTAATTTCTCATTAGATACTCTCATTTTCACCTCTCCTCTCAATCGTTCTTCTCTTCTTCCTCTCAAGCCAACTAGGTTTTGAGTAGTCTAAGCCAACAAGACATCTCTCAAGAGGCATTCAAGGGCTGAAGCATTGCTGCAACACGGGGTCATCCATTATGGAAAGGTTATAACTCTCTCTCATTCCTTTCTTTCATGCTTCTATACATTTCTATCTCCATTTGGTTTGATTACTCAAAAGGGGTTTGACTAAGGCAAACCCCTAATCCCTAAAATTCAAAAAGTTTTCCTTATTTTGTGTGTTTTGTAGGTCTTGTAGGAAGATTTGAAAAAGGACCAAGGTGGAATATTATCCTACAAATCATCCAAGCTAATTAGGGTTGAAGAACCCCTAGTTGCAGCTTGGAAGACACCTACAAGTCAGATTCTGCATTTTCGGGACCAAACACTTGGAGAAGCAAGAAACACAAACAAAAGGCATTGGATCCCATCTTTTGGTTCATATAAATTTAGAAGAGCACTAGTTCGCCACTTTAGGTGACCTAGTCCCACTGAAGCTATTTTCTAAAAATCTTGGTAGATCTAGATACCCTTTTAGCTGAAACGGGCTCCAGACTAGTTTTTGGGAATTTTCTAGAAAAAGGACTAGATCGCCCAGCTTGGAACAAGTGTCCCTTTTGGCCTCAAAATCGAATTCAATAGAATTTCTAGCTCCTACAAGATTCTAGGTGCAAACCCCTTCATTTTAATATTTTAGTGTATATTTCTTAGGTTATATTGTACATACTTCCATACCACAATGTATATTTTAGCATTGTTACATTTCAATAGTTTACATTCAATAGATAGTTTTATTTCATTTGTTTCCAACACTTAGCCACAAATTTGTACACACCTCACAAACCCCCAAAACCCTTAATCCTTTGAATGAACTCACCCAAATAGCATATCATTAAAGTGCAAAGAAAGCTCATTTCACAATCAATAGCTCAATCAAGAGCTCCTAGGTGAAAAAACCTAGGAGCCTAATTGGGGAATCCTCTTTCCCCTGTTTGCATATATTTTTGGTGGTTCAGTCATATATAGAAAGTATGAAATAATGAAATGTTGAAAGGGGAAGCTAGAAAATTAATATTTATGGGTGTATATTTGCATAGTTAATTTAACAAAAAATGTATTCTTGAAAGTATAGAAGACAATAAACAACAGCAAAAAAAAATTAATATGCAAGGTTGAAGAGGATGGCAAGCGTTGAATAAACTTGGAAAATTTAATGTGGCTGCAAAAATTAGAGTATATAGGCAAAGAAAATGGAAAACAAAGCATAGGTGCATAATTTAAAACTAATTAGTCAAATACAACACAATATTCTTTAAAATGTTTCTAGAGTAGTTGAATATATATTTTAATAGATTGGAATGGTCAAAACATGTCACTAACTTGTACAAGTTTTTCCCTTTGCTTATTGTTCCATGGTATGTCTATGCATCTTTGGTATTATACCCATTTTGCATAGGTTATTACTTGGTATGTTTCTATAAAATTTAACTTATAATACTTCAAAAGAGGATGGTATATAGTGTGGAGCCAATGTGAAAATAAATCTTTTGAAACCATTTTCACAATCTGAAACATGAGGTGATGACATAAGAATTTGGCAAGGGCTGGAGCTATTCCAACTGGGGGCTCTTCATTGTGATGTCGAGTAGTGTATTTGTTGTTAATTAGTATGGAGTATCTCTCAAATTAGAATGCTAGATCATTGTGGAGCCTTTCAATTGATTTAACATGAGAGATAGCTATAGAACTTAGCCCTTGCCTTTATTTGTTGCCTATGTTTATTGTTTCTCTATCTAATGTTAATCCTTTTACTTTATGTATTGTGATTTCCCATGCAATGGCGAGTGGAGTTTTTGTTTGAATGCCTTGGCTTATAGCTAGGATGGGGATGTCTCTTGGGTTTTATGGGTCCCATGGCTGGCCAATTTAATTTTGGAAGTAGACAAAAACATAGTCAGGTGGATTTGGTGGTTTGTAATATGCATTGTACACAATAGTTGTAACAATACCAAGGGATCCATTGACTAGACCGGCTTGAATCCATAAAAAAAAATTTAGCATCACCTGTTCACCAACACAAAGCAATATTTATGGGAGAAGCTGGTAATCATCTTCATAATTAGATGTCATTTGCTATGCTACTCAATCAATGTTAATGGCTATGGGAAGGTTTAATTGTTTGATAATTTTTTACTATGGAATGTAACTGTCATTTGTGGCAAAAAAATGTGTTGCAACATCAAATTGTTCTCTTTCTCTGGGTGAGATAATTTTTTTTTTTAATTTCATAAGCTCTTCCCAATGATCATGGAGAACCTCACCAATTTTTATATGGAGAAGGATTGCCCAAAACTTTTGTTGGGTAGGACTATCTCCTTGTTGGAAAAAAATAATGTCCAATGTTATTGAGATTGTGAAAGTATGCCACAAGGCAACATCTGATGAGTGTGAAGCATAAATAGGAGTATCCATTGGTGGAGCTTTTTATTTCCTTCTCCTCTAACGTGGTTTTATCTTTGTTATTTCTAACTGGTTTGGTATTTGGGGGGTTTTCTTTTTGGCCATTGACTTGCTATTAGTAGTACTCAGTCACTTAAGTCATATTTTATCCCTCTTTGGTCATCACTTCACCAGACCCTTTTACCTATCCTTTCAGTTTTGCGTTTTGATGTATGCATCCCTATGGCTTTCGGCCTACTAACCTTTACAATGTAACCTTTGAATTATTTTTGACCCCGTGGGTTATTTCCTCATCTGCCTAGTGGTCCCCTTTCTTTAAAGTAACTATTTTGCATGTGCAAATTTGTATTAACCAACAGATGTAGTAACTGCGATCTTGACCATTCATCGCACACCTCGCAAGGTTTGTGCTTACGTCACAGAAAATGTTGCGAGGCTTGCGAGATGCTGCCACTTGTTGTGTAACTTGGTGGGGCTAGGTTTTGAGTGCTACCCAATGGACGGGTTTTGATGCATCTCGGCCGTCCCCCGCTGACCTCGTGCAATTAAAACTTCAGTCTCAATAATGCTGTGAGGTACATGATGTGTTGATGTGTGGGCATCAGTGTTATCGATTAACGAATGTGGTGGGACCCATTCCATACTGATGTGGTTCCTAATGAGTAGTTTTCTTGCTCGCTTGCTAACTAGAAGGAGGATGAGTCATTTTCAAACTACTGTTGACCAAATCTAAACTGTCCATCTGGCCAACTGTGTTTTTGATCAACGACATGCTTTCAAACAAACTCATGCTATACTATAGCCATTCTATCTTGCACGAGCGAATATTAATGGTCAAGTTCGACTTGGCCTACGTAATTAAATGCTAAATAACCAGTGAACTGCTATTTCAATATTGCATTCTGGTTTGTAAGAATCCCTCGGTGCTTAGGGAAGTGACTATTATCTCATTGCTCCATTATCGTGGCATTTGACACTCTACAAAATAAACAGTAAGTGATACGTACGCCTTCTTTGTAATTTTAGAATATTTTAGCATTGCCTATTGAATAATTGGCGATTGTTTCCTTGTCGATTCCTGGTGAATTGTTAAGCGAATTGGCTGTTAGAGCTTATATAGGTCAGTGCTATTGATTTGTATGAATATAAAGATTTTTTCTGTAACGGCAGTCGAGGGTAGGGTGTAATTGTTTGTCTTTTAAAGAAAACCCTAGTTCAAATTCCCTTATGTTTAAAATATATGGCATCTAAGGCATGAACTGTTGGTCACGAGGCTATGCCTAGGGGTTATTCACAAGATATTATTGATTTGTTGAAACCTTCTATGAGCAAAGAATAGGAAGGAAGGGTATTGTTCTATGGACCTGTGATTCATGAACGTTTAATGGACAAACAATGTACAATCCAATATGCCGAATTGCCATACATAGGTTGGCAGTTGTTTTCCAATTGGTTTGGAAATAGAAATTTGCCTGTTCCTTTATGCAATCCATGGAGATTGGACCTGGGTAAGCTGGTTGTACCAAATATCTATGAATATGTAGACTTATTACAAGATATTGCTGCAAGGTACGACATTGTGATTTGAATTGTCAGAACACATCTTGGCGAGCCAATGATTAAAGTAACCAGGGAGGAAATTGCGGAGATTTTTGACTTGCATGAATGGAGCCGGGATATGATTCCCATCAAATTAGAGGTCTTCAGGGAAGAGTATAGAAACACCAAGGGTTTGATAAGGAAATCCCTTTTAATACCCCATTTGGCTGTTTCAGGAAGAGGGAAGAATCAGAAAAGGGTTGTGATTGGCAAGAAAATGAGCCCGAACCTTTCCCAGTAGACTACTTCACCCATAATGTATATGGATATAAACCTCCAACACCTTGGTTATAATGTGGTATATGACTTTTCCACCTACCTTGTAGAGAACATACATTCTAGCTTAGCACCTTTGAAGCTGGGAAAGAATTGGGTAACATTCAGATGGTTTTCACTATTGATTCATATGTTTTTATATAGGGGTCAGAAAGCATTTGAGAAAGATATCAAGATGAGGAAGATGGAAGGAGATATTCAAATGCCTATCCAATATTGGACTAGGCTCTTAGACAAGAATGATCGTAAATTTGATTATGTCACCTTTCATAATATTTTTGGATCTAAGTTAAGGAAGGCTTTAGTTGTTGATCCACCTAGGATTCCAAAGGAAATCCATGACTTTCTAAGACCTATGGAGAGGAGGCCTGAGCTGAATGTAACCCACAATTGGGGTGATATTATCCCCAATCATAGCAATACAATCTTCAGGGTTTTTGGCACAAATGCCTTCTCGTCTGTCCTACCTAAGGAAGTTCCCCTCAGACTCGGTTTTGTAGAGATTATGAGGTAGTTGGGAGCATCTCAAAATTTCCATCTGCCTATTGAACACAAGAAGGGATCCTTTTTCCCTGAATATACAACTTTTGCAGATTTTATCATGATAAAGGGAGGGTGGAGAAATTTATAGTTGTTATTCAGGCCATATAGGTTGAGAACTGTATGCCCTAGGAATTATGATCCTAAGCGTTTTATTTCCCAAATGAAGCCTAGGCATCAGACTGCAACCTTTGTCCACAATTTCTACTATCCTGAAGATATCATTAAGAATATTTTTGATGAGGACTTGCAGGATGAGAGAAAGGCAATGTACATTGCCTATTCAAAAATGGTAAGAAGTAAATAGGAGAAAATACCTAGTTTTGATCCTGTACCTAATGCCAAAGATGAGCTTAGCAAGGCAATCTATGCTCTTGATAATTTTGAGAGCATAGTAGGAGTTTTGAAAGAAGAGAGAATTGTAGAAGGAAAGGGAAAGTCACATGTTACTGAGGAGCACCTTGAGATAAGAATTGAAGAAAGGCCTGCCTACCAACCTCAAGGGAAAATAAAGGTGTTTTCAAGAAAGAAGAGAAGTAGGATAGAGGAGGTTTTGACAAGTGGTGCATCATTCATCCTAATGCAATCAATACCTAGTATTATTAATCTAGATTCACCTCTGAAGAGTTCAAAACAGATTAGCACATCATCCCTAAAGAGGCCTAGAACTAACAGTATGAGGGATGTTGGCCAAAAACGTAATGATGATGAGGATATTATTGTAAATCCAGATGAAATAAATCCAGAAATGCAACTAGATCCAGCTGACATTGCAATGAGCTCAGGAGCCATCACCCTAAGATTGGGAAAGGATGAGATTAAAGGAATTACAAATATTGATGATTTGAGGATGGAAGCCTGCAAAGAGTTCACGATGGATGACTCTTTTATCCATACCCATGCTTTTGAAGATTTTGTATGGAGAGCTCATCTCTCATCATATACTGAGCAGGTAGCACATAAGAGAAGTTTGCATCTAGAGCTCCTAGAGCAAGTAATTCAGTCAAAGGTCAGGGTGCAATTGAAGGAGAGGTTTAAGGAAATCACACCGGAATAGGGCAGAGCATTGGTCTAGAAGTGTGGGGTATTGCTACTCCCTGAATGGGATATTTCTAATGCTGTGGTCTTTGATACAATAAGAAGGGCAAACAAACCACTTCTTGCAACAGAGGAGGAAGTGACATTGGCACTTAAAGACCAACCTTCAATGAAGAGTGGGATTCTCTGGCAATATGGTCACTATCTATAGGGTACCGAAAACCTACTATTGCTGAAATGTCCGATTTTAGTGGTCATTTGATTGTGAAGAGAGTTACTGATACCCCTGCCTTGGAGGATATTGACATGGTTGTAAATGTTGCCAAATTCACTAAGGCAACTGTGGAGGATTTAACTCAAAGCCGAGATACTTTGAGGAACGAGTATAATGACATTATTATTGAGTATAATAAGAGGTAGCAAAGGGTGGGGAAATTGGAAATAGAAATGGCCTTATTAAGGCAACAAATGGAAATCTTGAGGTCTCAAAAGTAGGTTAGCTCTAGCCAAATTGTTGCAGACCCGCCAATAGATCAACCCCAACCCCCTGCAAAGGTTCAATCTTGGGCTATGGTCCTGTATAATATGGGACAAGTGCCTATTGCAATTGAGAAGGCCAATACCTTGAGTGAAGAACCTTCTAGGAAAAATTTACTCCAATAGGTTGAAGAATATAAGGAGATGGTAAACCAAATCTGGGATGTAGCAGGAAGAAATAATTCAAAAATTGTTGATACTATGTTAAGGCATTTACATAAATGAGTCTAGAGTAAGCTGAATAGTGTTCATGCGAATTATGCCTTGATGTTGCAAGCACTTGAATTATTTCCAAGGGACAGAGAATTGCTTATCCCTTTGCTAAATAGATGGGGCCGTAGTATGGAAATGTTGAAATTCATGGCAGTTGGGCCAAAACAGCATGGGAACAAATATCCTACGGTCATGACAGCATATCAATTTGTTAAGACTATTGTTGAGCAAAAATTCTAGGGGTCTGCTGCTCCTATGGAGTCAAAAATGAAAGCACCGAAGGATATTTATGATGGAAAATATTTGACTCCACTACCTCATATTTTGCATAGTGAGGATAGTGTCAAGCCTTTGTAGGCATGGAAGGAGCAAATGAATAATATAATGACTGCCCAGACTCACGAGATATGAAAAAATGCTGATATTCGCATGTTGGAGAACACTTTAGAAAAGTTATCGTTTTTCATTGGTTTCCTAGAAAATTTTGATAAGACAGCCACATCATTGATGATAAATTATGTACCTTATCAAAAAATGGTGGACCAGGTGGTGGCTTTCAATTGGCCATGTGAGGAGGATTTCGAGTCATGGAAAAAGATGATAATTGATGAACTTGAATTATAAATAATGGGGACGAGAATTGCAATATGGTCATGTACAATATAGGTCTGGCCTAGGATATTATATTTTCAAATGCATTCTCTTCCCGGATTCAAGTACAAGTTGTCCAAATAAAATCAGTGCATGGAGCGGTTAAAAGATTCTTTGGTGTCAAGGAATCAACGCTTGGAACCATGCTTTCCTTTCCTCCGCAACAAAATAATCATCATTTTGTTCTAGGCTTTTCTTCTCTTACCATGCAAATGATGTAAAGATAACTAATTAGGAATTAGTGGTCCTGGTAAAAAGTGGACATGTGTATCCTCCGGCCAAAAGCTTGTTTGCTCCCTTGCTTTTATGAAAGGGAATTTTGGGCCAAGGAAGAGGTTTTTTGAAATTACTTAAGATACGTAAGAGAAGAGTCAAGTAGAGAGAGAAAAGAATTTGTCCAGTTTTTTGAAGCTTTGAGTCTATTTGGGAACTTAGTAAATCATGGGGTTTTGGAGCATACTTATGCTAATCTTGTGATTGTTTTGAGTCTATTTTCTCTCCTATTGTAATAACTTGCATGAATTTTTAATGAAAGGTCTATAAAAGATGATTTTCATTAATTTTCACTTGTCAGTTACTATGGATTATGTTCGACTATAGCTCTGGTTCAAGGGACCTATTAAATGCTTCAGTTGCTCAATAAGTTCATGCAAATTAACACATAGGATTTGTTAAAGAGTAATGGATTCACGTATTGATGAATGGATGGTAATGCCTTACATACAGATCATAGATGCTCTAGATGAAAGTTACCCTATAGTTCGTTTTCTAGTTTGACTCTGTGCTTTAGGATATGGCACTAGTACTTTGACTATTTATTTTTCTTGTATTTTTTGTTATAGCTTCTGGCAATTTCACTCGAATATTTCATAAAAACACACTTAGGTGTTATTTCAATTCCTTGCTAAATAAGAGCCAAATTCTTCTGAGAAATAGCCAATTTCTTGAAGGTTTATCTAGTTTAACTTAGACTGGAATTTATCTGTTGTTTATCCACATATGAGAAAATCGTTCTCATCATGAATGACATTATATTTTAGGGACACCCTCTTGGATCTTACAAAGTCCAAAGTGTAGGAGAAATAATAGTTTTGCTGCAAGCTTTCTCGTTAAGTTGGCACAATGCCTTAAGAACTTTTATAATTGAGTATGGCAAGCTCATAGAAGTTTCTGCAGGTTCTGCTTGGGTTGTAAAAAATGCCAACAGAATGGCGACTCTACTGGGGATCAGTAACAAATAAACAATCTCTCGGTGCATATCTGGTTTAAGTCAGAGTCATTTTTATAATATAATTGTTTTGTCCTATCGCTATGTTTATTGTGTTGAATAAATGCATGTGGTTTTTCTCTGTTCCTTGTCAGTGTGTCGGGTGATGTTTGAAATCTTGTCCAAAGTCACAAGTGCAAAAGCGAAGTGCAAACACTTCATCATTCCCAATATTTTGGGTGGTGACTCTAATATCTCGAACAACACATTTCATAAAAAGTGCTATAGGAAATGTGCAAAGGAAGGTTCTCAAACATAAGAGGGCATGAGGAAGACAAGAAACTACACAAAAACGAATCCTGAGCCAATGATAGAACTTGAGTCAGGACAAGACAAGAAATGGGATTAAAATTATTTAACTATCAAAGACAAAAGGGGAAATGATGGAGAATTTAGAAATGGGTAAAAATAAGTGATACCCCAAGTAAGTCTATTTCATCCTCTATTACGTTTTCTCCTACTTTAAATACTAAGATAAATAGTACTTTCATAAGTGAAAATTCCTCAAATACTATCATATCTAAATCAGATCAAGGTAGTTTCCCTTTTGAAATGGCATGCGAAATTGAAGCTGATATGTCTAAAGAAGAGGAGCGGTGAGGTTTCTGGGAATAAGATAAGACATTCCTAGAGGCCACAACACCTGATACCATATCCATCTTCACTGGGAAAAATTTCAAACCCAGAGGAATGCCTTTGAGTGAGGGGATGCCTTTTGTTCAGGAAGAAGGCCAGGCTGAACAACCATATTATACCCCGGCTCCTAGTGAGGCATGGGATATTCTTGAAAATGAGATGGATATAGACAAGGATATGCAAATCCTGATTGAGGAAGATAATAGAGATAGAATAAGAAGAGAGAATTTGGAGAGATGTCGGGCTAAGCAGCTCGAAAGAAATGTCCAAAAGAAAAAGGTTGAGAAGATGAGGGAAGAGGCAGCTAAGAGAAAATCCTTTGAAGAGAGGGTAGCTAAAGAAGTTGCTGAAAGGGAAGGTAAATTACCTAAGGTAACAATCTCAATGGCAGTTTCCTCTATCCCTACATATACTTCATCCACTCTATCTACTCAAGGTGCAGATGCATCTGTGGGATCTAAGAAAACAATCTTTCAAGACCATGGGAAGGCCCATATTGACCAATCTAGGAAAACTTCTCAAGGTTTTTCAAACTATAAACATTCTACTCATATTAATGATGAATTAAATAGTTTGGTAGGGAAAGGAACGGGAACTGATTTCCAAACATTGGATTTCCCACAGAATCCTGAGCTCTTGAGATTACAGCTATTGAATGATCAATTACAAGTTGATCTTAGGAAAGCCAAAATAGAAGTTGCTAAGGCCGAGGTGACTTGAAAAATAGCCTTTCTAAAGATGTCCTCAAAAAACCCTCAAGCTTCTGGTTCAGGTAAATGCGAAAATGAGTCGTTAAACAAGAAGTTTGAGAAGAAAGCCTCTATAGAGGGTTGCAGTGGTAATCAAGTTGGTGGAAGTAGAGGCAGCCATAAGATTACCAGTTCATATTCAAAAAATGGAAATGCAAGCACTGCTAAGGTTAAGCAACTAGATAGTGCTGATAAAGGTAACAGCAGGAGTGACAAGAAAGATATTGAACAACACATTACCCCTACAAATGGATGTGGAGGCAGAGCATCTCAAGTTGATAGATATAGGAAATTGTGCTTTGATAATATTAGGGGATATCCAAATCTAGTCCTAGATAATGCACAGAAACATCTCCCAAAATCCACAGGAAATAATGCTTTCAGTGGAGAGGACCGTTTGAAAGCTTTTCAAGGCTTTGTTGAAGATTTTGAACTCTAGGATGATGATGTGGCTATGAAATATTTTATGCAATCATTGGT
>CM021106.1:344181226-344356015 GCA_007115665.2 Sequoiadendron giganteum | reverse complement strand
TAAACCAAGTAGACATTCATCTTGGGTCTCTAATTTGGTACCTGTTAGAAAAAAGAATGGAGATATTAGGCTATGTGTTGATTTGAGGAACTTGAACATGGCTTCTTTAAAAGACAATTACCCTTTGCCTAACATGGAATTTATGTTGCATAAAGTAACAGGTTGTGACTTATTGTCATTAATGGATGCATTTTCTGGTTATAATTAGGTCATGGTTAAGGAGACTGAGAAATTTAAGATGGATTTCACCATGCCATGGGGTACATATGTGTATGTCAAAATGCCTTTTGGATTGATAAATGCTAGTGTGACCTTTCAAAGAGCAATGGATTTGGCTTTTGTGGATTTTATTGATCTTTTCCTTGCACTCTATCATGATGACCTCACTACTTACAACAAGAAAGAAGAGGACCATTGTGCCCATTTGGAAAAGATTTTCTTTAGAGCTTTGGAATATGGAGTATCCCTGAATCCTAGAAAATGTACATTTGGGGTGAAAGAAGGAAAATTGCTAGGACATATTGTTTCAAAAGATGGAATCTAGATTAACCCTGAAAGAGTGGCTGCTATTGACAAGATCATGCAACCAAAAAATGTGAAAGGTATCCAGTCTTTCTTTGGACAAATATTTTTTTTAAGAAGATTTGTCACTAACTTTGCTGAAATTGTCCACCCAATATCTAAGATGTTGAGGAAAGGAGAAAAACTAATATGGATAGGGGAGCCATCTAAATCCTTTCAGGCTATCAAAGATGCAATCAAGCAAACACCTGTCCTCAAATCCCTCGATTATTCAAAACCATTCCAGTTATTCTCTTTTGCCTTTTTTCATACTATAGCTGGTGTACTATTACAAAAGAATGATGATGGTTTTGAGCAACCAATTGCATTTTTCATTAAATCATTGCAAGCTACAAAGTTGAAATATGACACATCTGAGAAGCAAGCATATGCCTTGGTAAAGGCGATAAAAATTTTTAAACCTTACCCAATGGGAGCAGCTGTTGTTACCTATGTACCAACAGCTGTAGTCAAAGATATCTTCACCCAACAAGAAACTACTGGAAGGAGATGCAGATGGATTAACAAAATCCAAGAGTTTAATATTGACATACATATTACTAAGCTTGAAGGGGTCAGGGCCTAGCCAAATTAATGGCTAAAACAAATCTGGAAGTCAGTCAGATTAACCATATACAGAAACAAAATGTCGCACCTATTTCTGACATGTAGACCTATGGGTGGTATAGGAGGATTATGGAGTACTTGCAGACAATGCAATGTCCTAAAGGTATGCCTCTTACTGAAAAAAGAACTCTTAAAATTCAAGAAATCATATATGTCATTATTGATGATGAGCTATGGTGGAGAAACCCTGAGGGCATCATCCTTAGGTGTGTGGATGGAGATCAAGCTGAGGATCTGCTGGTAGAAATGCACAAGGGAGTTTGTAGGGGACATTATATGGCTAAAACAATAGCCAACAAAATTTTAAGAGCAGGATATTGGTGGCCTACTGTATTCAAGGATGCACATAGGTATGTTAAAAGATGTGATGCATGTCAAAGATTTGTCGAAAAGTTGAAATTTTTTGGCAATTTACCATTGAGAACTGTATCTGTTTTTGCTCCCTTCCAACAATGGGGTATAGATTTTATAGGGGAAATATCTGAGAAATCCAGTGGGGGACATTCTTGGATACTGGTAGCTACGGATTATTTCACCAAGTGGATTGAAGCAATTCCAACTAGGAGGGCTACAAGCAAAGCTGTTATTGACTTCTTAACTAAAAATATCTTAAGTCAATTTGGGGTACCTAACAGAATTGTGTCAAATAATGCAATGTGTTTCAGAACAGAGGATTTTATAAATTTTTGCAATCAGTATGGCATCACTATTACATATTCCTCCCCATATCATCCTCAAGGAAATGGACAGGAAAAATCTAGCAACAAGAGCTTGATGAAGATTATCAAGCACATGATAGAAAAGAACAAGAAGGCATGGGATTCAAAACTAAAGCTGGCATTATGGGCTGATAGGACTACTGTAAAAAGGGCAATTGGTCATTCGCCTTTCAATCTAGTTTATGGAGTAGAGGCACGTATTCCTCACAATAAATTGTTAAAAATGTATAAATTTTTCAAGGAATATGATGATGATGTATGTGACAAAATGCAACTTAGGATGGAAGAATTGAGTGAACTAGATGAAACTAGAAGGGAAGCACATAAGCGAAATGAGAAATTGCAGCTTCAGGTGAAGCACCTCTATGATAGAAACGCAATGAAAAGGAAATTTGATGTTGGAACTTTGGTACTACTCTGGAATTCTAGGTCAGAAGATAAGGGAAAACATGGCAAGTTTGATCCCCTTTGGTTGAGTCCTTATATTGTTATGGATACACATGGGGAAGATTCATATTTCCTACAAACACTTACCGGTGAGATTCTTGAGCTGCCAGTACATGGACAATTCTTGAAATACTATTTCTCTTGAAATAGATCTTTTCCATGTACGACATGCAGTCCTGTGAATATTGTATGTATATTGATAATTTTATTTTACTTTTTGTTTGCTCACCTTGTCCGAGCTGGTCCTGGTTTTTGTTCTATCTTGTTTTGTCTGGTCTACGTAACTAGAGATTCTAGTTTCTTGCTATGCCCACAAGGGGCATACATCCCCAGTCGGAGCCACTGGTGGAGCTTTTTATTTCCTTCTCCTCTGTGGTGGTTTTATCTTCATTATTTTTAACTGGTTTGGTATTTTGGGTCTTTTCTTTTTGGCCATTGACTTGCTATCAGTAGTACTCAGTCACTTATGTCATATTTTATCCCTCTTTGGTCGTCACTTCACTGGCCCCTTTTACCTATCCTTTCGGTTTTGCATTTTGACATATGCATCCCTATGGTTTTTGGCCTACTAACCTTTACAATGTAACTTTTGAATTATTTTTGACTTCGTGGGTTATTTCCTCATTTGCCTAGTGGTCCCCTTTCTTTAATGTAACTATTTTGCATGTGCAGATTTGTATTAATCGATGGATGCAGTAACTACAATCTTGACCATTCATCGCACACCTCACAAGGTTTGTGCTTACATCACAGAAATTGCTAAGAGGCTTGCGAGATGCTACCACCTATTGTGTAACTTGGTGGGGCCAAGTTTTGAGTGTTGCCCAATGGATGGGTGTTGATGCCGACAGCTATGTACTTTCTGATGCATCTCGGTCGTCCCTCGCTAACCTTGCGCAGTTAAAACTTCAGTCTTAATAATGTTGCAAGGTATGCGATGTGTTGACACATGGGTATCGGTGTTATCGATTAATGAACGTGGTGGGACCCGTTCTGTACTAATGTGGTGCCTAATGAGAAGTTTTCTTGCTCATTTGCTAACTGGAAGGAGGATGTGTCATTTTCAAACTTTTGTTGACCAAATCTAAACCATCCATCTAGCCAACTATTTTTTTGATCAACAACATGTTTTCAAACAAACTCGTGCTGTACTATAGCCATTCTATCTCGCGTGAGCGAATAGTAATTGTCAAGTTTGACTCGGCCTACATAATTAAATGCTAAATAACCAGTGAACTGCTATTTCAGTATTGCATTCTGGTTTGTAAGAATCCCTCGGTGCTTAGGGAAGTAGCTATTATCTCAGTGCTCCATTATCGCGGCATTTGATGCTCTACAAAATAAACAGTAAGTGATACACACACCTTCTTTTGTAATTTCAAAATATTTTAGCATTGCCTATTGAATAATTGGTGATTGTTTCCTTCTCAATTCCTGGTGAATTGTTAAGAGAATTGGTTGTTAGAGCTTATATAGGTCATTGCTATTGATTTGTGTGAATATAAAGAATTTTTTTATAAGGGCAGTCGAGGGTAGGGTGTAATAGTTTGTGTGTTAAGGAAAAGCCTAGTTTAAATTCCCTTCTATTTCAAATATATGGCACCCAAGGCAAAAACTGTTGGTCACGAGGCTACGCCTAGCGGTTATTCACGAGATATTATTGATCTATTGAAACCTTCTATGAGCAAAAAACAGGAAGGAAGGGTATTTTTCTATGGACCCATCATTCATGAAGGTTTAATGGACAAACAATGTACAATCCATGATGCCGAATTGCCATACACGGGTTGGCAGTTGTTTTCCAATTGGTTTGGAAATAGAAATTTGCCTGTTCCTTTGTGCAATCCATGGACATTGGACCTGCGTAAGCTAGTGGTACCAAATGTCTACGAAGATGTATACTTATTAAAATATATTGCTGCAAGGTATGACCCTGTCATTCGAATTGTCAGAACACATCTTGGCGAGCCAATGATTAAAATAACTAGGGAGGAAATTGTGGAGATTTTTGACTTGGATGAATGGAGCCGAGATATGATTCCCATAAAATTAGAGGTCTTCAAGGAAGAGTATAGAAACACTAGGGTTCAATAAGGACATCCCTTTTAATACCACATTTGGCTGTGTCGGGAAGAGGGAAGAATCAGAAAAGGGTTGGGATTGGCAAGAATGAGCCTGAACCTTTCCCAGTAGACTACTTCACCCATAATGTATATGGATATCAACCTCCAACACCTTGGTTATAATGTGGTATATGACTTTTCCACCTACCTTGCAGAGAACATACATTCTAGCTTAGCAGCTTTGAAGTTGGGAAAGAATTGGGTAACATTTAGATGGTTTTCACTGTTGATTCATATGTTTTTATATAGGGGTCAGACGACATTTGAGAAAGATATGAAGATGAGGAAGATGGAAGGATATATTGAAATGCCTGTCCAATATTGGACTAGGCTCTTAGACAAAAATGATCATAAATTTAATTATGTCACCTTTCATAATATTTTTGAATCTAAGTTAAGTAAGGCTTTAGTTGTAGATCCACCCAGGATTCCAAAGGAAATCCACAACTTTCTAAGACCTATGGAGAGGAGGCCTGAGATGAATCTAACCCAAAATTGGGGTGATATTATCCCCAATCATAGCACTACAATCTTTAGGGTTTTTGGCACAAATGCCATCCCGCCTGTCCTACCTAAGGAAGTTCCCCTCAGACTTAGTTTTGTAGAGATTATGAGGCAGTTGGAAGCATCTCAAGATTTCCATCTGCGTGCTGAACACATGAAGGGATCCTTTTTCCCTGAATATATAGCTTTTCTAGATTTTGTCATGATAAGGGGAGGGTGGAGAAATTTACACTTGTTACTCAGACCATATAGGTTGAGAACTATGCGCCCTAGGAATTATGATCCTGAGGTTTTTATTTCCCAAATGAAGGCTAGGCATCGGACTACAACCTTTGTCCACAATTTCTACTATCCTGAAGATATCATTAAGAATATTTTTGATGAGGACTTGAAGGATGAGAGAAAGGCAATGTAATGTACATTGCCTATTCAAAAATGGTAAGAAGTAAACAGGAGAAAATACCTGGTTTTGATCCTGTACCTAATGCCAAAGATGAGCTCAGCAAGGCAATCTATGCTCTTGATAATTTTGAGAGCATAGTAGGATTCTTGAAAGAAGAAATAATTGTAGAAGGAAAGGGAAAGTCACATGTTACTGAGGAGCACCCTGACAGAAGAATTGAAGAAAGGCCTACCTACTAGCCTCAAGGGAAAATAAAGGTGTTTTCAAGAAGGAAGAGAAGTAGGAAAGAGGAGGTTATGATGAGTGGTGCATCATCCATCCTAAGGCAATCAGTACCTGGTATTATTGATCTGGATTTGCCCCTGGAGAGTTCAGAACAGATTAGCACATCATCCCCAAAGAGGCCTAAAACTAACAGTATGAGGGATGTTGGCCACAAAGGTAATGATCAGGAGGATATTATTGTAACTCCAGATGAAATAAATCTAGAAATGCCACTAGATCCAGCTGACATTGCAACGAGCTTAGGAGCCATCACCCTAAGATTGGGGAAAGATGAGATTAAAGGAATTACAAATACTAATGATTTGAGGATGGAAGCTTGCAAAGAGTTCATGATGGATGACTCTTTTATCCATATCGGTGCTTTTCAAGATTTTATATGGAGAGCTCATCTCTCATCATTTACTGAGCAGGTAGCACATGAGAGAAGTTTGCATACAGAGCTTCCAGAGCAAGTTATTCAATCAAAGGTCAGTGTGCAATTAAAGGAGAGGTTTAAGGAAATCACACCAAAATAGGGCAGAGCATTGGTCCAAAAGTGTGGGATATTGCTACTTCCTGAATGGGATATTTCTGATGTTTTGGTATTTGATATAGTAAGAAGGGAAAATAAACCACTTCTTGCAACAGACGAGGAAGTGACATTGGCACTTAAAGGATCAACCTTCAGTGAAGAGTGGGATTCTCTAGCAATATCGTCACTATCTACAGGGTCCCGAAAACCTATTGTTGCTGAAACATCTGATTTTAGTGGTCATTTGATTGTCAAGAGAGTTGTTGATACCCCTGCCTTGGAGGCTATTGACATGGTTGTAAGTGTTGTCAAATTCAGTAAGGCAACTGTGGAGGATTTAACTAAATGCTGAGATACTCTGAGGAACTAGTATAATGACATTATTATTGAGTATAATAAGAGTCAGCAAAGGGTGGAAAAATTAGAAAGAAAAATGGAATTATTAAGGCAACAGATGGAAATCTTGAGGTCTCAAAAGAAAGTTAGCTCTAGCCAAATTGTTGCAGACCTACCAATAGATCAACCCCAACTCCCTGCATAGGTTCAATCTTGGGCTATGGTCTCGTATAATATGGGACAAGTGCCTATTGCAATTGAGAAGGCTAGTACCTTGAGCGAAGATCCTTCTACGGAAAAGTTACTCCAGCAAGTTGAAGAATATAAGGAGATTGTAAATAAAATCTGGGATGCAGCAGGAAGGAATCATTCAGAAATTGTTGATACTATGTTAAGGCATTTACATAAACGGGTCCAGAGTAAGTTGAATGGTGTTCATGCAAATTATGCCTTGATGTTGCAAGCACTTGAATTATTTCCAAGGGACAGAGAATTGGCTATCCCTTTGCTAAATAGATGGGGCCCTAGAATGGAAATGTTGAAATTCATGGCAGTTGGGGCAAAACAGCATGGGAACAAATATCCTATGGTCATGACAACATATCAATTTGTTAAGACTATTGTTGAGCAAAAATTTCAGGGGTCTGCTGCTCCTATGGAGTCCAAAATCAAAGCATTGAAGGATATTTATGATGGAAAATATTTGACTCCACTACCTCATATTTTTCATAGTTGGGATAGTTTCAAGCCTTTACAGGTGTGGAAGGAGCAAATGAATAATATAATGACTGCCCAGACTCATGAGATATGCAAAAATGTTGATATTCACATGTTGTAGAACACTTTAGAAAAGTTATCATTTGTCATTAGTTTCCTAGATAATTTTGATAAGACAGCCACGTCATTGATGATAAAGTATGTACCATATTGAAAAATGGTGGACCACGTGGTGGCTTTCAATTGGCAGTCTAAGGAGAATTTGGAGTCATGGAAAAAGATGTTTATTGATGAACTTAAATTATAAATAATGGGGACGAGAATTGCAATATGGTCATGTACAATACAGGTTTGGCCTAGGATATTATATTTTGAAATACATTCTCTTCCCGGATTCAGGTACAAGTTGTCCAAATAAAATCAATGCATGGAGCGGTTAAAAGATGCTTTGGTGTCAGGGAATCAACACTTGGAACCACGTTTTCTTTTCCTCCGCAACAAATTAATCATCATTTTGTTTTTAAGCTTTTCTTCTCTTACCATGCAAATGATGTAAAGATATCTGATTAGGAATTGGTGGTTGAGTAAAAGGTGGACATGTGTATCCTCCATCCAAAAGCTTGTTTGCTCCCTTGTTTTCATAAAAGGGAATTCTGGTCCAAGGAAGAGGTCTATTGAAATTACTTAAGATACATAAGAGAAGAGTCAAGTAGAGAGAGAAAAGAATTTGTCCAGTTTTTTGAAGGTTTGAGTCTGTTTGGGAACTTAGTAAATCATGGGGTTTTGGAGCATACTTATGCTAATCTTGTGATTTTTTTGAGTCTATTTTCTCTCTTATTGTAATAATTTGCATGAATTTTTAATGAAAGGTCTATCAAAGATGATGTTCGTTAATTTTCACTTGTCAATTACTATGGATTATGTTCAAGTATAGCTTTGGTTCAAGGGACCTGTTAAATGCTTCAATTGTTCAATAAGTTCATGCAAATTAACACATAGGATTTGTTAACGAGTAATGGATTCATGTATTGATGAATGGGGTAATGCCTTACATACAGATCATAGATGCTCTAGATGAAAGTTACCCTGTAGTTCAGTTTCTAGTTTGAATCCGTGCTTTAGGATATGTCACTAGTACTCTAACTGCTTATTGTTCTTGTATTTTTTGTTATAGCTTCAGGGAATTTCACTCGAATATTTCATAAAAACACACTTAAGTGTTATTTCAATTCCTTGTTAAATAAGAGCCGAATTCTTCTGAGAAATAGCCAATTTCTTGAAGGTTTATCTGGTTTAACTTAAACTGGAATTTATGTGTTGTTTATCCACATATGAGCAAATAATTCTCATCATGAATGACATTATATTTTATGGATACCCTCCTGGATCTTACAAATTCCGAAGTGTAGGAGAAATAACAGTTTTGTTGCAAGCTTTCTCGTTAAGTTGGCATTGTGCCTTCAAAACTTTTAAAATTGAGTATGGCAAGCTCATAGAAGCTTCTCTAGGTTCTGCTTGGGTTGTAAAAAATGCCAACATCCATGACTGGTGGTAACTAGGCAAGATCACCAACAAGTATGATAGAAACACCACTGAATGGTTGCATTTTTTTATTAGGGAATGTTTGATGCAATCAGCTATCTATTTTGATCAGCAACTTTGGGCCTAGAAAACTCATTTCATCTATCAAAATTTATTGAATATATTTAATTTCTTCTTGGAATATTGTCAATGGTTGTCCTTGCAAAGTATTCATATCCTTTATTGGAATAAAGAGAGATATATGGATTGTGGAGGTGCATATGTTGTAGGCAACAACACTTATAGGGGCCAATGTGAGCAACGAGCTATTGCATCCAGTAGTAGAGGCATTTATTTATTGTCTTATACAATTTATTAGAAAGGATTTACTAGTGCCAAATGTTCCTTGAATGGTCACATGGAGAGGGGATTTGCATGAATGTCCCATGTGATGGGATTGGATGATTTGAAGAGCTAGTTGGTGTTTTGGTGAAAGCTGATGGGATGATGTATTTACAAGCAATGATTGTATCATAGCTTTCTCACCCTGTGCCTTGGCCAATGTAATGAACTGCAAATCAATATTATAAATTTGTTCAGGCATGTGGTTTGTATTCCATGAATGGTTCATATCAAAGTCTCACCTACCCAACAACTGAAATTGATTTATACTAAAGTCAATAGTAGCACCAAGCCAAGACAAAACTTACCATTCATATTCATCTATAGAAGTTTGATGGTTCAAATCATCACTATCACTTCCATGTCATTCTTCAATGGTTGATATAGCTGGAATTCTATTAACATTCCAAGGATGATAACCAGCTGTTTTAAAAACTTTCCAATTTTGTATTATGTCTTGTTTAGCAAGACCTATATTTGCGTGCATGTTTCAGAAAGGTTTGTATGACATAAGTTCAGTCCAAGAATTTTTTTCAAATATTTATGTACCTTCAAGGGGAACAACCTTGAACAAGGGTTACATAAGAACAATTGTAGGCTAGTGTCTTGATTTCCATTTTTCCTTTTTGTGCTAGTCTGAATGTGTGTATAAGCGAACTGGGTCAATTAGGGATACAACACCCAGCTTTGGAGGCCTTTGAATATAGAAATGAATATAATTTATTGGTAGGCCTTCATCAACATCACATTTATTTATACAGAACCATGCCTTTTTTCCAACATTCAAGCGAACATATTGTCTACTTCAAGTGACAAGGGGAAATTTATGTAACATATGGCATGTCTCTTGCGCAGAGATGTCACGCTCCACAAGAATGCTCAACATGAGTATTTGATATGAAAGAAATGCTCTATCCTCAACTATATTTGTATTTGCAAGTCTTTTTAACACATCAAGGTGATTTTTTTATTTCTTCTTAGATTTAGCTGCATATTTGGAGATATAATTTAATATAATTTTCCTAGAAACAACTAGTTGGCAAACAACATTGGCACGCTAGATTGCAAGCATTGATGGGCTATGAATATTTAGATGATCAAAATTTCTTGTTTTCTTGCAAGATTTGTTATAGTTAGCATTAGATGTCAATGTAGAGGTAAGTTGTTGCTGCCAAGGTGCTTTATAGTGGCATTGTAATTGCTCCCCTTTTTTCCTTAAACAAGTATATTAAGAGAATTTTGTGTGTGACTTTGAATTTTATTTAGCAACTCTTCATAATCTATGATTGGATCACTAGAAATAATCTAGCTCATGGAAAGTAAGAATGGATTTTCTTCAGAAAAATGATACATTCTAAGCAATCTTTGTGCAGGGCAATGTGGATTCTAGGCTTAAACATATCTATCAAAAAAATTCTTGACATGGTAACATCATGGTGATTGGACCAATCAAGAGTTTTCATGCTCGGGGCTTTTGGAAGCCATAAAAAACCATGCACATGTGCAAAGCCACGATGCTTCCATTCATATCTATACCAATAATCTTTTGTGCGCAAAAGATTTTCAATCACCTCTTCACAAAAAAATGAGAATCTATGATGCAAATATAAGGATGTTATATGTGGATTTTAAATAACACTATATATAAAGGTCTTTGTTGAAGACTCCATCAACAAATGAGCCACAAGAGAGAAAAAAATTTGCAGATTAGGCCATTTGTGTCTGCACAACTTGAAGTGAATAAAAGGGTAGGTATCCCAAGTTGTTCAATCATTGCAGATAGTTAGGCTTGGCAATAGTTTCAAAAGGAGTGATTCCCACACAACAATACAACAAAATGCATCATTTTCTCTATTATTTGGTCATCAGGAGCAACTTGAAGCTGTTCACGCAATGCAGACAAAGACTTTGATATTTTGTCTTCCAAATCTGTGCTGATGAATATAGAAGCGGTTTGTTGACTACAATGTCTCATTATCAAGTTGTAAAGGAAATACCTAAACCAGACATGTTTACCAAATCTATAGTCAAAATATCTCATTAAGTGGAGGGCATATTCATGTAACTGAATTTGAATATTCATTTTTTGAAGGGGAAGTGTTGCTCCAATGGGGAACAATGTTGGTAAATCCATTGCAAATAAACCTTCAGTGTTGTATTCATTAATAGGAGAAGAGATAATTTTAGGCCAACACAAGATATTCCTCTCCATTTTTTCAATTTCTAATACCTGTTTGATGGCTTGGAGCTCTCGTGTAGCATTTGGTAAGAAAGGGATAAATGATGAAAATTTTGAAGAGCCATTTTAATGTTCAACAATATTTTTTGAGTTAGTTGATGACATCAAATATTCATAGGAAACTTTCTCTATTGTATGTGAGAAATTGGAGACATCAACAACAATATCAGGCAACATATTAAGAGCCTCAATGCCAATCTCAACATCAATGTATTATTTTTCATATTGAATTTTATATTTTAATGTATCCATGACATGATGTTTATTAACATAATAGTCATAGTTTGCACCATCAATGGTGGTCCGCCATATGATCATGACCCCAAGGTATGGTAATCGACGTGGAAATATTTTTGCAATGCTCGAGATATTTTGAGGAAAGATTATCCTGTGACCACTATATTTAAACTTCCCTCCTCTAGCATGGGACACTTGTGAAAATGGAGCCACGCTAGCAATAAATATTTCCTCAACCTATGTTAGCTTTTTAAATAAGAATGGTTGTCGGCATGGTTCCATGCCATTTGTAGAGCTGAAATGATGGGAGCCTTTTTAAGAATAAAATATAGCACACATGGTTATTGAACCAGATGCATGAGTGCACTTCCCAATATAGATTTCTTTTCATATCTGACAAACAACAAGGTTCGACAATGCATATGCATAACTTGTGGAACTGTTTCACCGAAGAAAGGTAGAAATTATTGAAAATTTATTTGAGGTATTGTTGGTTTGTTGGTGCTGTGGGCGGATTGATCTGAGGTTATATATTGAACATATCTTGTGATGTTGATATTGGTATATTTTTTTCCAAACTACCATGCACACTTTGGCAGCCTGGGCGAACAAGACAATCTAGGAAAAAAGAGTGGGATTCACCATTGCTAATGGGAGTTGCGAGGGAATTTTGATAGTGGGAAGAGTTGCAAGTGTGCTTTCTTTATTTATCCTTTGTTGCAAGTATTTTGTACAACGCTTCGCACAAATTTTCCCTTTATGTTGGGTATAGTACAAATAGTTTCGTTGCTATTTTTTAGCCTTTTTAAGTCAACAATTTTTTGGACTGTTGAACTTGAATGTATTAGGATGACCTAGAAATATACATACAAGCTCAACCATATTAGCATATATGAATATACATGTATAACCATAGATATATTTAAAGTATTAATTAAACATAAACATATAACAAAATATATGTGTATCCATGTGTATATAAATTTATATCTATGGATGATCACAAGAGGAATAACATGGTTTGAATATTGAAATATATAAAGACATATATACAAGTATTCTATAGATTTATGTGTTAACCATTGTCACTATTTCACTATTGCTATATGTCACATTTACAAGAATAAAATATTGGATGCATGTAACTAGTCAAAAGTTGTGCAGCTATGTTGCACTTTCAATTTTTCTGTGCCTATATATGCTTAGTTTTCCTTACCCATCAAATTATCTCTAGCATGTGTATTCAGAGTTTCCCACCGATATTTTAGTTAGCACAAGTATAGAAATTATTTCTCGTCACCAGAAATGAATATGTCTAGAAGGTCAACAGTGTGTTTCCCAGGGTTGTTCACCATGATGGTCCATAGAAGTGGAGTTTCTTGACCATGTGGGATGGGGGTGCTGGAGGGTTGGGCTGCTTTGATATGTGGAAGAAGAGTGGCAAATGCTTGCTTATGTTGTTGCAAAATCAATCTTGGGGGGCTCTGGAAACCCATCCACAAAGTCTGATTCCACAAACATAGTTGCGGGAACTTTTATAGCGAGAAAATGTTTCAATTTTATTTGACTGATTGAGAGCTCTATTTCACAATAAAAATAAAATATTTTAAATGCATTGCAATATCTAATGGAAATCGGTAGACAACTAGAAATACTGATAATCTGCCAACCATTTTACTAATTTGATTAATTGAAAATGGTATAACCATTCCACTTTTAATACTGTCCAAACAACGGGAGATACAACAACAAGAATAAAAATGATAAATGCAAATGTATATATCCCTATATGGATTTTTTTATCTTTGAGGTTGCTTATATACGTATGCATGCAATTTTTACTATATTTCTATATATACCTATATGTAGATATTTGTATATGTTGCTAGCCGGTACTTTCATCCTTTCTTATCCAAACAATAGGATATACAACAATAAGAAAAAAATGATTAAGTACATGTCTGTATTGAATTTCCCCTTTTTCTGTATACTTAAAAAAACACATATAACCAGATATATAATCATATGTACACATGTATAGATCTATTTATATATACACTTCTATATCTAAATATATGTGTATAGTATATTTATTCCTATCTACATAGTCATTGGCATGCCAAGCAAGGACCTCCATAACAATGGGCATAATGTTAAAGGTTCACAATGAAAAGAAGGAATAATAAGCAAAGGATGAAAGTTCTACAAGTCAGCAAAAATTTTTTAACATTGTACATATTATTAAAATATATATGCAAGAAGGGGCTCTTGGCCACCTTGGAACACAAAAGTGGAATGGTAAATTTTTTCTCTTGGTGTTGGACACTGGTAATCAAGATGGCAGGAGCAAGAAAAAGCAATATCCAATGTTTTCAGCCTTAAAGAATTGCATTGTTGCTAGCTTGAACTATAGTTTTGTGCACTATTTTTGGTGTTTTTTAATGTATTTAGTTTCAATAGGCACATTGCACTGGAAAAGTACAAATAATTTTACAGATTTTTTATGGACATGTTACACATACTGCACCATTCAATTCTCTATTATTAACAACATCTCAATGCTATATCATTGAATGCTATGGTTGTATTGTAGCGATTTTCTCACAAGCCAAATAATACTTATATATGATATTTTAAACTCTTTTAAAATCAAGTCTACATAAATACAAATAACTTTAAAGATAGAATACACATTTTTTTAGATATATATGTTTATATATAAATTGTTGTTGCATTGTCAAAAGACCCATAGTGGTCTTGGTCTATATATATGGATATATATTTGCCTATATGTGTATTTTTAAATATAAAATAGGGAATTCAATACATAAATACATACATACATACATATATATGCATATATATATATATATGTATATATGTATATATGTATATGTTGTTAGAATGATGGATGCACAAGTGTCCTTGATGAAGTTGCAGTGTTCAATGGAGGACCTTTGCCAGGAATAAATATTCAATCACACAGAAAGTATGATAATGGCATTCAAATAGAGATTCTATTATGATGATCTAGATATAGATATTTTACAAAGAGTACATATGCTTGATTATATAGGCAATTGCTAAACCTAGAATGCAAAGGATTTTTCCAAGTGTTCAAATCTTCATGTGACAACAAGAAACCCTAACCAACTACCTAGGGAATGATAACAAGATGGAGATAAGTTCTAGAAAAGACAACTCATCTTCTAGAAGGGAATCTTATCACAACAACATTATTAAATGATTAAATGCAACCTAGGACTAATATGATTAATTAAGACCTAAGTTAACTTGTTTTAGTGTAATAAATAATTAATTACACTAACATATGTATCTATCTATGTTTTGGGGAATTCCATACAATTTCCAATTTTGTCTATAATATTTATTAGCAAATAAGTGTTATTCTACCACCTCTTATACAATTTCTCTATTTGTCTTCAATATTTATTACCAAAGAATGTAGCTTGAATCTTGTATCAATATGTTTAATGATATTCATTTTCTGTCATCTATTTGAAGCTCCCCGCAACAAACTGCCTAGGGCTTTTTATGAAAGCAGTGGAGCTTTCTAATTATGTGGGTTGGCAGTGGTGGATTTGGTTGCCTCGATATGCAAAAGAAAAAATGGTAAGTGTTTTCCCACGTGAGGGTTAATGCATCCTAGCATTGTTGCATGATGGCATAGGAGGAAGTAAATGCAATATTCAATGTTGCAGTGTGACAAATTATAAAAACATACATGGTCCGAAAAGGTTGGAAGAAAACATTGGATAGCATTAATTTTTACATATAGTTCACATTCCATACCATTCCCTTTCAATGGATTTTAAGTTAAATTTATCAAAAGCATATCGAGCAGTAAGTTGTACAAAATGTGTATAGCACCAAAGATGCACAAAGATAACAAGGAACAATAACTAGAGGCCGAAAAACATGCACATACCAAAAAAATTGAAAGCAATCCAAAGGAATAGGTCAATGTCATGTTTGTATTTTATACCAATCTACAAATTTTTTGAATTTTGAAAGTTAAAAAAAATTCTTGTAACAAGGAAAATAGAATAATAAACTCCTAAAGTGCCATGCCAAGCAAAAAAATACATGAGGACACAATCCTTCATTAAATGCCACAAAAACATTTACCTGGGTTAAGATATGAAGAATACAAGAGCTAAACTATGGCAATGAATAGCTTGTTATAGGGAGCTTCAAATAGATGAGAGAAAGAGAATATCATGAAACATATTGATACAAGAGAAGTACTCTATGTAACAGTTGGCTTGTCAATTCAAAATTAAAGCTACATTATTTGGCACTAAATATTATAGATAAATAGGGAAACTGTAAAAGAGCTATTATAAAGACACTTAATAATCATAGGAAAATGATAGATGATCGGAAACCCACATTAAATAGAACTTAAAAACGTGGAGAATAGAAGAGATGAACTACAATAATGAACAGTTTGTTATGGGGAAGTGGGAAAAACAATATCATGAAACATGTTGATACGAGACAAGAAATCTATGTAACAATTGGCTTGTCAATTCAAGGTTTGAGCTACATTATCTGGTACTAAATATTATAGACAAATAGAGAAATTTTAAAAGAGTTGTTAGAAAAACACTTAATAATCACAGAAAAATTACAAATGATCGAAAACCCACATTAAATACAACTTTAAAATATGGAGAATAGAAGAGGGAAACTACGATAATGAACAATTTTCTTTGCAGAACTAGAAAAAAGAATATCATTAAACATATTGATACAACACAAGTAATCTATGTAACATTTGGCTTATTAATTCAAAATTCAAGCTACATTATTTGGCACTAAATATTATAGAAAAAATAGAGAAATTGTAAAAGAACTATTAGAAAAACACTTACGAATCATAGGTAAATGACAGATGATCAAAACCCCACATTAAACATATTGATACAAGACAAGCAGTCTATGTAACAGTTGGCTTGTCAATTCAAAATTTGAGCTATATTCTTTGGCAGTAAACCCACATTAAATAGAACTCGTAAAGCCAATGGGTAGCAATAATCTATGCAAAATAGGTATAATTCCACAAACTTAATTGAAAATTTGAGCTACATTACTTGGCACTAGATATTATAGAAAAATAGAGAAATTGTAAACGAGCTATTAGAGTTACACTTAACAACCACTAAACTAATTTTATCTTGAATATCTTTATGCTTTCATACTAACCCTCTGCATATATATATGTAATTACTCCTATGTTAATTTGTAATTGCTCCTATGTTAATGGGTATAACACTAAAGATGCACATAGATAAGTACAAACAATAAACAAAGGGCAAAAAATTACTAACCCTAACCATATTTTTTAATGAAAGAAAGAGGATTTAACTCCAATTTCTCCATCCATACAGAGCCATAATCTATTTCAAGTCTCCCAAATGGGTATAACGCCCAAGATACAAACATATAACAAGGAACAATAAACAGAGAGAAAAAGACATGAACAATAAATTAATCATTTATGCAAAATACCCATGTTAAATGACTTATAGATCTTGTAGCACAATAGTTTTAATACCCTCCAATCTGCTATAAAATAGAGCCAAAGGTGATGATTTGTACAATAGTCTACTATCAAACCAACACCACAATGGCTCTTTTGATAATTCAACTTAATCAATATATTTTCTCGCACATATCGGAGCACATCAATGTTAAAACTCTCCAACCTACTATCAAACAGAGATGAAGGTGACAATTTTTTCAATACTTTGTTATCAAACCAACACCACAGTGGCTCATTTAATAGTGCAACCAAAAAAAATATAATTTCCCACACTGCAACATTGAATATTGCATTTACTTCCTCCTACACCATTGTACAACAACACCAGGATGCATTAACCCTCACATGAGCAAAAACTTACCATTTTGCTTCTGTGTATCGAGGCAACCAACTCCACCATCACCAACCCACGTAATTAACAAAATTCGTGTTGTTATAAACAACTCTAGGAAACTCGCCACCAACCATTGGCGATTATTAATTTTTGGTGCTGAGAAATTTTATTCATGGATGGGCTAATGAAAATATCAGTAGAAATTTCAAACAAATAGCCTATTGGCTAAATATATATTTTTTAAATAAAATTGAGAAATAAGTTGTAATATTTTTGAAGAAAGGATAAAGCTATAAAATTTTAAACATAGAATCATAAAACTAATATATAGTGTGTGTATATTTTTTCATAATAAAAATTAACACAATTTACTATTTTTACATGTGCGTGGAACAAAGACCTTGATGATTTTTGACAAACCTATGTTCACTATGAAATAGAAATTAAATATAATTAAAAAATTAATATATTTAAAATTATAATCACTAGAAAGCTTATTTCGAGAGATACAATCATACAAAATATCTTCAATAGTTGATTCCATTTGAATGTTTGAGTAGAGGTTTGAAACTAACAATTTAGATGAAAATCTAAGGCATAAGATGGAAAGGTCCATTTAGTGACCTTTGGTTGTAGGTATGTCCTTTCCATAATAAAAAAATTAAAGGAAAACACCTTTCAATGAAGAACTATATTTGTCTGAAGGTGATTTACAACCCACCTTTAAATGAGGGCACCTTTGTTAGAAGAAATATTTTCAAATAAAGGTATTATGAACTTGTTTGTATCATCCAACTTGAAAAAACTAATGACCAAAATTTGGGACTCACTATTGTATTTTTATCCCACGGTCATGTTTTAATTATATAAATTTTACAACAACAATAAATTCCTTATGTATAATCCTTCACACTTCATTTTATCTCTTAAATTTTGGTTTCCACTCCATAAATTGATCAACAATCCCCATACATTTTAGAAGTACTAAATCAAACCCCATATTAGCCTAATGATGTTTAAAATGTACCATCCAAACATTATTGAAACTTGGTGCATTTCTTTCTTAGCTATAGGTGCAAACCTCATGACATTAAAAAATAATTGTATGTCAATAGATAGTTTCTACAAGTACATTATGCTCTATGAAAATACCTATTTAGTGCCTACAAGTGAAAAAAATCACAACCAATTACAGGCCTTTAGATCTCACAAAAATAGAATCATATGATGCTTTGCATCATTTATCAAAATAAAAAGCTTTTGATAGTCATTTTTTGAGTCGAATTGGTTGTTAAATTTATTTTCTAGACCAATTTAATCTATTTTTATTTTTTAATGTTTTAGAAGTTTTTAAGCATGAACCATGAAGGATAAATGAATTGAATGAAAATTCTATAAATATACAATGAATTACATCAAAGGTTATAATCATTTGTGTTACATATTACTTGGTGTGTTAATGTGGTATCTAAGAAATATGACTTTGAATTGTAATGTATAACTTGTCACTTCTCACACATTGAATATTTTATTAATGATGCATAGTTCATTTTTTATTTGAATTTGTTTATATATATAGTGATGTTTATTAAACTAATTTCCATCTCTAGTTTATTTTTAAATATAATCTTTACATTAAACAAGACTTGATCTATAATGAATTATTTATGAACCATTCAATTTCACTTATATATTAAATGCCACTTAAACTATTTGTTTTATTTAAAAACCCAATTAGTCAATAAATACAAATAAAATCATGACATATTGTGACTAATACTAGAAATTAGAAGTCTACTTAATAAGGTGGGTGTAAGCCAATAGCTATAAAAGGCATTCTGAGGATGCAAGTCATTGGAAGGCACAAGTCAATTAAATGGAAAAGAATTGAGTTAATATTTACAACAAATGATAAACAACATAGATACAACCTATATTGTATGATTTTTAGATCACATAATAAAGAAGAGTGAGATACACACTACTTTTCAATACATTATATTAGAACAATTGATAAATAACATAGGTACAAATTATATTCTATGTTTTATAAAGCACACATAAAGAAAAATGAGATACACACTATTTTTCAATACATTGTATTAGACCAAATGATAAACAACAATAAATACAAACTATATTGTATATTTTTTAGAACACATAAAGAAGAGTAAGAAACACACTATTTTATCATAGATACAAACTATATTGTATGATTTTTAGAGCACACATACAAGAGCGAGATACATTCTATTTGAAAGGTTATGTAGCCATGTTTTGGAGGCAAATGCAGGAGGATAGAGGCCTGCACTGGATCCCCTCCGTTAATTTATTTAGATTAAACGCCACCGACTTATTAGTTATTCTAATAATCAGTGTTTTATCTGAACACCAGAGTCATATACGGTGCCAGCCTTCCAATTAGAGGGTATAAGATTTCGAGCATAAATCCATTCTCCTCCTGACAACTGAAAGCGAAGAGCGAGGTCATTCTTGGGAGGTGACATCACGATGTCCCAAACACCACCGTAGCTCCTCCGCATTGCTTTCCAATCAGATGTTTTGTCCTGCCAGTATACCGTCACGGGTAAGCATTTCTAAAATATATACTAATTTCTAAGAAGAAATTACACTGTAATACATGGTTTTATTTTGTATACCTCAGAAAGTTCGACAGCCACTACATCTCTTTCACCTCCTTGGTGCAGCATCACTAAAGATAAATAATAAGGGTAATTGCTGCTATTGTTAATCCTGAACCAGATATTGTACCCTGGATAGTCGCAAGCCACTCTGACATATATGCAGTGACCATCAACATTAGATAGTAATAGCTCACAATATAGCTGCTAGTGTAATATTAAACGTTTATCCTTACCGTTTGTACCCAATTTCAACAACACCCAATGCCTTAAGTTGCACATATTTCCCCTGCCCGGCCATGGTGGCGAAAGCGTGTGGACTCATAATGAAATCAGTTCGATCGCCTTCTCCATGATCTGTGACCACTACTGTCACTCCACTGGCTGCGGAGAGATCCATATTTTTGCATGTCACCTATAAAACACCAACACTATTTAGCATTCCAATGAACTGAGAATTCTAGTCTAGCGGGATGTTTATTTGAAAAAAAACAATAATGTTTTCAAGGGATTGATTAATAATGGCTACCTGATAGCAAGCGCCACATCCAGCTCCATTTCTGTATAATAATGGGCTTGCGGCAGCAGCATTTCCATCCTTGACGTCTCTCCCGTAGTCACCATATCCACAAGCGCCGCCTACATTTCAATTTAGAATTTAGTTATCTTTCAATCTTTTAAATAACAGAGACGAAACTAAATAATAATTTGAACAAGTAATGTATACATACTGGAAGTTCCTAGGCCATCTGATGATTCATAATAAGATGCCCGTGAATCTTTGAATTCAGGATTAAATTGTCCGCTGCTGAGAAGTACTTCCATCACCATTAGCAAGACAAATAGTATGCCTGAGCAATGATAAGCCATAGCTACACAGAGGGACAAGAAACTAAATTCCAACTGTAACAAATCCTTGGTAGTATTACTGGACTACTAGTGAGTGGAATGAGATGCATTGAGGTTGTTCTTAGCTATTTATAGCCAAATGAAAGTGCTGGAGCCTTCAGATTGAAGCAAGAAAAACTGCAGCTTTTTTGTGCTTGTTATACAAGCTATAATCACCAACTAATTCCGTTTGAATAATATGATCCAAATTCTATAATTCATATGCTATTTGCAGAAAATATGGGTAGTTTAGTCTTAATCTTCTTCCTGTCATTTATTTTCGACTAAATACACCTCCCTTTCACTGCTCAACACGTTCAGGGATACCCGCGTCGGTGGTGTTAAAAGGAAAAATTAAAGAGGAAGCCATGGCATTCAATTTATGAATATCTTCTGAATAATGAATTTTGTAATGATGTTTTGTTGCCACCTCGAAAAGTGCGAATGATTTGATAAATCTTGTGACTAAGAACAGCAAGTAGCATTCAATTCAAGAAATTCCTAATAAAGTTCCCCAAATTATTCTGCACGGGACGGTACGCATGAGCTCTGAGTATACACCTTGCACTGTTCGATTATTTGAGCTCCTTTAGTGAAATCCTTCAACTTAATAGTGTCCAATGGATAATGAAGCTGTTATGATGGTTCCTAGCATGCTTCGAATTGAGAGGCCTATGGCTACATACCTTTATTTACTATGTGCTGAATGCTTTTGAGTACTCTGAGTAAGGTCAGTAAAAATATCTCAATGCATTCAGTGCATTTGTCATAACGTTTAAATTTCTAATTTTCACTTTGTTATAGTTTTTGTTAATTACTCATTTTATGCTAAAATTTGAAACTGTTCATTAAAAATAATTGTAGGTTTATTATATAATTGTTATGTAATATGTGTAGACCTTTGACCTTTTACAAGATGAGTTTCAGGTTTCTATATTTTGTACTCTTGTATGGAGTTTTCAACAATTTTATATATGTATCGTTTAAATTAATATATATATTTATGTTTTTTAAATATAAGTAAATAAGTAAAGTTTGTATGAAAAATTAGAGGAGAATAATAAATTTATTTTTATTTCTGAAATTGTAATTGAAAAATTTGATGAAAGAGGTATGAGATGAGAATGGTGTGAGATAGAAGATCTATAATAGATTCTAAATAGGAAACAAATAGATGTCATTATGCAGTCTTGACAATACCAATATGGTATTGTCCTAGCAAAAACTAATTAACAATGAAAAAATGGAAAACATGGTTCTTAGATTTAAAATGTAGAAAATGTAGTAGCAATAATCTAGTGTAATCTTGATCATGCTTCTATGGTAGCAACTACACAATTACATTATTGATCTTGATGTTTGAATCTTTGGGATTAATGTAATTGTTTTTTGTTCATTACATGGTCTTAAATGTGCTTGTAATTCATGGATTTGATGTACTTATGAGAAAGCATTGAGCCCAAACATATAGCTTACAAATAAAATTTGGTTCGGATGCTTGGGATCATGCCTTAGTTGGTCTCTGGATTAATCTATTTCTAGTTGCAATTTAGATAGAAATGTATCAAACTATATGATTCATTACATGATGTAAAAGAATAACTTGTAGAGGTCCTTTGTATCATTTTTACTTCAAAGTGTTTATTTTCATGTATTTTTATTAGTGTTCATTTACTTTAAGATGAATGATCTTTCTAGGATTCACATTCACATCAAAGAAGGGAAAAAATGTAATGGTAAAATCTACAAATTTATATTCATTCCCATTTAGTTTTATGTCAATGTCTACCTAACATTTTAATGTAATAATATAATGACAAGACATAGTGCTATGTGAAATTAGATTCATTGAAATTAGATTCATGCCCCTATATACACCACATCCATTTTTACATGTTCACAAGAAGGATGGGGAAGTACACTTTGAAGATCTATACCCCAATACTTCTTATGTAGTTTTTTTATAACCTAGAGGATGCAATAAGAGATATAGGCATTTGCAGTAGGATTCTAGAAGGAATAATTAACACATATCACATTAACAAAAAAAAAGAAAAATTCATACATTCATTACAAACATGCATATAATCCTTATGAATCCTTTATACTATATCACAATCATATACAATGGGGCAGATCTCAATCTCTTCTTATATTATATCTCTCTATACCACTCTACATATCTTTCACAAATTATTTGCATTACATATATATACTTTCCCTTGAAGGGATATTACACCTAGAGATATATAAGTTAATATTGCATGAAAAATTAGAGAATAAGGAATATAATATTATTTGAAAAATTGAAATTGATAAAGTTGATCAAAGAGGCATGAGATGAGAATGGTGTGAGATAGATCATATATAATAGATGTAAAGTGGAAACAAATAGATTTCATAATATAGTCTTGACCTTACCAATATGGTAGCATCTTAAGAAAAACTAATTAATCGTGAATAGTAGAAGATTTGGTTATTATATTAAAAATCTAGAAATTGTGGGAGCAATACTCTAGTGTAATCTTGATCATGTTTCTATGGTAGCAACTATACAAATACATTACTGATCTTAATGTTCAAGTCTTTTGAGATCAATGTGATTGAGTTTTGTTCATTAATTGGTCTTCAATATTCTTGGAATTCATGGATCTAATGTACTTATGAGAAAGCATTGAGCTCAAACATATAGCTTAAAAATATAATTTACTTGGGATTCTTGGAACCATGACTTAGTTAGGCTCTGAATTAATCTATTTCTAGTTGTAATTAAAAATATATATATCAAACTATATGATTCACTAATTGATGTAAAAGAATAACGTGTAGAGGTCCTTACTATCATTTTTATTTCCAGGTGTTTATTTTCATGAAAATTTATTAGTGTTTTGAATAGATTAAAGTTTGGAAGGACTATACCCATTTATAAAATAGCCATAGGGCCCAATGATGGGGCTCATGAGAAGAGACATGCCCTAAAACAACAAAAGAAAGCAGCTACAAACATACCAGGAACAAAAAAAAAAAAGAGCACATGACAGAATAAACAAGTGACTAGAATGGCTATTGGTCTCCTAGTAGCTTAAGGAAACTAATGGAATGCCACTCTTTAGTTAGGAAATGGAGTTTATCCTCAAAGGATAAAGGCCCCTTGTGAGTCGGTTGGATCTCCTCAGTATTGGGTGAAGAAAAGCTACCCCCTTTCTTACCTATTTTAATGGAGTGACCAACATCTTAACTATCTTCACCAGCTCTTTTACCATGACTCTTCTAAAGTTCTTGCTGAAAAACATAGATAGTGATCACAGTGTTTTCAATGATCTCCTTTTTGTAGTCCATAATATCTAAGAGGCACTTTAGGGTTTTATCTTGATTACTATGCATGGTGGTGATTTCCTCCAATAGTTTCACCTTACCTTCCTTTGTACCCACAAATGCTCTGAGATCCTCAACCTCACCTCATCAATTCACCCATTTTTCAAAGGGCTTGGCAAGCAAAGACAACTTAGACCAAAATGCCCTTCATCATTGACCTCTTACCCAGTTCACCTTTTGTTTTAGCAACTTCTCCTCCAAAACATGAATTTTGTCCTTGGTCATGATGAGCCGAGCCAATAACCATTTGAAAATATAATTTTGGACATTGACAACCTCTAAGACATCATTCAATTTAATCCTTAAGGAAACAAAATTTTCACAAACATCTAGGGACTAGAGGGATTAATCAAGGAAACCATCAAAACATGATCATGAATAGGGGAACTAATGAAGGATTTAACAAGGGTGGGTTTCTAGGACTCATCATCTGATTTCTCTATATTACTAGAATATAAGGTAGAAATAGGGGTGGGTTGAGTGAACAAAACACTTTTTCAGGGTTCGGAATGGTATCCCCAATGGTAGGTGTTTTACCTCTCACCCTTGTAATTCTATGATTAGAGGACGGGATCAACATAGAGCTAGTAGTGGAAAGGGATCCATCCAAGGATTTGGTAGGTTCTTTAATGATAATGAAATTCTATTTGAGAGAGGTTGGGGAAAGGATTAAAGCATTCTTGTAGCAACATAAATGAAAGACTAACCCCTGGTGAATATAAAGGGTTTTACTTGTGACTTGTATAGCCTTAATAGACTGCTCTAAAGAAGACAAAATCTAAAAATAAAAATTCATCCTAACATTATAGTGATTTAAATGATTCAACATAGGGAAGAGGTGGGCATAGAAATGTCTGAACCAACCCTCCAAAGTAGGATACCTCATTAAGAACTCTACGAACTTGCTCCAAACCCTGTGGATGTCTTATTTGCTAAATCCATTCTATAACAAATTCAATTTTTCATCCTCCTTCACAAACCTATCCATATCCTTTTGATAATGACCCTTCAACTTTCAAGGAATATAGACCCCATCCAAGGAAACACTAGTGACTTTGGCAATGAGCCCCACATTGATGTGGAATGTGTTCTAACCAATATTGACATTAACCTAATTCTAGGAATTGGAAAATTCCATCGAAAGATTGGGGTCATGCCCCATCATACCTTCAACATACGTGACCATATTACCTCTTTGGAGGATGGTCCAAAAATCCCTATTCTTTTTACGCACCTCTCAAGAGGCAAGTTCATCCTAAATAAGATCACCTCCCATAGTGTAATTCACACCAAATAGAGAAAGCCATAGAAGTCTATAGAAGCACCTAGAAAATTGTGTAAACCAAAGTTGAGAAGGATTATGAAAAGATTGGTCAAGAGAAAATTATTTCCATAAATGTGCAATCTATGCCAACTATCCAAAAGAGCTGACAAGGAGTCCAACTCGAGATCAAGGTTACTATACTTTTTCATTATTAGAAAGTAAGTCATGCACATGTTTAGGGATAAGATAAATATTATCCCAAATAATAACTTTAGATATGAAAGCTCCCAAGTTAGTGAGAGTGTCTGCCACTTTATTTCCCACTCTAAACACATGAGTAAATTTGTAATTATCAATATTCATCATAATATTTCATACCAAGAGGATGGGTTCCCAAAGAGATGAAGAAGGATTCACAATCCCACTCAACATTATTATGTTGTTTTTGGAATCACCTTTGATTTCCAAGTTTGATATACCCATGTTCTTGGATGTATGGATACCATGGTAGGCTATCACCACCTCCATAAAATTTTAAGTTTGAAATCCTAGATTAATCACATATGCCAGCATCATTTTCCTGTGATTGTCTTTGATGATACCACCCCCACCTGCTTGATCTAGGTTGCCTTTAGCTAAACCATCAAAATTGAACTTAAGCCAACTAGGCTTAGGGAGGACCAGGGAGAGTTGCTCCTATCCATAGGAATATGAAAGCTCAAAGTATTGAGGGCTTCAGAAAGGTTCTAAGATGAGGCTATAAAGAACTCCAAATAGGAGGGATTCTTGTTTGTCTTGTAAGAGGTTGTGATGAGATTGTCAACTATCTAATGAATAATCTTATTGCCTAAAACTTGCCAAGGGTTTTTTTTAATCTCAAAAGATCCTATTATTATGCTCTTTCCATAGCACCCAACCTATGAAAATAAGAGCCTTCCACCATAGCTCAATGAGAAAAGGATGAGACACCAAAAATATCCAACCATCGAGAACCAGCTTAATATCCTTATGCCAAACCCAACTTACTTTGAATAAAGACTAAATTCTTTGGCAAACCTTCCAGAAGTAGGAATAATGGAATAAAAAGTGAGATGGTTTCAGTTTCATCTTCACATAGAAAGAATTTGTTGCCAAGATGATGAACTCTCCTCTACATGTTATCTAGGGTAGGAATATGTTCATGGAAATTACCCAAATAAAATATGTATTTATATTCTCCTGTACTTTTATCTTCAAATAATCAAAAAATGTTTGGTAAGTCTGCATCTTTCCTTCCTTCACGTTGTCATTTCCTTCATATATATTCTTGATTTTATCACATATCTCCTTTGTATTCTTGCATTGCACTACCTTGACAAATTTTTAAAAAATTAACCCACATAGGATAATATTTTTTACTTTAGCAATGTTCTCATGACCCTTTTTGTATCTGGATCAGTGATAGGATGAGCAAGTTCAACATAATCATCCTTGGTAGCTCTCCAAATATCATAACCAAATGATGTGAGATAAGAATCCATCCTCACACTCCATAAGGCATAGTCGTTTCCATCAAAATATGGTGTCTTAGAAGTGGATTCCTTTTGAGCCATGTGGTTTACACTAAAATCTACCTTCTACTACATTAGGTTGAACCAAGGAACACGACTCTAATACCAATTATTAGAATACATAAATATACTAAGAGGGGGGTGAATCAATATATCCCTCAAATCAATTCAATTCCAACTTATTAATTGAAACTTAAAATTTCCTTAATCAAATAACACATTCAAAGCAAGAGCACAAAACTCTAACACCACATTTATCTGGAAAACCCAGCAAGGGAAAAAACACAATGAGAAAAGCTACTTGGAGATACTATCCAAATCTAGCCTCATAAATGAATCAACATTTAGAATATATTTAAGGTATTTAACCTAAGGAAGTTTGAAACTCTTTGATCACTTATAGAATGACGCAGCAACCTTAGAATATGAGACTTTTGAAGAACCAAATGTCAAATCACAAGTGCAGCACTTCTACTACCTCTGGCTCATTGCCTTCAACACTTTTACACCTCTCTAACTTTAGCTCACTACCTTGCAATATTAACACTTGTACTTTTTCCTTTGGCTCACTACCTCCAACACTCACACAATTTTTTCATCTCACTACATTTTTCATACCACTTAAACTCTTTTTGTTTCAGCTAACTACCTACAACATGCATATCAAACACCTTTTTGTAAATTTGCATAGATTACCCTATCTTAAGCATATTTTTGTTAGAAAATTACATTGATTACACATTAAACACTTGTACACCTTGATCACACACATGTACATGAATTTATACCATTTGCAAGCATGCAAAAATTTCTCCTTTTTGGCCATCCTAAAATGTATAAACATGAAACAACTATATTGAGTTAGCTCATGTAACATCGAAAAAAGGGTGCTTAGCCTTTTTTGCTCCTCTTTAGCTCCTTCTTGCATATTTTGGACTTAATGTCACCTTGATCTAGTGTTGTGAGGTGTTTTACACATCCACATTATGTCTTCAACCCATTTTAAGCTAAATTCACTTAACTCTGCCCTAATTTAATGTTGTAAAGTGTATTTATTTACATCTTCACATTAAATTTGGGAAGATTGTAACTCAAGTGGGCCTAATCTAGTGTTATAATGTGTTTTACACGTTCACATGGGATTTAGGGCTCTTCTAAGCAAAAAAAACCTATTTTTCCTTAACTTAGAGTTGTAAAGTGCATTTATTTACAATTTCACATTGGATTTTGGGCCCTATTGCATATATAACCTTCACATCATCATAAATAGGCCCTTTATGGCCCTATATTGTGCATACCAAGGATTATTTTTGTCAAAAACCTAACAAAATCAACATCTTAACTTAATTTATGCATTCCCCAATAGTTTATCCCCCAAAATAGCCCCTGTGGGACCCATTCACCCAAGATGGCAAATGGGTCCTATTTTGGCTATTTTTGAGGTTTGAGCAGGAAAAATTGGGTTTTAACTTTAAATTTTTGTAATGTCAGCCTTGGGGATCAAATTAACAGTCATGTGAGTGGTTTGCCTATATAAACAAGATTCCAAATCATTATTTCATCTAAGAAATATCTAAGCAAGCTGAGAAATCCATGCAACATCATACATTCATGTCATCAATTCAAGCAACCAAGGGTTAAGCATTTAAGATAGCTTTCAATATCATTCAAGCAAAATATTCTTCATCCATTGTTGAGGCAATTCAAGATCCATCAAGCATGTTGGTGAGCTAGTGTTGTGATGTAGCATTGAAGATCCAAGATCAAGCATTATTCTACACCTATTGTCAAAGATCAAGATCTACATCCTTCATGGTCATTTCATTTTGAGGTGCGGATTTACAAGACATCATTCAAGGTATTATTGTCCATGATTCATGTTCTTTGTTTCATGCTTCACTCTTTCATTATTTCATCATTTGGTTGAATTACCTAAATGGTGTCTGACCAAGGCAAACCCCTATTCCCTAACAATCAACATTTTCTCTCTTTCTTTGTATGATTGTAGATCTAGGTGCTTTGAAGGCTTGGATATCATTGAATATGAGGTTAAAAACTTGTTGGAGTCATCTCTCTAATTGCAAGGAAAATATCTTCATAAAAAGTCACTTACAACCCCGAAAATCAGGGTTTCAAATCCAGACACTTGGAGGAATAGAAAGAGTAGATAGAGAAGAGAAGATCGAAACATTAAATTTCTGGAAAATCCAAACCAGACTCATTTGACAAGAGTGTTGAATGAGTCCCACTGTAGTTTTTTTCATAGATCTGTTCAGATTTGCATATCCATTTAGTCAAAACTTGCTCTACAACAATTTTCCAAAACTGGGGCTGATTCACCTAGAATGGCGAATAAGTCCCACCAAGCTTAAAAATTAGCATTTATATAATTTCGAAGTTGTTTCTAGTCTCCAATACATTTCTAGGTACATATTTTCTATTTCATAGATTTCTGATTTTCTTTATTTGTATTTTTAAATCATTTTCTAGGCCATTTTGCAAATCATATTGTGTTTTCAAACATTTTGTCTTTTCCAAGTTTACACTTGGTGGTGAACCCCTCATTTACATCATTCAATCCCCTAGAACACACCCTTTTTCATTTCTCAATCTCCTTTACATTGGAATCTCAAGGGTTGTTCTTGAGTGAAAGGTGGAAAATAACTTGTCCTTTTAGGTCCAAAACCATAGAAGTGAAAAGAGGACCCCCAACTATTTTCTTCATTTCAGCTCAAATACATCCACAAGAAAGGGAAATCTAATGCAATCAAATCCAGGAGATAAGAATGAGATAATTCAAATTTGTATACTTTCCCATGTTGGTGCATGACACAAAAGGTAGGTGCAAACAACTTAGAATATACTATGTTAGCCCAGTAATCACTCAACCCTCAAAATATTAACCCCAAACCACAAGAGATACCAAAGAGACAAGATATAATCATGCATATTAAATTACAAGCATAAATTGATATTAATAAATATGCTTAAAATGCATTTCTTTCACAATTGTATGCATCATTATGCTGGTGCAACCAAAAAGATAAAGAACTAGTATCTATTGCAAACCCAAACAACATATTCTTGAGATATAACTTTGACACATCGATTTGTAGTACCCTTCAACAACTGAAACTCGATGAGAGACAATAGATAAACATGATAAACAAGTTTCCTCCAAACCACAAGATCACAAAAATAATTGTTCGCCCCCAATTGTATAGCTACTACATATTAGTACTACATAGAGATAAATTATTGTAAAGAGAATACTGTGATTGAATAAAATATGTTTTTCCTTGTTATCAATGTGATTGTTTTCACATTTGATGATTGTCTCATTTAATGTAGTTCTATTTATGTCATTCTTGGTGAATTATTGCATACAAAGTTATTGAATTGTGAATATTATAACTTATGAGATGTTATGTATATGCTTATGTTGTCAACATTTGACTTTTGTGAGCGTGTGTCAATGGATGTAGCTATATGTACCATTCCTCCAAACAGGGGGGAAATATCACTCAGGAGAGGAGATTGGTCGACTAACCGATAATGTGAGCTATCTGAGCATACACACACATCATTGTAGATTGAGTGAACTGAGTCATTTATGTTGGTTCTAGATAAGTCATCGGTAGCTCATATATTGGCATTAGGAGTCTTGTCTACTTCTTTATTCTTTTATGAGTGATGTTTATCTGTATATCTATCTCGTTATATTAGAATCATTATGATGGTAATATGAATGAATGTAAGTGAATAAGGAGTGGACATATATGCATATATATAGTATATAAATGTATCCATATGTATATACATATTGATATAGGCATATGATTGGAAGATCGATATGATCATATAGATGCATCGATATGGTATACCTACATATACTTGTACATTGAGGTATATACACGTATATACATTTATCTATGCACACAACCTATTATAAGTGGATATTAATAATATTATATTATTATTTCCTAATAATTTACATATACATGTATATATATTACATGAGGTAATTAAATATATATATATATTATTTATCGCCTGAATAGATACATAAATATATAATATATAATATATAATAATATATATATATATTATTTATTGCCTTACTATATACATAAATATATAATATATAATATATAATAATATATATATATTATTTATTGCCTTAATATATACATAAATATATAATATATAATATATAATATATATATATTCAATACTTAATATCATAACAAAAATAAAATCATTTTCTACATTGATTTAATATCAACTCTCAATTTTGAAAATTGAATTATTTTCCAAGTTGATCTCAATTTAGGAAATCGATTTATTTCCTATTTATCAAAAAATTTACAATTTAATTATGGGAATCGGGTATTTCATATTCAATTTGATTTAAATCATTCAACATAGGAAAATGAATCATTATTATTCAATGAAATATTTATCTCTCAACTATAGAGATCAAAATATTTATCACTCATCTTTTAACACTGAAAGTGTGAAAATGAATTATCGCGCTAGAAGAATACATGCCTGATAAATGCATGCAAATTTGGAAAAAAGAATTATTCAAACATAGTTATGGATGGTGTCAACTCAGCTAGTAAAGAAGCTATGTGTACTGGAAATAACAAATTAATTTTTCTTGTTAATTCAATCACCGACCATTTTATGGAGTTGGCATTATTTCTAGAAAAATAATCTGTAGGTGTCGATTGACACAAACTCACCATGTGCGATTGAACTGGTCTTCATTTTGCTATTAGTTTCTGAAGGTTGATTCACCTTGTTGAAGCTGAGTATGTGAGTGGAAGTGTGCCACATACTGAGTTGAACATTTCACATTTTTTTGGTTTCATATCACATGCCTCTTTTGAAGGATTTCATTGGGGCTGAGAGGCTCTATAAATAGCTGCCCAATTCTTCATTTTAATGCATCTCAAATCATCTTTAGAGAACTTATATTTTTGGGAGAGCAAACATTCTATTTTTTAAGTGAGAATTCATCATTTCTTGAGAGACGTATTATGTTGAGAATCGATTCAGTTCATCATATCCATAATTCAATATTGACCTACTAGAGTTTTCATATTTTAATCAAGCTGCAACCATTACCAATTTGATTCATCATTTTCTGAGAGATAAATTCTAAGAGAGGAAAATAGAGTTTTGGGAGGGAATTGTCAATTTTCTTGGAAGTGTTGGAAGTGCTATGAAGATAGGTTGAATCTTCATCATCTAGAGAAAAGCTAAATACCAGGCATGAGATATTCTTCTACTATCAATTGCAATAATAAATCCTAATTTTTTTTTGTTTTTCCGTGTTTACTGTTTGTACATAGTTACGGAATTGATTGATGAAATTGTACTTCTATTGTGTATAGAAAGACAGATGTTTTATGAACTACGTGTCTGATTGCACATTGAGAGTGGTTTGTTTAGAGATAAAATATTCATTTTGTTGTATGTTGCATTATTGTATGATCTCCATATAAGGAGAGTATAGGTTACATTAGTTATTATATAGTAGGATTGAAATGTAGGCTTTTGTCAAGTAAAATTCAGCCAACTAAGTTATTAGGTTAACTCAAAAGAGCTTGCTATACTCTTAGGATAAATATTATATTATGGGAGGGAACTTGTGAAGTACTTGTTATGCTTATTCATTTCTAGTTGTGCAATATGATGTAGGAGGTCTGGGGTATGGGTTATCTATTAGAAGACAAAGACCTACACATAGTGTAAGATAGCCCTAATTCAAATCAACCCTGAATGGTGTATGCAATAGATGAACCTTAGAAAAAATAATGTATGAAACACTTTGGCCAAAGTAGTGTAATCCTCTTAGACTGGGTGATGATTACACTATTAGTTTAATGTGATCCCGTATTACATACTAGTTTGAGAATTTGTCGGATTGCACAGGTTCTAGTTATGTAGGAAACAACACTATGTTGAGTTAATTAATAGTATTGGTTACCCTACCAATCTCTTCATAGAAGGGAGGGCCATCTATCAAATGATAGATGTGAGAGGACCGCATTATAAGTTCTTGGTTGTCATAAAAGCTCCCGAGTGATGCTTGTCCTTCTTAATAGGCTACTGAAGTACCAACATTTGAAAGGGTGGATTCCTAGATAGGTTCTTACTACTATTTTTTCAAAAGATCTATGAGCTATGCATGTTCATGTATGTATTCTTAATCTGATGTTTATTTGAAAAGGAAAAGTATTCTTGTTGAAATATATTAGCGTGATCATTTGAAAAGGAAAAGTATTCTTGTTGAAATATATTATCTTGTTTTGAGTTATCAATGAAAGAAAATAAATTTTGTATTGCAAAGTCTTTATTACTCATCTTTATTTAATGGTGTCAAATAAGAAATTTTCTTTTACGTAAGGGCTAGGTCATTACGCATGGTATTAGAGCTATTAGGTTTAACACTGGAACCTATGGGCTCAACAATTTTCCATTCCAACATTAATTAATGTTGTGAAAAATTCTTGTGTTAGGATGGTGCGTATCAAATTAATGGCTCGCAAGTCCATAATCGGAAATGAACGTTACGTTAGGGCCAAGAAGGAAAAAGAGGCCATCATTAGGACCATTGAAGCAAACAACTATGACAATTTGATTTGGTTGAGTGATACTAAGACTTAAATTAGCCATGCACTTTCTTGGATCAGCGATGTGAAGAGGAAAATGAGGATGGAGGCCATGTACAATTACTTACTAGCTATTTCACCTAAAAATTCAGAATCATTACAACTTTTTAGGGACATGCTATTAGAAGAAAGTGCAAGTCCTTCATTTATCTTTACGGATCCTCGGGTTCAACCTTTGGTAGAAGTATGACCAATTTCCTTGAGTAAAGAGTCTATACACCAAGGACACCACCGGTCAAGAAATGGTCTCATGAACAATGTCTACAAAAAATGTAGACCAATTTGCTAATGAACACCATATTAATAATACTTCCCACAACTATGTATCAAACAATAAATCCGAGGGATACTATCCATTCTGGGATAGATACGAACAAATGAGGGATCAACAAAAAGATTGGGAGCAAAAAATTTCTCAGTTTGTAGGTTACAACCCATTGAACTATGTGTCCAAGAGTGAATTTGATGGATAATCTCCCCTGGACTTCTTGAACAATCGATCAGTGTAACCAATAGGATTTTAAATTCTCATATTATGAATAAAACTATGTGTTTACAAAAATACTTGGACTATTGTAAAATAATTGTGTTCATGTGAATTTGTTTTCCATAAATTTACTTGATAACATAATTAGGCTAACATGAATAAAACATTGAGGTTAAATCAATTATATAAACATGATGAGAACATATGAGAGGACTCAAAATATACCCGAAACTAGCCAAGATGGAGGACAAGGAGCTATTGGAATGGAAGCCTGGCTTGACCAAATCCTAGTGAGGCTAACCAATCTCAAATAAGAAAAAGCTAAAGGTAGAGTGGAGGAAGAAATACTTAACAAAAACCTAGAAAGAGAAAGTTCTTCTCGTGAACAAGGAGAAAATTGAAACCTTGATAAAGACAAATCCCCCACACCATCCTTCGATGGGAGAAAGAAGATGGTATCTACCAAAATATCTAGGGGCATGAAGAAAATATTCCCACCAAAGTTCAAAGAAAGTGTAGGAGGAGATGAAGTGGAATTCTAGCCTGTGCAAATGGAAAAATACTTCGAAATAAGAAATTATGATGAAGTGACCAAGGCAACATGGGGAGCATACCAGTTAGAAGGTGAAGCCTCTAATTGGTGGATGAATAAAAAGTTGGAGTTAGGCATAAGTTCATGGAAGCTAACTTGGAAAGACTTTGTTGAAATTTTCCACAAAATATGGTAGCCTCAGCTCCTTTATGATAAAAAACTAAAGGATTTTCAAGAATTAAAGCAAGGAACCAAGACAGTGCATGAATACTGAGAGAAGTTCACCCAACTTCTTCACTATGTTCCTATATACCATAAGGATGAATGTTTCAGCATAAGGAAATTCATCTTAACACTCAATATCTGAATTGGTGGAGAACTAGATATGCATGGTCCAACCACAATGGATCTTGTATATGAAAAAGCCATCAAGCAGGAACAAAATTTGAAGGCAAATTCTATTTGGTAGGACATAAAGGAGCAAAAGAACGATACTGAAGTTTCCATTAACGAAACTTCTAAGAAAGAGGAACCTATTTAGAATGTTGTCAAGACAAAAGAAAGGAGATCTTTTTATAGTGGAAAAGAGTTCAAAAGAGATCACAAGAGAAATAACCCAGGTTTTGGTAACACTGGAAGAGCTAGTGAAAAATACTAGTAAGACTGAAGAAGCCACCTAGAAAAGAGGACCACCATCGAATTCTTTTATATGTAAAGGCGATCATTATACAAGGGAATGTCCCAACAAAAATAATGGTTCCCAACCATACAAAAATTCATTCCCTAGCCAGCAGGCTATGTTTCAATAGAGGATACATGTTGTTGTAGATGATTGACAAGTGGAATACCAAGTTATGTGGATTGAAACACAAGATACTTTGTTTGGTTTACCTATTTCTATTCTAATTTATATGAGTGCCACTAAAATTTTTATTACACCTAGAATATAAAATAAATTATGTAGGAAGACAGGGAACATGGCAACATCATGGAATGTTGAATATGCAAACAATATAAGAGAAAGGGTTGATAAATGTCTATTCAAGGATAGGATAGAGTTTCCAAATTTTGTTACTAGAGTCAACCTTTATGTCGCACCACTAGGATCATATGATATTATCCTAGGAATAAAATGGTTGTGGATTCATAGGGCCATAGTTGACTACAACTCCAAAATAATTGAGTGTTTAGATGACCATGGAAACCAAGTTAAAATCCAAGGAATACCTAGAGAGGTAAAAGTTCAAAAAATTACAACAATAGAACTTATGAAAGCTAAGAAGAAAGGGTGTAAACTCTTTGTTGTGAAGATTGAATAACTTGGGTATAGAAGTGAAGAATCAGAATACTAGAGTCAACAAGAGCTAGAAGGTGGAGAAATCAAAGAAATTGAAGCATCGGATATAGAGAAGTATCTAGTTTTGAGGGAATTTTTTGATGCGTTCCCTGAAGAATTACCAAGATTACCACCAAAAAGAGTGTTTGATTTCTCAATTGATGTAGTTATTGGATTTGAGCCTATATCCAATGTACCCTATAGGATGACCACTACAGAACTTATAGAACTCAAGACTCAATTAGATGAATTGTTTTCAAAAGGACTAATATGACCAAGTGTTTCACCTTGGGGAGCACCTATTATATTTTTCAGGGAGAAATATGGAAGATTGTGATTGTGTATCGACTATCGTATGCTTAACAAATCTATAGTCAAGAAAAAATATATGTTGCCACACATTGATGATCTATTTGATCAAATCAGAGGTGCAACTATATTTTCAAAGATAGATTTAAGGTTTGGATATCACCAGTTGAGAGTTAAAGATGAAGATATCTTTAAGAGTGCATTCATAACTCACTATGGACACTATGAGTATTGTTTTACAATTCAGTTTAACAAATGCAATGGCATCATTCATGAATATTATGAATAGTGTGTTCAGAGATTATCTTGACAAGTTTGTATTAGTATTTCTAGATGACATACTAATTTATTCCAGAAATGAGAAAGAACACTATAAGCATTTAGAAATGGTTCTAAAATAGTTAACAGAGCACAAGCTATATGGAAATATTTCCAAGTGTAGTTTCTTCCAAGAAAGAGTACACTATTTGGGACATGTGATTTCAGTAGAAGGAATTATAGTTGATCCAACAAAGATTGAGGAAGTAATTCAATGGCATGTACCCAAAAACATGTCAGAAGTGAGAAGCTTTATGGGATTGGAAGGATACTATAGAAAGTTTGTCACAAACTTTTATAAGATTACTTTTCCTATAACTTCTTTGCAAAAGAAAGGAAAGAGGTTTGAATGGAATGAGGTGTCAAGAAGGATTTGACCTACTCAAAGAGAAGCTAACCACTACACCAATCCTAAAAGTACCTAATCCTGAAGGAAGTTTCATAGTTTTCACTGATACATGTAGAGAAGGGTTAGGAGGTGTACTAATGCAAGATAGAAAAGTCATTGCATATGAATCTAGGAAGCTAAAACCATATGAAATGAATTATGCTTTGCATGATTTAGAATTGGCGGTTTTAGTCCATGCATTACAAATGTGGAGGCACTATTTTCTAGGGAAACCCTTTGAGTTAAAAACTGACCATAATGGATTGAAGTACCTTTTTACTCAACCGAATCTAAATGCTAGAAAAAGAAGATGGTTAGAGTTGATAGTTGATTAGTTACATCAAGGGAAAATAAAATTGGGTTACTGATGCACTAAGTTGGAGACGTCACATTGCTTCAATAGTAGCAATTCAAAACTGATTTCAAAGAGAAAGTACTCCAAAAATGCAAAGAGGATGAGTACTATTTACAAGTTAAGCAAGCACTTATGGATAATCCTCAAGATTATAGGTATGAAGGTTTTGAATTTGAACCTATTGGATTGCTTAGGTACAAGGGAAGAATTTATGTACCTGATAAGAAGGAATTAAGAAATATAGTATGGAAAGAAACACACAAAGCACCTTATTCTAGATATCCAGGAGTGATAGAAATGATGGCTGATGTGAAACCATTATACTTCTAGAATGGAATGAAAGGAGACACTGCTAGTTATGTGGTTAAATGTCTTGAATATCAAAGGGTAAAAGCTGAGCATCATCATCCTGCAGGTTTGTTATACCCACATGACATGCTAGAAAGGAAGTGGCAAGTTATAAGTATGTATTTTGTGCAAGGACTACCTATGTCAAGGAATAAGCATAATGCCATACTAGTTGTAGTAGATAAGCTTACAGAAGTGACACATTTTATACTTGGAAACTTAAATGATGGAGCACCAGTCATAGAAAGAAAGTTTGTACAAGAAGTGTTTAGGTTGCATGGTATTCCTAAAAAGATTATTTTTGATAGAGATGTGTGAATCACTTCTAGGTTTTGGAAAACCTTGTTTTCTTTACTTGGGACTCAATTGAATATTAGCTCAGCATATCATCCGGAGACAGATGGGAAAAGAAAAAGGGTAAATCAAGTATTGGAAGACCTACTTAGAGTGTATTACATGGATCAACAATATAAGTGAGAAGATTACTTACCTTTGGTCAAATTTTCTTACAATAGCTCATATCATTCTACTATAAAAATGGCTCCTTTTGAAGCTTTGTATGGTCAAAAGTGTTGAACTCCAATAAGTTGGGATAAACTTAAGGATTGAATAAGTCTTGGACAAGAGATGTTAGTAGAAATTAATGAACAAGTGAATTTTATGAGGCAAAGGTTAGAAAAAGCTAATAGTCGGCAGAAAAGCTATGTAGATGCCAGGAGAGTTCCCTATAATTTTGTTATAGGTAACAAAGTACTTTTGAGAGTTAAGCCTCATAAGAGTTCCATCAAGTCTGGAAAATCTTCTAAGTTAGCTCCACATTATGTTGGACCCTTTTAAGTTCTAGAGAAAGTGAATCTTGTAGTATATCAAATCACTTTGTCACCAACTCTTGCCAAAATGAATAATGTCTTTCATGTGTCTTACCTTAAAAAGTATATACCAGGAGATAGTCATTTGATTGATTCGACTGCCTTACAGGTAAAGGATCCTAAAGTAGTAACTCTTCAGCTCATAAAGGTGCTAGAAATATGTAAGCTTCACTTACATAGTAGGGATGTCTATCAATGCAAAGTCTAGTGTGATCAGTACATAGAGGACTCGACAACTTGGGAAGATTACTCAGAAATTTGTCAAAAGTTTCCAGACATTCTCAAAACCTTTGAGAATGGAGAAGAAATATAGAATAAGAATTTTATGTTTTGAAATAATAGCTTAGGTCATAAGGGATGATGATTCATAAGGGGGGAGTATGTTACACCTCGATTGTATAGCTACTACATATTAGTACTGTATAGGGATATGATTGTAAACAAAATTTTGTGATGAATAAAATATATTGTTCCTTGTTATCAATATGAGTGTTTTCACATTTGATGATTGGATCATTTAATGTAGTTCTATTGATGTCATTCTTGCTGAATTATTGCATTCAAAGTTATTGAGTTGTAAATATTTTAACTTATGAGATGTTATGTATATTGCTTATGTTTTCAACATTTGACTTTCATGATTTTGTGTCAGAGGATGCAACTGTATGTACCATTCCACTAGGGGGAGGGAAAATATCACTTCAGAGAGGAGCTTGGTCAGTTAACTGATAATGTGAAATATCTGAGCATACACACACATCACTATAGATTGAGTGAACTGAGTCAGTTATATTGGTTCTAGATAAGTCATTTGTAGCTTGTATATTGGCATTAGGAGTCTGGTCTACTTCTTTATGCTTTTATGAGTGATGTTTATCTGTATATCTATCTCATTGTATTATGATCATTATGATGGTAATGTGAATGAATGTAAGTGAATAGGGAGTGGAAATGTATACATATATAGTATATACATGTATCCATATATATATATATATATACATATCAATATAGGTATATGATTGGCAGATGGATATGCTCATACGAATGCATCGATATGATATACCTACACATACGTGTACATTGGGGTATGTATAGGTATATACATTTATATATGGACACAACCTATTATCAGTGGATATTAATAATATTATATTATTATTGTCTAATAATTTACATATACACATGTATATATGTACATATCGGATATGTTGACTAGCCCTTATGATATGTTTATGAAGTTATATATATATATATATATATAATTTATTGCCTTAATATATATAAAAATATATAGTATATAATATTATATATATTTGATATTTAATCTCATAATGGAAATTGAATCATTTTCCAAGTTGATCTCAATTTAGGAAATCGACTTATTTCCTATTTATCAAAATATTTACCATTTAACTATGGAAATGTTGCAAGTATGGATGTGTTTGGTGGTGGTTTCATTAATGTTTCCATTGATGTCAACACTGTATAGGTTGAGTAAGTTGTTTTTTTCCAAGTGCTTTTGAGAAAATTTAAAATATAATGAAAGTTGTGTTGAAGTGTGTTCTGAGCGTGCTTTGGTATTATGGTGTGCATTTCTCTTGTGTTGAACCAATGCCTATGTGGATTTATAGGTGTGCATTTCTCTTTTGTTGACCCAATGCCTATGCAGTTTTTCATAGTTATTTGGTTGTTGAATGGGAATTTGTTTTTAGCTCCATAGTCCTTTGGTATTTGGTTTCAAATCTTGTGGATCTAGAGGATTATTCCTTTTGATTGTTTCTATGTTGTAACAAAAATTCTTATAGTTTGGCACTCTGGAAGAATTGCTCTAGAGCTCCTATATTTTTGCTGGTTGTCTCAGATGAACAGGTGAAGTGTTCTCTATGAATGAAGTTGTTGAAGGTGTAGTGGATGTATCTGATTTGTTCTTAGATATGGTAAAATGATTGGTGAAGCATGTTGAGAAATCCATGTGTGATTATCTTACTAGTGATGTGTGTACTTCAAAGATCATCGATGTTTTCATTAGGTTTGATTGACCTGGTGTTTACATGATACATTATATTTTTACATCAATCTAAGAAAGCGTGTGTGTGATCCCAGATGTTGTTTGGGTCCTAATTTAATATGTATTTGGTCCCCTCACATTCTTATCCACCATGAGAATGTTGAGTAGCTGACCTAGTTTGAATTTGAATAGGTGACCCTGGAGAATGTTCTTGAGGTTGAAGATGGTATAAATACAAGGTAAGTTGTAGCGAATTTCATATCCATCAATCATTTGATTCGAGCAAGAGAAGAGTGTGTGAACAAGTGCAAAAAATAGAGTGTGGAAGAGTGAATTAAGGCAACAATACTTCATTTTATTCATGATCAGGTTGCAAAGTGTGTAAAACTCCTAGTGGTTGATCATTATATATTTCTTTATATTTTCTATAGGCAGTGGGCCTCTTTTTCTGGACAGTGAGTCCTAAGGCAGTGATCCCTTGATCTGAGTAGTGAGCCTTTGTATTTGCGCAGTGAGCCTTTTGTATCCGGTATTGCATTACTACTATATTGTGAGTTAATCCTCACCATTTTTTTTCCCTCATTAGGGTTTTCCATGTAAATATGGTGTCTCTAGTATTTTGTTTCTATTATATGTATTTCATGTTTATACTTAATAATAGACTGAGGTTAAAGTGAAATTGATTAAGTTAAGAAGTAAAGAATTTTATACAACTGATTCACCCCCCTCTCAGTTGTCTTGTGCAATTCAACAATTGGTATCAGATCTTTGGTTCCTCGATGAAAAGCTTAGCTGCTTGAGGTAGATTAGATGGCGCACAAGTTACAACTTTCTGTGTTTGATGGAGTTGATTACAGTGACTGGAAAGAATAAATGAGAAGTTATTTGATTTCAATTAGCTTTAATACCTGGAATGTTTTGGAGACAAAGTATGTAATTCCAGCATCCGAACATTCCTCTATTGATGAAGTTGCAACCTTTGAAGAAAATGAAAAAGTAAGGTTTGATATCATTAGTGCATTATCTAAAGTTGAAAGATCAAAAGTTATTTCTTTAGCTACAACTAATGAAATGTGGACAAAATTGAAAGACATTTATGAAGGAAATGAGAGAGTAAAGTTATCAAGGAAACTAACTTCTAAGAAAAAATTTGAGAATCTAAGAATGGAAGATGGAGAAGACATTGCAAGCTATTATCAGAGAGTTGAAACTATAGTGACTGAAATCAAGAATCGAGGAGGTACCATGAAAGATGAAGATATAATTGAGAAGATCTTGATGACCTTACCAAAAAAATATAGTGACAATGTATCTGCTCTAGAAGAATAGTATGATCCAAAGACATTTACTAAGGAACATCTATTTTGTGTCTTCGTTGCATTTGAGATGAGAAAGTTTGCAAGAGATAAGGAGAAGAATAAAACAACCTTTAAAGCCATGAAGATAGAAGATGATGATGCAGAAGATTTGGAAGCAAATTTCACAAGAATATTGATGAAAGGTATTGGTAAATATAAAGGTAAGTTTCCCTTTAAGTGTTCTAGTTGTGGAAATATTGGTCATTATGCATCAAGATGTCCTAATAAAGCTACACAAAAGAAGAACAAGGATAATAATAATAATGACAAGGATAAGAAGGATAGGAAGTTCAAGAAGTTGTATTATGTCAAAGAAGATGCAAGAATTTATGATGATGAATCTAACCTTGATGAAGACAAAGATGAATGTTTGTTTCTAGACCTAGAAAAGAAATGTGCAAAAGAACCTAGTCCAGAGTGTAAGAAGAATGAATCAGAAGGTACTCTGGTAACTGCTTTTCATGCCAGAAAGGATAAATACTTTTGGGTAATTGACAATAGATGTTCAAATCATATGACTAGAGATAAGAGTAAGTTTACTAAACTTGAGAAGTATGATGGAGGTATAGTCATGTTTGGAGATGATTCTGGTGGTAAGATTATTGGTAAATGAACAATTAGATTTGATGGAAAACATAACACTGATGATGTTTATTATGTAAAGCGTTGAAAGCATAATATTTTCAATGTTTGACAAATATGCAAGAAAGGTTTTAAGCTTTTGTTTCAGGATAACACTTGTGAGATCAAAAAAGGATCTGAAACTGTGGTTGCATCTGGAAGAAGGACTCATGGAGACATCTATCAACTCAAAGGTGGTGATGGTCAATGTTTTATTTCTCAAATCAGTGAGAGTTGGCTCTAGCACTGGAGGATGGGACATGTGAATTTTGATAATTTGGTTAGGATCAGGTCTAGAGAAGTTATGAGATATATGCCTAGAATCATAAAGCCTTCAAATTCAATATGTAGAAGTTTTCAGATGGGAAAACAAACAAGGAATAGTATTAAAACAAAGGATCAATCAACTACCAGAATGCTTGAATTAATACACACAGACCTCTATGGTCCTACAAGAACAAAAATCCTAAATGGTGACAGGTACTTTATGCTTTTAATTGATGATTACTCTAGGATGACATGGGTTACATTTCTTAGAGAAAAATATCAAGCTCTTGATAGATTCAAGGTGTTTAAGGCAAGAGTAGAAAATGAGGAAAACTTGAGAATTAAATGCTTAAGATATAATAGAGGTGGAGAGTTTACATCTGGTGAGTTCAATGCATTCTATGAAGAGAATGACATCAAATGACATTTTTCTGCTCCTAGAGCCCTGCAACAGAATGGAGTTGTAGAAAGAAAGAACTGGACTGTGCAAGAGGTAGCTAGAACCATGATGAAAGAATCAAATATTCCTAATATGTATTGGAAAGAAGCTATTCACACTAATATTTGCATTCTTAATAGAGTTCGTGTCAGAGGTGTTAGAACTGTGAAATTTTGAAATTTTTATAACTGTTTATACTCCTAAATCTCCCAAAGAACCCATACTACAAGTATAAATTTTCTGCATTAAATAACATACTTACCCATGTCCAGGTTAAATTTTTTCTCATGGTCCCATATAATTCACCCAACCTTGAGCATTTGTATATGTAAATCATATTGGCATAAGGTGACTCGAGTCTCACCGATCCATATTTCATTTTGTACTAACTCATTTTTTTAGCATATCGGCAAGAGGTCAAGGATGTCATACTGATAAAACTTCGTTTGAGGATATATATCAGTTCATAGTTTTCATAAGGAAAATAAATCCTATCAGCAAGATAACAATCATTGACATGATAGTGTGAAGGTCATATCGGGGTTATATATGTTTACCCCTAAGAACACAAGGAAATATATTGGCCAAACAAGAGTTGTTGGAGTAAGATTCCTGAAGTCAACTCGAGATAGCCATCTAGTCTTGCCAATAAAGCAAAGGAGGGTTTTGTCAATATGATAATGTTAGTAGGATAATTTTGGAGAGTCCTACTGACCTTCCATGATACACCAACACATAGGGGACCTAGCAACATAACTAGAGGGATTTAGAAGGATATTACTCATGGTCCCACCGATGAAGAGAGTCATCAGTGAGACAAGCTTCACTAGAGAGAGATAAGAAGGTCACATCAAGTATAGTTCCATCGGTAAGACAATGATCATCAGTGTATTGACATGTAGTCATATCAATCTCACCTTTGTCTTACCGCTCAGAGTACAAAGGAATATATTGGCTAGACAAAGGTCGTTGGGGTAAGGTTCCCAAAGACAGCCCGAGATACTCACCAGTCTTGCCAACATGGGGGGAGAGGATTTGGTTGGCGAGACAATGTTCATGGTCTCGCCGATGAAAGAAATATATTGCTAGGAGATACTACATCAACATGAGTTATTTTTGAGCCCCCAATAATGTAAAGTCACACCGATAGTCATATAAAAATTTGTACGGAGAAAGGATAATCATTGGCGGAGAAAATTTGAGGTATTAAATATATCGGGTGAAAAGGTCCTAGCAAAGGAAGAATACTATTTGAATTGAATTTCATGGAGACAATGAAGATTAAAACATTTTGATTTACCAAAGGAAATTAATTAAAATGAATATGAAGAACTGTAACGAACAGGCATACGAAAGGTCACAACTCTTAAAAATATAGTCTATATATACTTAGTGAAATAAAATAAAAGAAAGGTAGAAAGTAGTTAGAATATAGGAGATAGATAGTAAGAAATATTTCAGAATGTAAATTCAAAAAGACCATGTTGCATGTATAAGATTTGAGGAAGACAATGAAAGACTATTGATTCGGTGGTTCCATTATGGTATCAGTTGTTTGTTGAATTTCTACAATTATTTGATTGTCTCCAACCTGATGTTTCTTGATTATTTAAGTTGAAATATCAAGTATATGTTCAATTTATCAGTGCACATTTGTTGTATCTGTGTGATATGATTAAATGGGTTCTTCAAAGAAGAATTAAATTCCTTTCAGTCAATTGTAGTAATATGGAAATGTTATTTGGATTAGTAAGAATAAGCAAATAGTTAGGATTGTTATTCTGCCTCAAGTAGGGTTTATCAATTACATTCTTGCATGTTTATACCAGTTATAAACTCATATTTGTATTCCAAACAATTAGAGAACTTGCTAGATAGAAGCCATTCATCTAAGACTTTCATTTGACTCCATTCTACCCAACAAAGCACTGGTCTCCCTTATTTCATTATTTAGTTTTATTCATTTTATTTAACATCTATTAACTGAACATATGAGGTTTTCCCTATTTCATCATTTAGTTTCATCCATTTCTTTTGACATCTGTTAACTGAACATATCAGATTTCACCTTGATATTACATATACAATTTATACCAAATTTAGGTCACATCTCTCCACTGTCAAATTTTCATTGTGGATAGATTGGTCAAGTAGGAAACATAGTTCAAATCTGCATCATTCACATAGGTACACCCACCTAGGTCTAGCAGAGCCTTAAGAGTAGAAGGTTCAACTATATTCGTTGGCCTTGTTAGTTGGCCAATAGCATTGTGAGAGCTTGGCAACCTCTTGTGGTTCAAACCTACATTTTTGAGACCTAAAAAATTGGCAACTCTACTGGGGACAAACTTCAGTTCTAGCCTCTCCATTTATACAGTCAACAAAGTTTCAAATTTTTGCATTCACTTGAGTTCATAAGGGATTCCGCTAGGGCAAACTAGAACAATCTTTTTGATTTTCCTACTTTTGGGAAAGTAGGTGGTGACTCTATTTCAGATTTGATAAATAATGTATGGGTGTTGTGGAACAGTCACATTTTGTCAAGATGTCAGAAGAATAAAGAAGATAATAGTCAATAACAGAGTTGAAGGAATTGAGACAACAAAGGCTACAATTAGAACAATAGATGCTACAAGTGAACCAACAATTGTGGAAATTGGGAGTCAAACATGCTCCAAGTACATCCCCAAATATGTCATCATGTAGTGAGAATGAAGACACAAATGCTAGGATATCTTGGACATCACATGATACAACTGAGAACTTTGGTAATAAAGGTAATCTACTCTATTCACATCAGAACACTTTTGATGAGTATTTTCAAATTCAAGAAAGAAACAAAAATCTTGTGGATGCCTTTTTTGACATAAGGAGTATAAGGGAGAAGATGTAAACTCTCTATACAATAGGATGAAAAATATTTGTATGTAATTACCTCCTCATTTTAGGCCTACAAGACCCACATTTGTTGCACATTTTCTAATAGCATCAGAGCTTGAATCAGTTTATTGGTTAGAATCATCAAAGCAGTGTGCCTTTGATGTGGTGAATAAACTTATTGATTCCATACTTGGGACGAGGTATGTGGATACTATCAACAATGCTTCAGAAGCTGCAACTGAAGAAGGTACCATGCCATCCAACATTGAAGATATGGAGAGTTTCTCCTGCATAACATATTGTGATTCAAATTTTGAAGAAGAACTTGCGGATGTTGATCTACAACAGGGTGATTGTTGCAGTTCTTGAAGATCAAGAATTTGGAGACATGGTAGAAGATATGGAAGTAGAGACATGTTCGCTTAGCAATGAGCAAGTTTTGGATTTTTTTAACTCTTGAATACCAGAAATATGCACGTGAAGATGATTCCAAAATTTTGGCTCCAGCCTATATCTACTTTGATAGTGAAGATACTATATGTAACAATTCATATTACTCAATGAGCATTTCTTATAATGATGAATATATCTTTGAAGCCGATCAAAGATCCATGTCTTTCCAAGAAGAGATATGTGACTTGAATATTTTTTTCTTGCAAAAGAAAGATACTGGTTTGCATGTTATTGATGATGAGTGTCTAGCATTTCTTGATTCAAGTATGTATAAGGATGACTGTATGGATCAAAAGTGTGTCAATTCCAACTAGTGATAGGAAAGAGCTAGAAAGTGTTTCTGGTTTGATTATTTCAGATGATATTGATGAAACAATTTTTTTTTATTTCCATGAGAAGTATTCAAATTTTCAAGTCACAGTACGAATTCCAGATGATTCAGTAATGTATGATAATGAGCAATCCTATGAATGTTTTGTTGAATGTGGATACACTTTTTGTTATGAGGGTGACAAAGATTTATTGTAATGCCACACCATGAGACCCTAAAGGAGATTGCAACACAATGTGGAAGTGTATAATTTTTTTCTTAAAAGTGCATTACTATCAAAGAAGATGCACAATACTTAGCAACAACCTCTAAGGAAACATGACAAGACTAAATCTATTACCATAACATACATACTACCTGCACATAAAGAATTTCAATTAAAATATTAACCATACATTTAATTCCACATACTCACAAAGCATTAAAGATTCCAACACTTAGAATAAAATATAATAAGTTTCAGATTACATTAATTTACAAGTAGATTACAATACTCATTCCCAAAATGAGGTAGATCATACCTAACTATTACAATTACAAGATACCTCCTCGAATACAATTGAGGAGTGAATTATTTACAAATACCAACTAAAATGAATAGAAAGCTTTAAATAAATATTGAAACCACTATGAGCTCTCCATTGGAAAACCTCGCAACGCAATCTGCAAATCAAGGGGGGCCCAACAATGTAGTGTGCACGTTCCTCCCAACCAAGTGGTACCTGAAGGCCCACCCCCCTTGTTAGGAGATAGTAACAATGTAACATGGATAATCTCTACAACCTCTAACCATAGGCTAACTCATACTACCACATACTAACTCAACTAGACACATGTACAATATAAGTCCAACTCTAACATGGTCACATTGCTTCCAGACATATAATTTGATCAAGTATGATAAGAAATCCATACACATAAAACAAATACCAATGTTGTCCTAGACAAAGTGTCATCGCACAGCTCATCATGAATCTTCATAGGCTCTAGTAATCCTGGTGACCTCAACTGAATCCCGACCCTCATACTCACTCATGCGGAATTGACTACCCCTCATAAGGACAAGATAGTTGACATTTCCATTTCAGGCCTTCTCACTCATCCCAAGTCTAAACGAGCCCTTGTGCCTATGAGTGAGGCTAAATTATCTTGATTAGTGTGTAACACTCCCTAATCTTCTCAATACATTAATTTAGTTATCACTTGATTAAATCACCTCTGAAGGTTACCCAATTTACCTCTTTGGGCTCCAGCGCCTAACAAAAGCCACTCTTCTACTTGACAACAAACTATACAAGACTAAACTCCAAGGGTAACTCAAGTGCATACAAACTAGACAAAACAATTGCTCTAATTCAAGGAGGCAACATATAATGAAACTCACTCCAAACACTTAGAGGCAACCAGTCACATAAAGAACTACCCAAGGGAAATACAAATGGTTAACATAGCAAATTGACAACCCTCAACCTTTGCAAGACTTACGAATTAAAAACTCAAATAACCCTTTTTCCCCAATCATGAATACAAGGGAAATAATTACAAGCAGCAATGGCAAGGAAATAATCTATTTTTGGATATATTAAATCCATTTCCCTATCTAGTAAATTTCATAGTAAATAAACCAATTGCCTTAACAAAATATTTAATTACCTCAATTAAATTGCTCTAGAGTAGAATCATTTTTCAAATACTTTTAAAAGAAACATATTTCCTTCTACATTTAATTCCTTCCATTTTCCAATCAACATAATATATAATATTTAAAATAAAAACTATTTAAATTAATAACATATATATTCAATGAGTATCTATTATGAATATATACTCATTGAATATATATGTTATTAATTTAAATAGTTTTTATTTTAAATATTATATATTATGTTGATTGGAAAATGGAAGGAATTAAATGTAGAAGGAAATATGTTTCTTTTAAAAGTATTTGAAAAATGATTCTACTCTAGAGCAATTTAATTGAGGTAATTAAATATTTTGTTAAGGCAATTGGTTTATTTACTATGAAATGTACTAGATAGGGAAATGGATTTAATATATCCAAAACTAGATTATTTCCTTGCCATTGCTGCTTGTAATTATTTCCCTTGTATTCATGATTGGGGAAAAAGGGTTATTTGAGTTTTTAATTCGTAAGTCTTCCAGAGGTTGAGGGTTGTCGATTTGTTATGTCACCCATTTGTATTTCCCTTGGGTAGTGCTTTATGTGATTTGTTGCCTCCAAGTGTTTGGAGTGAGTTTCATTATATGTTGCCTCCTTGAATTGGAGCAATTGTTTTGTCTAGTTTGTATGCACTTGAGTTACCCTTGGAGTTTAGTCTTGTACAGTTTTCTATCAAGTAGAAGAGTGGCTTCCGTTAGGTGCCAGAGCCCAAAGAGGTAAATTGGGTAACCTTTAGAGGTGGTTTAATCAAGTGATAACTAAATTAATGTACTTAGAAGATTAGGGAGTGTTACACACTAATCAAGATAATTTAGCCTCACTCATAGGCACAAGGGCTCATTTAGACTTGGGATGAGTGGGAAGGCCTTGAATGGCAAGGTCAACTATCTTGTCCTTATGAGGGGTAGTTGATTCCGCATGAGTGAGTATGAGAGCAGGGATTTGGTTGAGGTCACCAGGATTACCAGAGTCTATGAAGATTCCCAAAGGAGATCTCATGACAAGCTATGCGATGGCACTTTGTCTAGGACAACATTGGTATTTGTTTTATGTGTACGGATTTCTTATCATACTTGATCAAATTATATGTCTGAAAGCAATGTGACCATGTTAGAGTTGGACTTATATTGTACATGTGTTTAGTTGAGTTAGTATGTGTTAGTATGATTCATCCTATGGTTAGAGGTTGTAGAGATTGTCCTTGTTATGTTGTTACTATCTCCTAGCAAGGGGGATGGGCCTTCGGGTACCACTTGGTTGGGAGGAACATGCACACTAAGCTGTTGGGCCCCCCTTGATTTGTAGATTGTGTTGTGAGGTTTTCCAGTGGAGAGCTCACAGTGGTTTTAGTATTTATTTTAATCTTTCTATTTATTTTAGTTGGTATTTGTAAATAATTCACTCCTCAATTGTATTCGAGGAGGTATCTTGTAATTGTAATAGTTCTGTATGATCTACTTCATTATGGGAATGAGTATTGTAATCTACTTGTAAATTAATGTTATTTGAAGCTTATTATATTTTATTCTAAGTGTTAGAATCTTTAATGATTTGTGAGTATGTGCAATTAAATGTATGGTTGATATTTTAATTAGAATGCTCTATGTGCAAGTAGTATGTATGTTATAGTAATAGATGTAATCTTGTCACATTTCCTTAGAGGTTGTTGTGAAGTATTGTGTATCTTCTTTGATAATAATGCACTTTTAAGAAAAAAAATGTACGCTTACGCGTTGTGTTGCAACTTCCTTTAGGGTCTCATGGAGGGGCATTACATTTATCATATTATGAATTGCAAAGTGATGAAATGAATAAGTTTCAGGTTGAATACAATGATTTCCTTAAGGTTTTCAATGATAGTATATGTAATAGGGCAGGTGGAATGGATAGCTTCAAAAGGAACCCGATGAGCTCAAATCAGAACAAAGTTTATGATAGAGGAATGTGTAGGTTTTTATTTTGGGTTGCCTTGGGCCATCCTTTATGGTTTGATTTTTAAACCATAACAAATACAAAGGATAAGGATTTCCAGTGCATGGAAAATTCCTAACAAACCTCTTTAAACATTCTTTTCCATGCATAGTAGTTTAGGAATTCTAATGGGTCTAGGATTTTCCAGTACATGGAAATTCTCAGAAGTTCACTTATTGAAAACTTTGTTTTCCTTCCATGTAAAGTAGTGTAGGGTCACCCTAATCTTCACCCTCCATGCTCCATCTTTCATCTTCCATCTCTTTCATCTTTTCATTCCCTCCGTCTGCCATTTCCTTCATTTTCATCCTTTGTCTTGGTCTGCTCTCCTAGTTGCATTCTGGATTCTTGTAGTGATTGCACAACCACTCATCCCCAATAGGAACCACTATTAGAACTGTGAAATTTTGAAAATTTTATAGCTATTTATACTCATAAATTTCCCAAAGAACCCATACTACAAGTATAAAATTTTGCATTAAATAACATACTTACCCATGTTCGGGTTAAATTTTATCACATGGTCCCATATAATTCACCCAACCTTGAGCATTTGTATATTTAAATCATATTGGCATAAGGTGACTTGGGTCTCACCGATCCATATTTCATTTTGTACTAACTCATTTTTTCAACATATCGGCAAGAGGTCAAGGCTATCATACTGATAAAACTTCGTTTGAGGATATATGTCAGTTCACATTTTTCATAAGGAAAATAAATCCTATCGGCAAGATAACAATCATCGGCATGATGGTGTGAGGTCATATCGAGGTTATATATGTTTACCCCTCAGAACGCAAGGAAATATATCGGCCAAACAAGAGTCATCAGAGTAAGATTCCTAAAGTCAGCCCGAAATAGTTGTCCAGTCTTGTCGATAAAGGAAAGGAGGATTCTAGAAATATGATAATGTTATCAGGATAAGTTTGGAGAGTCTTGCCGAGCTTCCATGATACACCGACACATAGGGGACCTGGTAACATAACTGGAGGGATTTAAAAGGATATTACTCATGGTCCCACTGATGAAGAGAGTCATCAGTGAGACAAGCTTCAACAGGGAGAGATAAGAAGGTCACACCGAGTACAGTTCCATCGGCAATACAATGATCATCACCATGTCGATCTGAATTCATATCGAGCTCACCTATGTCTTACCACTCATAGTAAAAAAGGAATATATCAGCTAGACAGAGGTCGTTGGGGTAAGGTTTCCAAAGACAACTTGAGGTACTCGCTAGTCTTGCCAACATGGGGGGAGAGGATTTGGTCGGTGAGACAATGTTCATGGTCTCGCCGATGAAAGAAATATATCAGCAGGAGTTATTTTTTGAGCCCCCAATAATGTAAAGTCACACCAATAGTCATGTAAAAATTCATCTCGAGAAAGGATAATCATTGGCGGAGCAAATTCGAGGTATTAAATATATCAGGTGAAAAGGTCCTAGCAAAGGAAGAATACTATTTGAATTGAATTTCACTGAGACAATGAAGATTAAAACATTTTGATTTTTCAAAGGTAATTAATTAAAATGAATATGAATAAATGCAACAAACAAGCATACGAAAGGTCACAACTCTTAAAAATGTAATCTATATATACTTAGTGAAATAAAATAAAAGAAAGATAGAAAGTAGTTAGAATATAGGAGATAGATAGTAAGAAATATTTCAAACTTTATATATTCAAAAAGACCATGTTGCATGTATAAGATTTGAGGAAGACAATGAAAGACTATTGATTCGGTGGTTCCATTATGGTATCAGTTGTTTGTTGAATTTCTACAATTATTTGATTGTCTCTAACTTGATGTTTCTTGATTATTTAAGTTGAAATATCAAGTATATGTTCAATTTATCAGTGCACATTTGTTGTATCTATGTGATATGATTAATTGGGTTCTTCAAAGAAGAATTAAATTCCTTTTAGTCAATTATAGTAATCTGGAAATGTTATTTGGATCAGTAAGAAGAATCAAATAGTTAGGATTGATATTCTCCCCTCAAGTAGGGTTTATCAATTACATTATTGCATTTTTATACTAGTTATAAACTCATATTTGTATTCCAAACAATTAGAGAACTTGCTAGATAAAATTCAGTCATCTAAGACTTTCATTTGACTTCATTCTACCCAACAAGGCACTGGTCTCCCGTATTTCATTATTTAGTTTTATTCATTTTATTTAACATCTATTAACTGAACATATGAGATTTTCCCTATTTCATCATTTAGTTTCATCCATTTCTTTTGACATCTGTTAACTAAACATATATGATTTCACCTTAATATTGCATATACAATTTATACCAAATTTAGATCACATCTCTCCACTTTCAAATTGCCATTGTGGATAGATTGGTAAAGTAGGAAACATAGTTCAAATCTACATCATTCACATAGGTACACATGCCTACGTTTAACAGAGCCTTAAGAGTAGAAGGTTCAACTATATTGGTTGGCCTTGTCAGTTGGCCAATAGCGTTGTGAGAGCTTGGCAGCCTCTCGTGGTTCAAACCTACGTTTTTGAGACCCAACAAGAGGTAACAACACTAAGACTCCTTATGAGTTATGGACTGGTAGGACTCAAACTATGAAATATTTTAAGGTATTTGATAGTAGATGTTATATTAGAACAGATGAAGGAAGTTTTGGAAATTTTGATGCTAGATGTGATGAAGGAATTTTCCTTGGTTATTCTAATAACAACAAGGCTTAAAGATGTTTTAATAAGAGACTAAGAAAAATCATTGAAATTACTAATGTGAAGGTTGATGAAGCTATGTATAGACCAGTGGAGATAATTGAAGTTGAACCTAATGAGCCTATTTGTGTGCAAATACAAGAAGAAGAAAAGGAAGAGAAAGAGAAAAGTAAAGAAGAAAAAGAAAATCTGGAACCTACACCTAAGACTCCTAAATATGTTCAAAAAAATCATCCGAAGGAACAAATAATTGGAGACAAAAGTGGAGTGAAGACAAGAAGCAAAGTGGTTGAAGTAAACTTGTATTTAATTTCTAAAATAGAACCTAAGATTGTGAATGAAGCACGTGGTGATGAAAGTTGGGTTAGAGCAATGAAAGAGGAATTATAGCAGATTGAGAAGAATGGGACATGGGAACTAGTCCCTAGACTTGCAAACAAGACTGTAATTGTTTCCAAATGGGTATCACAAACAAATTGAATGAAGATGGTGAAGTGGTAAGAAATAAAACAAGACTTGTATGTAAAGGATATTCATAGGTTGATGGCATAGATTTTGAAGAAAATTTTGCACCTGTAGCAAGAATGTAAGCCATTCAAAATGTTCTTGGAATTTGCAGCTCATAAAGACTTCAAATTATATTAGATGGATGTCAAATCTGCATTCCTGAATGGGGAACTAGAAGTAGAAGTATATATAGAGCAACTAGAAGGTTTTTCACTGTTAGACAAACCGGACATGGTTTGCAAGTTAAAGAAAGCAATATATGGACCGAAGCAAGCTCCCAGAGCTTGGTATGCTAGATTCGATAGATAATTGACAAAATAGGGATTTAGCAAAGGGTCCACAAACAACGATCTCTACTTCAAGGTTGAGAAAGAAAAGATACTGATAGTTGTGGTATATGTTGATAACATCATTTTTGGTGGAAATGAAGGTATGTGTAAGAAGTTTTTTGAAGAGATGCAAAAATAATTTGAGATGTCTATGATTGTGAATTGAATTTCTTCCTTGGACTTCAAGTTAATCAAACTAACAAAGGGATATTCATTTCACAATCTAAGTATGTTAAGGAATTTTTAAAGAAGTTTCGAATGGATGACTCTAAACTGGTATGTACCCCTATGGTAACTAGATGCAAGCTGAGTAAGGATGATGGATCTACAAAATTTGATTAGAGCATGTATAGATCCATGATTGACCGTGGGTATGTGCAAGATCATCATGGAAAAAATAGGCCCTTAAGTGGTGATGAAAATTCAAAAACTCAGAGTTAGGAAACTTGACCTAAAAATTTGAATAAGTTATCTATATTATTTCAAAAATATGTAACAATATAATTTGTAGAAAATTGAATGGAGTTTCTAAACTACAAGATTTTATTTTTTTAAATAAATCTATTTGGTGAAAATTTGAAATTTCAATGCAATAGTACTTAAATTTCAGGGAAAAATAAGAATTAGGTGTCTTTCTGACCACCCTAACCACAAGAAAATGATAGTATTTTTTTATAAGATTTTAGATATTAGTAGAGGACTCATGTCTCGATGTGATGCTTTATTTTTTGTAATTTTTTTCCAAGTAGATAATTAATTATGATTTTTTTATTACAACTTTTTAAAAATATTAAAACTCGTATGTCTGACCACCTTAACTTTGTCAAGACTTCATGAAATTAAATTATTTTTTTCTAATCCTATAGTATGCAAAGCATAGAATGTGACACATGTTTTAGATTCAAAAAATGTGATACTGTTTGAAAGCTATAGATGTTTTTCAATCAACCTATCAATTAGGACTTTAGTTGTAATTCAAATAGAAAATGAATAATAATTATTTATTAAATTAAAAGTAAAGCATAATTTATATTGGTGGAAAGCTAAGAATCACCTTTAAAAACCCTTTTTGTTTCATCAATTTTTTGTAAAAAGAAGTCATCAGCCACATGGGCCATCATATCACTTACATATCGCCACTTTTTGGCCCATCATGACCCTACACATACGCTGGTGGATTGGTGTATCTTACTGGTACTAGACTAGACATTATGCATGTAGTATGCTTAGTTGCAAGATTTCAAGCAGGACCGAAGGAAGCACATGTTAAAGTTGTGGAAAGGATATTCAAATATCTTAAAGGAACTCCAGACTATGGGCTATGGTATCTGAAGGACAATGATTTCACTTTGAGTGCCTATACTGATTTTGATTGGGCTAGATCTGTAGATGACATGAAGAGTACAAGTGGAGGAGTATTCTTTCTTGGAGGAATATTAGTTTCATGGTTGAGCAAGAAACAAGATTCAGTTTCTTTATCTACTGCAAAAGCAGAATATATTGCAGCAGCATCCTAATGTACACAAATACTTTGGATGAAGCAAACTTTGATAGACATAGGTGTGGTGAGTGAAGAAATTACTTATATCTTTTTTGATAATAAAAGTGATATAAACATTTCAAAGAATCCAGTGATGCATTCTAGAACAAAGAATATATCTATCAAATATCACTTTTTGAGGGAGAAAGTATTGAGGAATGAAGTTAGACTTGAATATGTACCTACCAAAGAACAAGTTGTAGACATATTCACTAAGGCTCTTCCAAAGGATACTTTTGAGTATCTCAAGGGAAAGTTAGGGGTTTCTACCCCTCCTTCTTTGAACTAAGTGCACATGGAGGTGCATCATTCTAGTGGATTTACAAACCTTCTTTGTTCTAGAATGATGATTGAGGTCTACTCCTCAGGGGGAGTAGAGAAGTGCATTGTTGCAGTATGTGATGTGGATGTACTCCTTAGAAGGAGTGAATAGAGATTTGTATGCCCTTTTCCAATGATGTCAAAGGGGGAGAGAGAATCATGTGAAAATTGTATGCTTGGTAGGTTGTCGCTTCTAAAAAATATATAGGATGTGGGAGAGAGAATCATGTGAAACTTTTTTATGCTTGGCAGGTTTTCACTTCTAAGAATCATGTATGATATCTTTGATGGTTTTTCACATCATGTGTTTCCATCAATGATAAAGGGGGATATTTTTGCAAGTAGGGATGTGTTTTTTGGTGGTGTCATTAATGTTGTCATTGATGTCAATATTGTACAGGTTGAGTAAGTTGTTTTTTATTAAGTGCTTTTGAGAAAATTTGAAATATAATGAAAGTTGTGTTGAAGTGTGTTCTAAGCATGCTTTGGTATTTTGGTCTACATTTCTCCTATGTTGACCCAATGCCTATGCAGATTTATAGCTATGTTCATAAGCTAAAATAGATTATATATTCTGAGTTTCAGCTTCTAGTTTGATGGAGAGAAAAAGTTATGTTCACCGGTGTGTGAGCTGGTTTGTCAGAGTTATTCAATTGTTTACTAGGAGAAATGTTTTGGCTCAGCAGTCCTTTGGTATTTGGTTTCAGATCTTGTGGATTTGAGAGATTATTCCTTTTGATGGTTTCTATATTCTAACAAAAATTCATGTAGTAAAGCACTCTGGAATACATGATCCAAAGCTCTTATGTTTTTGTTGGTTGTCTCGGATGAACTAGTGAAGTGTTCTCTGTGAATGAAGTTTTTTGAAGGTGTTGCGGATGTATCTGAGTTGTTCTTAGATATGGTAAAATGACTAGTGAAGAATGTTGAGGAATCCACATGTGATTATCTTGTTGGTGATGTGTGTACTTCAAAGATCATCGGTCTTTTTATTAGGTTTGGCTAACCTAGTGTTTACATGATACATTATGTTTTTTCATCGATCTAAGAGAGAGTGTGCATGATCCAAGATGTTGTTTGGGTGCTAATTTAATATGTATTTGGTCCCCTCACATTCTTATCCACCGCAGGAATGTTGAGTAGCCGACCTAGTTTGAATTTGTAATTTGAATTTGAATAGCTGGCCTTGGAGAATGTTCGTGAGAGTGAAGATGTTATAAAAACAAGTTAACTTGTAGCGAATTTCATATCCATCCATCATTAAATTCGAGTAAGAGAAGGGTGTGTGAAAAAGTGTGAAAAGAAAAGTGTGGAAGAGTGAATTAAGGAAACAATACTTCATTGTATTCATGATCAAGTTGTGAAGAGTGTAAAAATCCCAGTGGTGGATCATTATCTATTTGTTTGTATTTTTTGTAGGCAGTGAGCCTCTTTTTTTGGGCAGTGAGTCTTAAGGTAGTGAGCCTTTGTATTTGGGTAGTGAACCCTCTGGCAGTGAGCCTTTTGTATCTATTATTGCATTACTACTATATTGTGAGTTAATCCTCACCATGGTTTTTCCCTTATTAGGGTTTTCCAAGTAAATATGGTGTCTCTAGTATTATGTTTCTATTATTTGCATTTCATGTTCATACTTAATAACAAACTAAGGTTAAAGTGAAATTGATTAAGTTAAGAAGTAAAGAATTTGATACAACTGATTCACCCCCTCCCTCTCAGTTGTCTTGTGCAATTCAACAGGGAATAGAGTATTTCATATTCAATTTGATTTAAATCATTCAACATAGGAAATAAAATTATTCCTATTCAATGAAATATTTATCTCTCAACTATATAGATCGAAATATTTGTCACTCATATTTTAACACTGAAAGCGTTAAAATGAATTATGGTGCTAGAAAAATACGTGTTCGGGAAATGCATGCAAATCTGGAAACAAGAATTATTGAAAAAAAATTATGGATGGTGTTGACTTAGCGAGTAAGGAAGCTATGTATTCTGGAAATAACAAATTACATTTTCCTGCTAAGTGAACCACCCACCATTTTATGGATTTGGCTCCATTTTTGGAAAAATAATCTATAGGTGTCAATTGACAGAAATTCACCATGTGCGATTGAACTGGTCTTCATTTTGTTGTCATTTTTTGAAGGTCAATTCACCTTGTTGAAGCTGATTATGTGAGTGGAAGTGTGCCACATACTGAGTTGAAGATTTCACATTTTTTATAGTGTCATATCACATGCCTCTTTTGAAAGATTTCATTGGGGATGAGAGGCTCTATAAATAGCCACCCAATTCTTCATTTTAATGCATCTGAAATAATATTTAGAGAACTTATCTTTTTGGGAGAGAAAATATTATGTTTTTAAGTGATAATTCATCATTTCATGAGAGACTTATTATCCTGAGAATTGATTCAGTTCATCATATCCATACTTCAATATTGAACTAATAGAGTTTCCATATTTTCATCAAGATGTAGCCATTACCAGTTTGATTCATCATTTTCTAAGAGATAAATTCTAAGAGAGGAAAATAGAGTTTTGGGAGGGAATTGTTGATTTTCTTGGAAGTGCTCTAAGTGCTGTGAAGATAGGTTGAATCTTCATCATCTGGAGAAAATCTAAATACCAAGCATGAGATATTCTTCTACTATAAATTGTAATAGAAAATATTAAAATATTTTTGGTATTTTGTGTTTACTATCTGCACTTAGTTAGGGAATTGATTGATGAAACTGTACTTATTATCTGTATAGAAAGAGAGTTGTATAATGAACTACATGTCTGATTGCACATTAAGAGTGGTTTGTTTAGAGATAAAAGATCTATTTTTGTTATATGTTGCATTATTGTATGATATCCATATAATGAGAGTATCAGTTACATCAGTTACTATATACTAGGTTTAAAATGAAGGCTTGTGTCAATTAAAGTTCAACCAGCTAAGTTATTAGGTTAAATTAGAAGAGCTTGCTATAATCCTAAGATAAATATTATAGTATGGTAGGGAACATGTGAAGTACTTGTTATGCTGATTCATTTCTAGTAGTGCAATATGATGTAGGATGTTTGGGGTATGAGTTATCCATTAAAGACAAAGACCTACATGTAGTGTAAGATAGCCCTAAGTCAAATCAACCCTGAATGGTGTATGTGATAGATGACCCTCAAAAGAAATATTGTATGAAAGAGTTTTGCCAAAGTAGTGTAATGTACAAACATCCTCTTTGACTAGGTGATGATTACACTGTCAGTTCACTCTGATCCTATATTACATACGAGTTTGAGATTTTGTTAGATTACACAGGTTCTAGTTATGTAGGACACAACACTAGATGCTCAGTTGGTTAATAGTATCAGTTACCCTACCAATCTCTTCATCGAAGGGAGGGCCATCTATTGAATGATAGATGTGCAGGGGACCGTATTATAATTCTGTGGTTGGCAGAGAAGTGCTCGAATGATGCTTCTCCTCCTTAATAGGCTACTGAAGTACCAAGATTTGAAAGGATAGATTCCTGGACCTTCTTACTACTATTTTTTTGAAAGCTCTATGAGCTATGTATGTTCATGTATATCTTCTTACTCTAATGCTTATTTGAAAAGGAAAATTATTCTTGTTGAAATATATTATCTTGTTCATTTGAAAAGGAAAATTATTCTTGTTGAAATATATTATCTTGCTTTGAATTATCAATGAAAGAAAATAAATATTTTATTGCAATGTCTTTATTACTCGTTATCTTTATTTAGTGGTGTAAAATAAGAAAAAAAAATTACGTAAGGTTTGGATCATTACAACAACTACGAAGAAATGTGAAACATTTCTCAAATACCTTCCATGACTGCAACAATGCAAACTTCACTTTTCTTACTCAAGAAACTTCTATGGTAATATTTATGATCTGAAAATTGAAACATGCATACTTCAAACATTAATTTTTCTCTCCTTCAAACCACAAGACCGTATCCTCAAATATGGAGGAATTCATAGCATTATTCATAGCTTCTCAAAGCACCTTCTTGAGCCACTAACTATAAAATACTCTTTTATAGATTTTACTTCAATAGAAAGTGAATACAACATTCACATGAGCCATAAGAAATATAGGAAAAAATTTAAACTCATGAAATTAAAATAAACATAATACTTTTGATTAACATCCTAATTGTAGAATTTGCAACCATACACACATTGCCACTTTCCTAATAATAGAGACAACATAATCAATAACCTCCACACTGATTGACATCAATGACAATTAAAAAAATCCATACTATTACCATCAATGACCACACTTGCAACATACTTTCAACAAAGTATCTTGAATATGATTATAATATTGACAATGCACTTTCATTCCCATATCCCTCAAAAATAATTTATGGGGTGAGATGAAAATTGTAATAAATTATAATATATAAAATTCAATCATGTGATTAAATCCCTAATGTATTATACAACTTAGATAATTACATGGTATTTTGAGTATCTAATTGTCCCTCAATTTTTTCCTATTTTTTTCTTTTGTGGTGTAGTTATGATCATCTCTAATGAGTTCTTAGAAGATATGTCTATACCATGGAGTATGTAGTACAACAAAATGATCATGTGTCTTCCCTATTTTTCTTCATCATGTTGGAAAATCATAAATATCTTCTTTAACAACTTCTACGAATTATGTTATTCTTTAGTGGTGCACTTTTTGTTTTCTACAAAAAAAAAAATTTAAAATTATTTCCAATCATAAGGATATGATTTCCAAATTAAAATTTGGAATTTGTGAAAGGCCTAAAGCTTGTTTTTCCCTTCCTTCTATAAAATTAAAATTTGAGCCATTTTATAAGTATCTTGGATTATTAGAAGTAGATGAAGTTTATTTTCGGTTTTTACTTGTCTAATCTAGTTCTTCCAAGGAAGAAATGCAAATGTAATTTTTATTTTTCTAAATTATACAAATTGAGAATACATGAATATATTATTAGAATTTCAGAATCAATTATCTCTAAATGTAGATGGAGAAGATAGATTGAAGGGAAAAAATGGACTACATGTTTTAGAGCGTGCCCATACGCAATAATGGGCATTTTTTGAAAAAATCGAGTCATTTTGTAATAGCAAGGGGGATCAATAGAGATTGGGGGTTGGACAGAAGTGGATTTTCCTATGGTTTTGTTCATCTTTCTCATGATCTACCAGATCGTCATTCTAAGAATTTTCTTTTTTGGGGAGAACAACGTATTTTTGATATTTGTGAGTCATAGTCTTCAGATTCTTCTGGGTCTCATCATTCGTCATAGAATTGTTCTCCTCCTACATATCCTAATAGAATTCCAGTTGCACCTAAGGCTTACTTCAATCCAAAATGATTCTTTTGTCCTCCCACATTTCCTAACTCAATTTTCATTGAGCATTGTAAATGCAACAATCATGATAGGCATACATTGACTTTTCCCAACTCTATTGTGGTAAAAAATTGGGATTCATCTTACCCAAATCAGTATATACCTTTGGGTAAGTCAAATGGGTCTCATTTTTTAAATGGAACACAAAAGTAGGCTTGGGTTTTTAAAATGCCAAGGGTTCCTATTCAACCAGATGTGCCTAAATGTTCTGTTACTTTTCCTGAGACATTGTGCAATGTCAAACTCAGGATCTGCAGGACCATGCTCTTATTGGTAAGTTTTGGAACTTTTCCCCTAAAATTTTTCTTTTACAAGATTGGATATTTGATGAATGGGCTGGGTCTACCCAGGTATTTTATCTTGATAAGGGAGAAGGGTTTTTTGTTGTTATTTTCAATTCTAAGGATGCTAGAAATTATGTTCATTCTACCAAATCCTAGTTTTGTGAGGGAAATGGTCTTTTCACTCTTCCGTGGTCCCCAAATTTTGATCCCTCTCACACTTCAGTAAAGTTTATCCCCTTTTGGATATAATTTCAAGGCCTTCCTTTAGAATACATAGAAACAAATCTTATTGAAATCCTAGGAAATCACTTAGGCTTTTACCTCAAACAGGATATTGATTTCTTCTCTACTCCTTCATATCCTGTGAGGGTTTGTGTTCTTTTGGATGCTTTTAAAACCCTACCTTCAAAGTTGTTAATAAATTAAAATAATGGCATTTGGAAGCATCAAGTTCTTGTTGAATGTCCACAGGAAATTTGTACTTAATGTCATCTTTCAATACACCCACATGCTCCTTGCAAGATGGCTACGGGTGGGTATTCAAAGGAAAAAAAATGTTCTAATTTGATTTTGGTTCACAAGAACATTGAAACAAGGGTAGGTGGTAAATTAGTTTCTCATTCGTCACTTGTTACTAAGAGTGCATCATCTAATGAACATGATTTTATTCAAGGTTTGTACTAGTCATCTAAATATTTTCACTCTACAGTGTTTTTTAGAGGGTCTTCAAGCATAATGGGAAAGACGAGCCTGGATGTGTATAACTCGGATTGTTCAAAGAATCAAAAACATGGAGTAAGACATGATTTGAAGGTTTCTCAATCAACTCTTTCCATAGACAAGTTGCTACATGTTCTTCTATTTTTTATTTGTTCTTTTTGACAAATCATGTTTTTACTGTTTCTTTTTCAAAGGAATGGATGAAAAAATATCAGGTTGTTGTAAGAAATTTTCATAGTTCTTTACATTTATATTCACCTGCACTTAAATATATTTTGAAGGGGTGACCCCACAATACTGGTTTACAATTTTTGGCCAAACTTGACATTGAACTGATTTTTTTTAACAAAATCTTCACTTTCAGGCACCTGTAGTTGCTAAACCATGAGGAATTTAAAGATGATGCAAACTAGTGAATTTTTACATTTTGTCTATAGATTCTAAATATATATTTTTTTAAAATTTTGGAATTATATTGCATTTCTTTTTCCATCTCGTTCAAAAACTACCTTTAACAATAAACACCATCTTTTAAGAGTGGTGTTCACCGTATACAACATACCTTTTTTTTCTAGGAAGGATAAAGTTCTAATTTTTTTGAATTTACATTTGTAACTATCACATCTAACACTTTAATTTTGTTTCATAGTGTTTTATAAGTTATTTTTTCTAAATTAAGTTTTGAAGTCAAACCAATTACAATTTAGACATAGGAAGATCGTATACAACATAACATTTTTGTATGCATCAAAATGCAATTTTTTTTTGCTAGATCAATGACATCAATACCTAGCATAGACATATATTTTAGAATTTTTTCTTGGTAACCTACTATTTTTCCACATGTGTAGAATAGAGAGCTTGATTTTTGATGAAAAATCTACATTTACAAGAAATAAGAATAAATTTAATAATCATATTAAATATATTTAAAATTATACTTTTTGGGAAGCTTATAATAAGGACTACATACTTACAAAATATAAATTTTAAATGAATTCAAATTATCCCCCAAAAGGAAAATCAAAAGTGGTTTTTTATCAGCATTTTGATAGGTGTAAAGGAGACTCCATTATAAGTATCATTTAAAACTAGTGGGGTTATATCAAACTGGGTTTGATCTAAGGTGGTTTGATAAAACCCTCTTCAATTGGAATCCTTTAAATTTAAATATTCAAGGCTTATATCATTATATTTTATAAAAGTATGTGATTTCTGCAAAAATTAGGATGTTCCAAAAAGTGTAAACCACTATTGTGGGATCACCCTCAATGCAAGAAATTTCTCATATAGCTAGACTTATTACTTCTGGGGGTTTTTTGTCTGCATTTGGTAACAACGTTATGGCCATTCAACCACAAAATGAGTGTAAACTTTTGCAACCGGGTGCTTTTTTTGAGGATGTAAATTATAATGACACTCAATTTATAGGTCTAAATAAGGAAATGGAAAACTTTGTTGATAATTCTCTATCGTTATTTGGAGATGAAATGATTGATGAAATTTCATCAAATGTTTTAGGAGAGGGTGGTATTTTTCAAAGTTCATAAATTCTATCCATAACACAAACACCTTTATCACCTTTTGTTAGCAAAATGACTCCCATAAAATGGGGTAGGAAATCTTTAGCAACCAAATTGCATGAGAAAATTGAGGCTGACACTTAGTCCAGTTTAAAGGGTGCATTATTAGCTGGTTTTGACAAACAAAAAAGGACAAGGAGAGCATGATACTCTCCTAGGGTTTAATATAGCTAATTTCTTAGAATATCAGAGGCATTAATGCCTCTGATAAGAGAGCTTAAATCAAGCAATAGTTGGATGTTTGCGGAGCAGATGTGGTTATTCTTCAAGAAACCAAAATGTCAAGTGAAACTTTTGAAAGTATGTCTAAAAACTAGTTTAAATGGAAATTTATTCATAGCCCAACACAAGGAGCTTTAGGGGGCTTTCAACTTTATGGAATGAAAAAATAGTGGTGATTGACAGTGTGACAAATGATAGTAATTAGCAGTTAATGCAAATAAAACATTATGACCTCTCATTTTGGTTATTAAATGTTTATATGCCAACAAGCACTGTTGGTAAAAAACTTCTCTAGGATAAGTTAAAGAAAATCATGGATCAATGGGGCCAAGAAAAGTTATCATTGTACGTGATTTTAATGCAATTGCTTCCCTGCCTGAAAAGCAAGGCGGTATTTGTCTGCCTCCAATAGTAATGAAATATTTTCAAAATTTAATCAAAGATAATGTATTAGTGGACATAATGCCAACAAATGGAAAGTTTACATGGACAAACAGGTGCAAATATTTTCTCTAGATAGTGGAAAGATTAGATAGATTTTAAATTTCTCCAAATTGGTTCGTTGTTTATTTTGTTTTTTCTTCTAATATTTTACCACTTTGCTAGATCTTTGAATCTTGTTCCAAATGCAATATAGTCAAAACACAAGTCATCTTTTAAATTTGAATCTATGTGGTTTCACCATCCAAATTTTCTTCATTTTCTTAAGCAATGGTGGTTGTTTGTGCCTTTTGTTCAATATTCACATATGTTTTAGTTTTATAAAAATCTAGAGTATATGAAGCTGCAAATTAAGAATTGGAATATATCAGTGTTTAAAAGCATATTTGTGCAGAAGGATTTGGTTTACAAGCAATTGACAGAAGTGAATAAACAAATAATAGCTCAAGGTATGGATAATGTAGCTTTTGAGAAACAAAAAAAGCTGCAAGAAGAATGGTGTGAATTATTATTGAGGGAAGAAGTTTATTGGCGTCAAAATTCTATGGAGTTATGGCTTAAGGATGGTGATAGAAACACCATTTTTTTCCATATTTCAGCTCAAATCAAGCGTGTTAAGAATTCAATGTTTTTTATGCATGACAATGAAACAAGGGAATTTCTTACAGAGGAAGTTGATATTCAAGAAGAAGGTATTAAATTCTTTTCTCAATTTCTTTCAACAAATCAAACTCATTCCTCTCATTCGGAAAGAGAAAGAGAAGAAATTTTTGAATCGATTCCCAAATTGATTCACCAGGAGGATAATGATAAGCTCTTATCTCTTTTCACCTTAGAGAAAATATTTAGGTAGTTTTTTTCTCTGTATCAATAGATAAATATCTAGGGCCAGATGGTTTAATGCAATATTTTTTCAAAAAAATTGGGATTTCATTTCTACAGACTTTTTGGGAGCTTTGGAAGAATCATGAAAGTCAGGTGGAATGCTTAAGCAGTTTAATGTCACTCATATTGCAATTTTTCCAAAAGTAGACTCTCCAAATACATTTTTTGATTTCAGGCCTATATCTCTTTGTAATATAGTTTACAAAAGTTTCACCAAGGCTATCTACTTAAGATTACATTTTCTTATATCAAGCATTATCTCTGAAGAACAAGATGGGTTTGTGCCAGGAAGAGAGATAGTCGAAGGGGCTTTAATAGAACATGAAGCCTTTCATTCTATTGCCACAAATAAACTTTTTGCAATTTTTTTTAAACTTGATATGATGAAGGCATATGATAGGGTTGACTAGAAATTCCTTATTCAATTTTTAAAATAATTTGGATTTAGTCATAAATGGTGCAAATGGATCATTTCCTGCTTGTCTACTACAAAGTTTTCAATGATTATAAATGGTTCACCAGTGGGTTTTTTTTGTTATGCACAAGGAGTTCATCAAGGAGATCCTCTTTCACCTTTTTTATTCATTATCCTTGTTGAAGCTTTCAGTAGATCTATTTCCAAAAGTCATTCTCAATGGTTCTTGCAAGGTATAGTCATTCCAAGTACAAATATTTCTATCACACATTCTTTATTTGTTGATGATACTTTTCTTTTTGGAAAAGCAACACTAGGGGAAGCAAAATAAATCAAAGTTGTTCTAGAAAAGTACACTAAGGTCTTTGGTCAAAAAATAAATGAAAATAAATCCAAGATTTACCTTTTTAATTCAAAGGTAGTGGTTCCAAGGCATATTGTAAATATTCTTGGATTTCAAGAAGTAGATCTTCCTAGTAAGTATCTGGGAATTCATTTCTTTACTAAAGAAAACAAAATTTCTTATTGGTATAAAATAATTCAGAGTATTCAAGAAAAAATCAGTTCTTGGAAAGGAAGATGGTTGTCTTTATCAGGCAAGATTTTAATGGAAAAATTAGTTTTATCCTGAATTCCTAATTACTTTATGTCTATTTTAAAAGCACCTAAATCCAGTGTGGCACAAATTGAAAAGCTGATTTCTAAATTTTTTATGGTTTGGAAATATAGATAATAAAAAGAAGGTACCCTTAATATCATTGGGGAAAATATGCATGGAAAAGATAATAGGGGCAGTAGGGCTGCACAATATTGCAACAAGGAATATATCATTGGGTGCCAATTGGCATGGCATATGTATAGAAATCCAAATAAGAAATGGTGTAAGGTCATCTAATAAAACTATTTGCATAATCTTAGTCCGTCTAGAATTTTAACTATGTTGAATCCTCGCTCAGGTTCAGCAATGTGGAGTATTATAATTTCATGTAGAAAATTTATAGTTTCTCATCTAACTTGGGAGGTGAATAATGGTGAAGAAGCTCTATTTTGGAAAGATTCATGGAATGGCCTTCCATCCATTGATTCTCTTCATGACTTTCAACATGCTAAATTTTTTTTAGTTTCATGGTGGGAAACTAAGGTTAAAGACTACATAGAATAGGTTGATATTTTTACTCAAAGGGTAGTATGGAAATATTAATCAAATTGTAACATTTAACTTGCTCATAAAGGTTTATTAAAGTAGATTTTGGATAAAAGAGAATTTTACTTATCTAGTGAAAATGATAAGTTAATGTGGGAGATTTCTAAAATAGATCATTATACAGTTAGAGATGGTTATAAAGCAATTTCTCAAAATGGTATTGGATATCAAAGGGCTTATATGTTTTCTTGGAAATCAATGATCTTTCCAAAAGTAGTATGTTTTGCATGGCTTGCAATCAAGAACAAGATTCTAACAAGTGATAGATTTTCCAAGTTTGGAATAGTTGATCCTTTCAAATGTGTGTCGTGTGGAGAAGTTTATGAAGATATAAATCATCTATTTTTGCACTGTGAGGTTGATCAAGCATGTTGACAAATTATTTTGGGTAAAATGAATTGGTTTGCACCTTCACCAAACAAATTGTGGGATATTTTTTCAAGTTTTCCAATATTATTCAGGCAATCATTCTTTTCTAAGTGCATATGGAGAATTATTCCTACAATGGTTGTTTGGGAAATTTGGTGGGTTAGAAATAAGTGGATATTCAGGAAAGAGAACTGTGATATGGAAAACTTGCTAGTTGGTTTAGAAAAGTCTATCTTTGAGGTGGTCAATAGTTATGTTCATAGGACAAAGAGGGTTGATTATGTATTTATAGATTGGGATTCCAAATTACTATTTAGGTGGCTTCATATTTGTTTGTCATTTTAAGGAAGCAAGCTTCAACCTGCAATAAATAAAGCTGATCAGACAAAGGTAATTTGGAAACCTCCTCAAGTTTTTTTTAAGTTAATTTTTTATGGTTCCAGTAGAGGTAATCCAGGTGCTTCTGGATAAGGGTTGTAATTAGAGATTATAAGGGCAGAGTTTTAGTGGCAAAATCAATCAAACTTCAAGTTTGCACAAATAATGCAGTTGAAGCAAATGCACTTTATATGGATTAAAATTGGCAAGCCTACTAAAAGTTTCTAACTTGTAGATTGAAGGGGAATCACAAATAATTTTGAATGCTTGCAAAGAGCATAAAATTCTTAACTAGCATCTTCAATATATTCTAAAGAAAATATGGGTTTTATTGGATAAATTTAATATGTATCATATTTTTCATCTATATAGAGAGGGCAATGGACTGGTAGACTATTTGACAAGCCTTAGGTGTGATCAAGTTGAAGAAATAATGACACATACATTTTTAATCACACAAAAACAAATGTTAGTTTATGTAATATTCTCTTTAATGAAGGGGGCTTGTAGGTATTTTTCATTGGTGCATATATAATTTCTACATTGAAGCTTGTCTATGCCTTTGAATGTTGTTTGTAATGTAACAGTGGTATACATTGTCCTCTATGGACTAAAAGTACATTGTATTCTCTGTGTTTCTCAAAAAAGGAAGGTGTCTTAATGTGTGTAAAATTTCAATATTCTACCTTTCCTTGAGCTTAAGTGGCAGAATAATTTTCATTTTAGGTTGAGTCGGGGGTTTTTATCAAGATTTTGAGTAATGTAACAAAGGATTATTTTTGTAAAATCATTCACATGTGGAAGGTTTGTGTGGATAGATTGCATTTTCTGTCAAGGAGTACTTTTGATGGCGTAATGTGAATTGTCAAAGTATATGTAGGAGTCAAGGAGTAGCTCATCTAAATTGGTTAGATGTTAGGATCAAGTTAGCAGCGCTGTTAAATTAGCGAAATGTACAACCTTTCAAGTTTTTACTAGTTTTCAAGTGTGTGTTCAAGACAAAGTACTTCCAAGTGGTTGTTGGATGTGAGCTTCAGGTGGTTCGGTACCATATGGCAGATTTCAAGCATGAGGAATATTTCTTCAAGTGCGAGAAATATTAACATGAGTTTTTAAACTAATGTGTGATTGTATGTGCAGGATAAAGGTACAAAGCTTTATAAATCATAATAGGATGAAAGGACCCTGATCTGAGATGGAAAACATATATTTTGTTTAGTACAGGATGTATAAAGATGAAGCGACTATTCCAATCTTGTTTATGAAATTCCTTGATCTGAGGTGGCAAATGGAAATTCATTTTAGTATAGAATGTTTAATGTTGAAGCAAATGTTATAGTATTGTTTATGAAATTCATTTGTGTTTGTTGAAACTAATGCCTTATCTCTGGATTAGTGTTCTCAGCTTTGGCAAAGCTGGGTTTGATACATGGTTACCAACATAAAAACCTTGGGTTTTTAATGTGATTATAATTCTATTTATAGGGCTTATTTCACAAGTCGTTTCATCGCCTTTCATTATTTGCTTGTTGTAAGTTGTGAATAAATTAAGAGGTTGAGTATAGTATCAACATTTTCACCTTTCTCCAAGTTTCAACCATTGTTTCTTCGACAAAGGATTGGGTTCTCTAACCTGTAAGTTGCATTTCTTCAGCTATGGAGTATCTCCTGAGTAATTATAGAGCTAAATTCCCAATGCGACCATGGGAGACACCTTGTTTTGATGCTTTAGAGAAGGAATAGTTGTAGGCTATGTCGTTTAAAGTTAACTTTTCATCTATTTTTTGTTGCATAAAAATTGTACTTGGTGAGGAAATAACCGACCCAAAGACTCAAAGAATCATTTTCTCATTTAATCCGGTATCAATCTTTATCTCAAACTTGCTTGATCTAGTGAATGACTACCAAATAGTTTTAAGTATTGCAGTTAAGTCTGTGAATGAAGAGCTTATCAAAAATGAAGCTTTTCTTAAGAGTGTGCATTCATATGATATATGGAATGGAGAATTATATCTTGGAGGAATCTTTCTAAGACACTTCCTAATTCACAAGACCAAATATGTAGAGATTCTTGATGCTTTTAAGGGGTCAATTAAAATGGATTGTTCACTACATCTTTACACAACACTGGCCAAGTATCAAATGGATTTGGGGAAGGATATAGTTGCAATGTTTAAAAGGAAATTTCTTACAATTTCAATTCTTCTAACTTGTAATACCCCTTTGTTTTGCTTCCCGTTCAGTTTGCTTTAAGCTATGTTTGGTTGCAATCACTTTGATACACGATAAATTTTGTTATGATGTTTTGATCGCTACTATTGAGTGACAACTATTATTGTGTTATGTGCTGACCTAATTAGTGTTTCTCATGCTTTAATGGATTAATGATGTTGTAAAGTTAACATGAGATGTTATTATGAGATTATTGGATTATGATGTAAGTGTCACTCTCGATGAGTGTATTGGTGAAGAAGACGGGTTCGCATTACTCGCTTGCAAGCACCTTGTGAATCCGTAATTCCTTCCTCATGGTGTGTATTATATGCTGGATATATTGTATGATGTTGTTTACTTGGTTGCAGGATTGCATGTACATGACATCGACTCCACCTAGTTTCACAGGTTCGAGCGTGTCGATCCAATGGTTAAGTTGAATGGGAGGTAGTAGCTAGGTAACATGTGTCAAGTTTACACCCTAGCCTTAGTGTGTCGCCAATCGTGTGTGTCGAGTCATTGTTGGTCTTGCTTTAATGTTATTTAATTCTGAAGGTTTCTTGATTTGGAAATAGATATTTAGAATAATTGCATTTAAATCATGTTGATGGTTATTTAATTTAAATAATGCAATGTGGATAAAAGTTTATATTTAAATTAATTAATTATATTTAATTTATTTAATTAATTAAATTTAATCCAAGGGGGTTGAGTTTAGTTATTAAATAATTAAATTAATTAATTAAATGTGATGCAAGAAAATGAAAGGAAATAAAAGAATTAAAATTAATTTCGAATTTAATTTCAACGTGTGGGAATTAAATTAGAAATTGTAATTAAATGTTTATTTGAGAAATTAGTTGCAACTTTGGAAATTAATTTATTATTTGAAATTGCATTGAAAGTGGGTTTTCGAAAAAATGAAATTAATATCTAATTTGCATGTAATGTGAATTAGGGTTATATTAGGTATTTTTTATTTATAAGGAATGTATGTTTGAAGTTGAGGGCAGAAACATTTTTAGAAAAAATGTATTTTTACAGTAGAGAAGAAAATTTGGAAGGATTTGCACAAAGAAGGGTTTGAAGAGAGTTTTGATTGTAGAATTGATTGGAGGAAAGATTGTTTGCATTTGTTGGGTTTTGGATTGGATTCGTTAGATGATTGAAGGAAATTCAGGAAATCTTTGGAGGAGGCTTGCATCAAAAAATCATCTTTTCTTGTAGCTTCTTGAACCAGGTTTTCCTCTGTGTGTTTTATTGTTCTATTGGAAACAATATGAATGCATGGTTAAATATTTAAGCTAAAATATATTTTTATATACACTAAGATGTTGATGTTTTTAAATAGAGAATTGAAAAGATATAGATTTTGGATAGAATTGAATATAGTAATGGCAATAGTTTATGTTGTATTAGAAGTAAATCTAGGAAATGAATATATTAGAAAAGGAAAATATTTATTATGTTTAATTTATTTCCATAGAGCAATTTAATCATTGTGATTGGAGTATTAAAGGATATATATATAATTAAGTTTATTAATATATATATTTGGTGTATATATAATATGGAGCATATATATGTATATATATATATATATATATTAAGTGTAAATTCATTATCGTATTTTATTGTAATAAGATGCATGCAATATATTACTGAATAGAGATTTAAATTGGATTGATTAGTGTATATGGGTAAATGGATAGAGAAATTATATTTTATTATATTAAAGTGATTTCATGTTCTAAATAGAAAATTGAATGAGATGTAAGATTTGGTTAGGAGATGGAAAGAGTTTACTTGCATGATTTTGTGTCGATTTAAAAAGTAAATTAAGAAGTTGTTTATATTGATGAGGCAAGTAGTTATCTTAATTTGTTTTCTTTCTATTAGAGCAATTAATTTATTGTGAATGAAATATGAAAGAGATATGGATTTAGTATATCCAAAAATAATAATTTTCTCGTGATTGTCTTAAATGTTCTAGTTTCTCTATATTTCGTAAAGGGATGTAAGTTTAAATTGTTTGAGACTTCCTATAATGGAAATAGAAATATAGGATATGATTATTTGAGTTAACCCTGTAAGTGTGTCTTTGACCTTGTTAACGTTACCTATTGAATGAATATGGATTTAGGAAATCCAAATATTAGATTTGATTATTGACTTGAATGCTTTTGTTACCATGTCGTCACATTGCACTGTGGGTTTTGGGATCTAGTGTTAGTCCTAAATTATAAGTCTTCTAGAAGAACTTGGAAGATAAGGGTTGTTGAATCTTTAAGCCATCCAGTTGTTTTCCCTTGGGTAGTGTATGGTGTCTTTTCAGTTTTACCCGATTTTCATAAACGGGGATGTTTTGTACCTCCTGTGAAAGGAGTGGACTATGTGTTTGTTGCCTCCAAGATGTTTGGAGTGAGTTCTTTTATTTTTTTCCTCCTTGGGTCGGAGTGGCTATGATTCCTAGTTTGTATGCACTTGTGTTTCCCTTGGTGATTGTTTGGGTGTGTGTTGTCCATTAGAAGAGTGGCTTTTGTTAGGGGCTGGAGCCCAAAGTGGTAAATTGGGTAACCTTCAGAAGTGAGTTAATCAAGTGATAACTAAATTAATGTACTTATATGATTAGGATGCATTCACATTAATCAAGATAATTTAATCCTCACTCATAGACACAAGGGCTCGTTTAGACTTGGGATGAGTGGGAAGGCCTAGAATGGCATAGTCATTTATCTTGTCAATATGAGAGGTATTTGATAGCGCATGAGTGAGTATGAGTGTCAAGATTCAGTTGAGGCCACTAGGATTACTAGAGCCTATGAAGAATGCCCAGAGGAGATCTCATGACTACTATGCGATGACACTCTATCTAGGACAACTATTGTTAATTGTTTTATGTGTATGGTTCTCTGAACATACTTGATTATTATTATGTCTGGAAGCAATGTGACCTATGTCAGTGACATTTGATTTGTACTTGTATTGTAATGGAGTTGTACTTGATTTGTACTTGTGTTGTACTTGAGTTGTACTGGAATTATACTTGTCTAGTTCATTTGTTTGGTTATTTCAGTATGAGTTAGTATGAGTCTGCCTTTGGTTAGTGTTGTAGATATTTTTCCATGTTACTTTGTTACTATCTCCTAGCATGGGGGATGGGCCTTCGAGTACCACTTGGTTGGGTGGAATATGCACCAAAACCGTTGGGTCCCCATCTATCTTCAGTACTTGGTGGTGAGACATCCAGTTGGACAACTCACGATTCTTGTTGTAATTTCTTGCATTGTAATATTTCAATTTGTATAAATTATTTATCCCTCTTATGCTTATGAGGTGGAATTCTGTAATTGTAACCTCATTTACTATTCCCTCATTTTACGAATGAGTGATGTAGCTATTGGATTAAGTTAATGATCATGAGATTGTATCTTGGTTGATTATCTTATTATGTTATGTGGTATTCTTATGATGTATGATGTTTATTTCATAAAGTTTATAATGCTATGGTTATTTGTAATATGTATGTGTGGTTTTTAGTAATCCTAACCTTGTAGCCTTAGAGGTTGTTGTAAATTAGTAAGTGAATGTGTATGTTAAATGCATTTTATATAAAAAAAAATTGGTTTTCTTAAGACGTTAATTGCAACTTCCTTTAAGGTTACTTGGTGGGGCATTACATAAATCATGTGTGTGCTCCAGACAACCAATCAAAGCATCAAGAAACCAAGCAAAAGCATCCAATACAAGTTCCATACTTTAATCTTACAACTCATTCACATTGTGTCGGTGGTGATAATGAAGAGGTTGGAGAGAATTTTGTGCAAGGCATTGCTATGGAAGGAGAAAATATTTAAAGGGATGTAATACAACTGGATATAGCATATATAGGGAAAAGCATAAATATTTTTTCTTTTAGTTAATATTCCTATTTTGTGTAAGGCTGATGACATGAAAAAATAGCTAAAAATTATGGATCAGCCTTATTTTTCTACAAGCATTATGGAAAATATATGTAATAAGAAAAATTTGTAGTGGTTGATAGGATTAAATAGTATACATTAGGCGAGCATAGCCATAGTTGAAAGATAACTGTCATAGCTTTTTGACATTATTGTAACTGAAATATCTTACATATTAATATATATAGGCTTACAACCTTTTAATTAAAAAAAATATCTCTAAATGTACATATTGTTACTCTTATGAATAAAATTGATCAAGGATCATTTATGGTCATGGTTACCATTTTTGCAGTTAAATATTTTCATATAACTTAGATATTAATATAATAGACTAAACTATTGTATCTAAAATATTCAGAGTTATAATATATTCAATGATTGCTAAGAAGAATTAGTTGTAAATATTAAAGAATATTGTTATAACATAATGATATATAAGATTTCACTAAAACCTTTTAGTTTATTGTTCAAAATTTAATTGCATTATTTTTTACTTTGTAGCCTAGGTTTAAGGTACCAATATTTGTATGAATACTAATAGCATATCCATTGTCATCATATTTCAAATCACTTTCCAACTTATGTTTTATTTTATTCATTAAATTTTATTTCATGTCCATAGAGCTCTTGAAGTAATATTCTCCAAGAATCTTGTCAATTGGGTATGTTTTATTTGTAATTCTTTGTATGTTTCATGAGTACATTTTTGTTTAAATAATATCCTAGTATGAATAAAGTTTAAATCCCTATGACATTTTTAGGGATCACCCTCCTAGGCCTTGAAAAATGTAAATTGCTGAGAAGAAAATTATTGAAATAATCTCTTGATAGTTGGCCAACCTCTTCAAAAATTTGAGAATAATAATTTACAATTCTTTAGATAGTTTTCAGAATTGGTTGGAATTTAAGAGAAAACCAACAAGCCTCTTTATATCCTTACACATTTAAAAAAATAAATCATTAATGGTGTTCTTGTTGATCCTACTAGTAGGGTGAACATCATAATGAAAGAAATCCTTTTTTTTAATGCATTTCATAAGGAGAATATGATGATTCTTGAGTGACCATTTGTATGCACAATGGTATCTTTATATCTCCTATGGGTTACATCAATTTGATAGTCCAAATTTGACCCAATTCATTGGAAACTGCATTTGTTGGTATTCCAAGATCTCACTTACTTAAAGTGAAGCTAAGAATTATATGGTTAACCTTGAAAAATGAAGTTGTTTTTGTATTACACAAATATCAAAAAATTTCTCATGATAGCATAATGCATGCTACCTATCATACTACATATAATCCACTAGTGTCAAATTTAATTACCTCACAAATTATAACAATTAAATTAAATATGATTCATCATGAATCTCAATAAAGAAAATTAAAAAAATTAAACAAATAAAAATTGAAAGAAGTGTAAGAAGTTTGAATAAAAATCATTCATAAATTTAATATTTTTCAGAATTACATACATAACACTAAAATAAGTTTAAAGAAAAAATCTTTCAGAAGTAGATAGCCTCAAATGAACCTAATGTCAGTGCAAAAATTTGATTACTTAATCAATGAATAGATTATAGCTATGTAAGATTTATAATCACGAATGAATTTCAAATCAGCCTCAACTTTACATGTCTTTATGATATGTATAAGTGATTACTTAACAAGAACACAAAACATGAATTCAATACAAGATTGGGAATTCTCCAAATTTAGTTCAACAATTTTTAACAATTCTTAATCTTGTTAAAAATTAATGACTCAAGGCCTTCTATAGATTCAAGGTCCAAGGTTGGTTATAATAACAAAAATAGACCAATGTTAGGAGGGAGGACATTTGGCTAGTTGTAATTTCCCTCACATCATCTATTGGCGAAAATTGGAAAAATAAAATCTTCTACAACTCTTTGGAAAACTTTATCATGGGTAGTAGTTAATTGATGTCCCAAAACAACTAATAAAATTTGAATCGTGATATTGTTTCAATTTCTTAAATATCTCTAGAATTGACCAAGTTTTAGTAGCATTCCTCCAATTGGGATTCACTACTTCAATTTAGTCAATCATAAGCATTTACATTATTACTTTCTATAGTGTATAAAATTATCACCCTTAGTAATTTCACATTATGTTTTGTCTCCCTAATTTATTGAACTTAATTAAGCTCCTAATCTCCTAAATTATGCATTCCAAGGCCCAATTTCTACAATTTTTTGAAGGATTACAAGCATTGGATAAATGCATGGAACTATTATTTTCCCCTCTATCTAAGTGTGTCTTGGAAATTTGGGCCAAGACCCATTCACCCATGTGCAAATGGGTCACCCTTCTTATCCAGTGCCCATATTTAAATACATTGTTGGTGGCATTTTAACATCCAAAATTCAAACTTCAAGTGTGAGCTTTCAGAATCTATTTTTTGATAAATTGGATAAGTAACTTTAAATACCTAGTCTTTTCACCATTTGAAACTAGAAGGAAATTAGGAGATATTATGACCAAGCATTATTGTTAAGAGTAGCATTTCAAGATCCAAGCATTATGCCAAAGTGTATGTGACTTCATGTGTTTATGTTTTCATGGTTTTTTGACTAACCCTTGTTGAAGGTCTCCAAAGAATTCAAGAATTCAACCAAGAAAGATTCAAATCCTTGAGGTGATGTGTGTGACTTCAGTCCTTCAAGGTAACCATTGAAGGGTAATGAGTTGCAACACTTTGTGATTTCATCATTCCTTCCTTTCAATTATAATTTATTTCATTGGTATTGTCATTGTGGAAGTGGGAATGCTTACATGGGGTTTGATTGAGGAAAGCCCCTAAAATGGCCAAACATTTCCTCTATTTGTCAATGTGCAAATCTTAGGTTGAAATGGGTTGAAGGAATCTTGAAGATGATTTGTCTATTGTTGCATTTTTTATCACAAACCTTGTCAAACCACAAAAAATCACCTATAAAGTTTACTAATGACATTCTGACAAATTTGTAAGTGGAAAAGGAGAAGCTTAGATCAAGCACTGGAGAACTAAAAAGTTAGTCTCATGACCCCTCATCTAAGAACTATTTGTCCATGGGTGAATGAGTCCATTTTCACATGCTAGGTCTGTTGGAGTGAAAATACACTAAGTGGGGGGGGTGAATCAGTGTTATTAACTTCTTTACCAAATTTAACATAAACTGAAAGGAACCATACATATGCTCTCATTTAACAATGATAGAATCATTCATGTGTTTGAATGCAATCACATAAACTGAAATGAGAATAGTGTAACATAGCATTTTAAAACATTAAAGAACTTAACCAAATGAATCATAGAAACTCAAATAGACACAAGATATGCCGAGTGGAAAACCCTCCTGGGGTAGAAAAACCACTCCTGAACCTACTGCCTTTTTCAGGCTTTCATTTCAATAATTATTTTGACAATGCATCGTTGGCTGATTTCTTAGCACCAACTCAAGGAGCACCAACCCCTCTGTTTAGAGACACCAATCTCAAGGAGCACCAACCCATTTTTTTTTTTTCAATAGAACATACAATGATATAGAGGATCTCTCCGTTTCTCTGATTTCTGTCAAGTGCCTCTTGACAGACAATGCATAGAATTCTCAAGAGTCAAGAATGACTCTTCAGAGTTCCATTCATTATCAAGCCTTAAGACAGCTTGAGGAAAATCTAGTTACATTGTTAAAACAACTACACATCAAACTATATTATGGTGATATGATATTTCTTTCTTTTTCTCACACTTTGATTTTCAATCTTTCATGATACAAAGTATAGAACGGATAACACACTGTGTTTTCCAAATTTTCAGCATCAACAAATGAATACCTTATCTTCTCTCTTAATAGAACTGCCCTATTTACTTTTTAGGTTTTTTTAGAGATGATTAAGCCCTAATCTCTCTGTTTTCAACAATTTACAGATTATATCATAATTAACAACTTTCGGTTACAACTGAAACTGTTATTTTCAGACAAAATGAAGAGGTGACCTTTATTACTATTTTTACATCTTTGACAAGTTATAGTTCAGGTAATACAGAGGTTGGTTTTCATAGAATATTTTCTCTAGGCATGAAAAGAAAAGTAGCATGTAAAAAATAGAAGTGAAAAAACCCTATCCTATCGAGCAAACTGCAAGGGCAGAGCTTGACCAAAAATAGTATCAAGACATGCATGAGTGCATGCATAATAACCACTGAAAAAATAAACAACAAGAAGTAACTGTAAGTTTATTTTTAGCAATTGAAACCTCAAAAATGAATGTTCCCAAAGAGTAGTTACCCACAAACTAGGTGAAGCTGAGAAGATATTCAAATAACAATACCCATTATAATAGTTGCAAATCTTAAGTAACTAAACTAATAATGCTCAACAAATCGAGATCATTATGATGTGAAACTAAAACAATAAACTGAAACATTTAAGAATGGTTACCAATGACTCCAAGTGTGAAACTGAGAAGATTCTTTAGGTTTCACAAATATCCACTACTGAAAAATGCCATTCTTTGAATCTGATATAGTAACTCTATTGAAATATGATTCTAGGCATGCAAAATTCATAATAGTTCTGACTGAGAGAGGAATAAAGCAAATCTCCAAATTTCATGTAGAAACAAACACTTATCCCTTATTAACCTTGACTGTAAGGGTAACGATTCTGCAAGGATAAATAAATGAGTACCTATGAATACTAGAAATGCATTTCCCATGAGAGATTTACCAGGTCTGCGAAGAGACAGAGCAGCTCAAGCTCTTTCCCCGTTCCAACTTCCATCTGATGGAAAGAGACTGACAGGTGAAATGACCATTCTCATGGTCTTCCTATCTTCCTTATACGCTATCAAAGTTTAGTAACCCTACATATTTCTCAATGAAACGGCTGAAATAAAACTATCATGATGGCGGCTAGAGTAGGGTTCCAAACCCTTCAAGCAACAAAAATAATTTTTTGACCTAAACTTCCAAAGCAAACACATCGTAATCCTTTGCAAAGAATGATAGTCATTTGGAGTCCGAGAGGCTAGTCATTAATTAATCAAAAACTCATAATAGTCTTTGAAATCCATGGGCTGTACAAAGATAATCATGCTGACAAAAATCAAATTCATAATGCCTTTTCAAAACCGTGAGAAAACAGTGACTTGCATGCCGACATGCATTATATCAATTGACTGATTTAGATAGTGAATAAACATCGACCACATTTCCCATCAAATTCTGATTAGAAAGATGCCTAGCATTATTGCATGTAAGGAGTCAAATGCTTAGGACATAATGTTTCCAAGAGATCAAGGCTAAGTCACTTCCAAAGTGACAAGTAAAGTAATCAAAACCAAACACATGTTGTCGGCCTTGAGGCCTAGAGATTTATCCATATTAAGGCCTGAATTATATGCATAGACAATTATCAATTTGTTTACCTTTGACCAAAACCAAATTGCCACCTCATTGATATCCAGTGCTATATAATATGTCCAATGGTATCCAAAACTTTGTGAAGAGATAAAGACTGATTTCATGTAAAGTTCACAAAGCCATAAACACAATAATGATCAAACCCTTATAATATGCCAAAAACTGAATACCGAGAGCTTCAAAAACATTAACAAACTATTCCTCATACCCATGCCACTGACTGAAAATGGAGGAATATACCTTTGACGAATATCAAGAACATGTTTCAATTTCAAGATGCTTGTAACTAATCAAGCCATAATTAATCAACCTGTAGAAGAACTAAACATTCCAAACACATGTAATCAAGTGAAACACAGAAGCAAAAATTATCAAAACAAAAACATGTCACCTGAACAATTGAACATAGAACCTGTAACTAGAATGCCTCAACTGAGATCTACACATGGAGTGAAATTATTAGTACCACCATATATAGTAACAGCTATGAAGTAAATATGTTAATCAGGAAAGTAGATCAACTGAGTGAGTAACCATTAAAATGCCAGAGTAACATATATTGTCATCAAGGACAAATTCGCACAAGAGAGATTCAACAAGGTCCAAATTTTGGTTATAGGTACACGCCATATAACACTTCCCAAATCCACTTGCAATTTACAGTTCTAGTCTGTGTATTTCTAGAATATTGCATTTTCTAGATTAGTTCCTATATTTCAATTAGGTTAATCATTCCAAATAATTTATAATTCATTTATAAGACTCAAAAGGATCAGATTTAGGTCTGATTGGCTCACTTTTAAGGTTGAAAGCCAATTTGTGTACCTTGTTAGTTTGCATCCTAATGAAACTCTTGGAAAAGTGGAACTGGTCCTAGGTTATTTGCACTTAGGACCTAGGACTTAGGAGTTATCACTTTACCATAGCTTATCCATGACTGAGAAGAAAATAAAGGAAAGAGTAAAAACATGTCTTATTGTGGGGTGATCCCACAATAGTGGTTTACAATTTTTGGCCAAATTGGACATTGAAATTATTATTTTTAACTAAATATTCACATTCGGGCACCTATAGTGGCTAAACCGTGAGGAGTTTGAAGATGGTGCAAACTAGAGTCTCATCACATTTTGTATGTAGATTCTAAAAATATTTTTTAAAAAAAAATTGGAATCAGATTGCACTTATTTTTCCATCTCCCATGAAAATTAGGTTTAAAAAAAAAAAAACATTTTTAAAAAGTGGCGCACACCGTATAATGCATAACTTTTTTTCCATGAAGGATAAAATTATAATTCTTTCGAATTTAGATTTGTAACTTCGATATGTAGTGCTTCCACTTGGTTAGATATTTTTTGATTGAATATTTTATCTTTAATCAAGTTTCGAAGTCAAACCAATTACAATTCAAACATAGCACGACCGTATAACACGTAACTGTTCTTGTATATATCAAAATTAAATTTACTTTTTTACTTGGATCAAGGACTTCAATATCTGGTGCACTCATATTTTTCAAATTTTTTTTTTGATAATCTACTATTTTTCCACATGTGTAGAACAAAGAGCTTGATTTTTAGTGAAAAATCTATGTTTAATAAAACTAAAAAAAAAAATACATAATCAAACAAAAACATATTAAAATTATAGTTTTTTGATAGCTCGTTTCAAGGACTACCTGATTCCAGTTGGGTTTGTGAAGTCCTGTCCATTTTCATCCTCAACCCGAGCATCGAAGCATAAAGATTTGGACTTCCAAAGTGCTTGAGGGGGAGAATGAGGACAAAGGGGGATTCACTCAAACCCGGGTTGGAGTGAACCCCCCTTTCAAAAGGGGTTTTCAATTTTTTTTTTTCCATGCATTCTTTAATTTGGTTCGCTTGAACCTCAGTTCGAGTGAACCCTTTTCTGGTTCGTTCGAACCCCCAAAATAAATTTTTTTTCCATGGGGTCATTTTTTGTGATTTTTCCTTCCTCACTAGAATTGTAAACCACTATTGTGGCTTCACCCTATGGGTTAGTGCAAGATCATGGGGGTCCAAACTAGGCCCGTAAGTGGCTATGAGAATTTAGAAAACTAAATTTAGGAAACATGACATAAAAACTTGAATAAGTTATTAACATAATTTGAAAAATATGTAACTACAAAATTTATATAAAATTGAATGTAGTTCCTAAGATACTAATCCTTTTTTGGAAAAAAGTAAATCTATTTGGTAAAAATTTAAAATTTCAATGTAGTAGTACCAAATATTTAGGAAAAAATTGAAAGAAGGTGTATTTTTTACCAACGTAAATACAATATTTGTTTTTAAAAACTTTCGATATAAGTAGAGGACACATGCGCGGATGTGCCGCATTTTTTTTTTGTAATTTTTGTTTAAGTAAATAATTAATTATAAAAAATTTATTAAATTTTTTTAAGAATATAAAAACTTATTTGTCTGACAACCATAAGTTGGTAACAAAATTATTAAATTTAATTTTTCTTTCTTTTAATCTATAGTATGAAAATAATAGAATGTTTTGCATCTTTTGGATTCAAAAAATGTTAAATCATATAAGAAATATATCATGTTTTTCAATTAGACTGTAAATCAGGATTGTAGCCAGAATATAAGTAGAAAATAATTAATAATTATCTATTTAATTGAAAATAAGGCATATCTCATATTGGTAGAATGTTCACAATTTTCTCCATAAACCCTTTATATTTCATCAAATTTAGATTTTAAAAAAGCTGCCAACCACTTTTTTGTCATATCACCACTTTTTGGACCCCCATGATCATGTACTAACCCTTGTGCATATCATAGAACACTTGGACATATTAGTGATGAATGTCATTCTTTAAAGAGTAAATTAAGAGAATTTTACCCCTCTTAGTATCAATTTGATTGTGGAGCATGTGTAGGATCTTCATGGAAAAAAAAGGCCCTTAAGTGGCAATAAAATTCAAAAAAATCAGAGTTAGGCAACTTGATGTGAAAACTTGAATAAGTTAACTATATTATTTCAAAAATATGTAAGAATAGAATCTATTGCAAATTGAATGTAGTTTCTAAACTACTAGGTTTATTTTTATTTTTTATAAATCTATTTGGTGAAAATTTGAAATTTCAATGTATTAGCACTTAAATTTCAAAGAAAAAATAAGTAGGTGTCTGTCTGACCACCCTAACCACAATAAAATGATAATATTATTTTATAATATTTTAGATATAAGTGGAAGACTCATGTCCCAATGTGATGCATATTTTTTTGTAATTTTTTCCAAGTAAATAATTAATTATGATTTTTTTATTACAACTTTTAAAAAATATATAAACTCGTACGTCTGACCACCTTAACTTGGTCAAAACTTCATGAAATTCAATTTTTATTTTTTTTAATCCTATAGTATGTGAAGCATAGAATGTGACACATGTTTTAGATTCAAAAAATGTGATACCCTTTGAAATCTATAGTTGTTTTTCAATCACCCTATCAATCAGGACTTTAGTTGTAATTCAAATAGAAAATGAATAATAATTATTTATTAAATTCAAAGTAAAGCATAATTTATATTCGTGGAAATCTAAGAATATCCTTTAAAAACCTTTTTCGTTTCATCAATTTTGGGAAAAAAAAATGTCATCAGCCACATGGGCCATCATATCACTTACATATCGCCACTTTTTGGCCCATCATGATCCTTCACATACCCTATGCCATAGACTAACATTAATTTTTTTTATCATTTCCATGTGGCAGTTGTACTATACTAACATATTTGCTAACATTCAAGGAGGTATAAACATAGTTTTATGTAGTCATATTTTATCTTGCAAGGAGCATCATATTGGGCTCACCTTTGTCCCTATGCTTGGGAGCAAGGGGTTAGTTATCCATCTCCTAAGAGTATTCATTATAGAAAGGGGTCCCTTTACATATTAAAATGTTAGTGTAGCAAGTACACTAACCTTTTAAGGGGGGAATATATTCCCTTGCTCATTTTTTGCATAATAAATGGTCCCTTAGTGATGATAACATACACCTCATAGGAAGTGTGACCTTGTCAACCAAAATGTGACCTTTCTTGGTATATGTTGTTCCCATTAGTGGTGATGTCATGTTTGATGTTACATAAGGTGTCACCTTCATGTATTTAGTAAAGTGCCTTTTATTGTTAGGGTAAGTGCATGGATCTGTGACAAAATTTTGGCTCTTAAGATGCCACTTTTTTTCGAAAATCAGCAAAATCCGATTTGCATGAGAAAATGAAGATAGTTACACTCAAAATTTCAAGATGCAGTAACAACAAAAGTTGAAGTGCTCCAAGTCTAGTTTCTAAGCTATGATTTTTTTTGAAATTAATGAATATTAAGGGTCTCAAAAAGGGGGGCCCCAAAATAGGTCCTAGTTTTATAAAAAAAATAAGCATAACGCCTAAGGGCTCCCCCCTTTTTGATTAACTTTTTTTTAGAATTTCAAAAAATCCCAATAGTGAGAAATTAGCTAGCACCATGAAGTTTATCCTCATTCTTTCGGATAATTTTTTTAATGAATATATAATATTTTATGAATTTTCAAAGTGGACACATGCTGAAAAGCTAAAATTTGAGCGTCTCCCCCCTAATTTTTTTGAAAACTAATCAAAAATTGAATTTTTTTTTATCATGTGTAGAATGGAGTCTAGTTTTAAAAAATGTAATTTGTTTCACATTTTGATGAATGAGTAAAAATATATCCTAAAACTAGCACATGTTGGTTTTTGACCAAAAACGGAGGCATTTACAATAGAAGCCATGGATCAAAACCTTAACTAAATCCAAATGAAAAAATAATTATATATTTATATAGCTAAGAGAGAGTTTTACGCTATCACGATTATTTTATAAATTTGTATTGAAATACATGCAAATGAGATGGGGAGCACAAACGAAAATATGAGGAAATTTGGCACCCTTTCAAAAAATCACATCTTTTTCATGAAATGGTTGTCCAAACCTTTGGGTCAGATGCCCAATGCAAAATCCAACACATTAGGTTGGTATTTCCCAATGCAACCTATTTGGAACACACCAAATTTGGCACTCTCCAAATTTGGCATGCACCAAATGGGTTTCTTCATTTCGCTAGCACCAAATGTCTTTCATGACTTTTGGAACACATTTTTTCTAAACTCTTTGATTTTCTCTTTCTCTGCCAGGAAAACTATATACATGAAAAAAACATTTAATTATAAGTTGAAATTTACATATGGACATTTAATTTCTTATACTTTAAATTGTATTTCATGTATATACTTCTAGGATGTTTGAGAGAGGTTTCAGATCTATAGGAGTTATAATGCAAAATATAGTTTTTGGAAGATTTTTAAAAATTTAGACTTAGTCAAATTTCAGTAATCAGCATGTCAAATTTCAGTAATCAAGAGGTCAAATTTCATTTTTCTCTCTCTATCACTTATTTTCATCTCTTATTCTCTAGACCTCTCTCTCACACACTATCTCCATCCCTTTATCCGACACTCTCTCCCTTGAGCTCAAGAACTATGTCTCTCTCTCCTTCCCTCTCTAATATCTATCTCCCTCCCTCCCTCCTTCCCTCTCTATATTTCTCTATCTCCCCTCCCTCTTGTTTTATATCTATATATCACTCTCTACTCTCTATATCACCTCTCTCTATACCTACCTATCCCTCTCTCCCTCTCTCTCCCCTCTTTCTCTCTCTGCTTCCCTCTCTACTCTCTATCTCACCATTTTGTCTCTCCTTCCGTCTCTAATTCTCTCTATCTCACCTCTCTCTTCTTCCCTCTCTAATTTTCTCTATATCCCCCTCTCTCTCACTCCCTTTCTACTTCTCTTTATCTCACCTCTCTTTACCCCCCTCTCTCTCTCCCTCTCTCTTCCTTTCACCCACATTTTCTCTCTACTTCTTGTTATCTAACCTATCCCTCTATACCTCTTTCTCTCTCCCCCCTCCTCCCCTCACTCTCTCCACTGTCCTCCTTACCTCTCTACTTCTCTCTCCATCACACATCTTTATCACCTATCTCATTTCTCTATCTCCCCTTCCCTCTCTATTCTCTTTCTCTCTATCTCATCTCTCTCTCCCTACCTATCCCTCCCTCCTCTCTGTTATCTCTCCCATCTCTCTCTCTCCATCCCTACATATTCCTCCCTCTCTCCTTCCCTATATACTTCTCTTTATCTCCTCCTCCCTCTATCTACCTAGGCCTCTCTCTATTTTTTTCTCACCTCTCTCTCCATCCCTACCTCTCCCTATATATCTCCTTTCATATCTACTTCTCTCTACCTAGATGTCCCTCTATACCTATTTCTCACTCCCTCCTTGCCTCCTCTCTCTCAGTATCTCCACCTTCTTTCCCTCTCTACTTCTATCTTTATCACCTCTCTCTATCTATCTCATCCCTCTCTACTCTCTCTATCTCTCCTCCCCTCCCCCTCTTTCTATCTCACATTGCCCTCTCTCTACCTATCTCTCTCTCTCCTTCTATTTATCTCAACTATCCATCTTTACCTATCCCCCCCTCCTCTATCTCTTCCACCAAACTTAACTCTACATCTCTCTATCTAACCTACCCCTACATACCTATTTCTCTCGCCCTCTCTCTTTCCCTCTCTCAATTTCTCTACCTTCCTCCTGACATCTCTACTTCTCACTATCACCTCTCTCTCTCTCCCTTCCCTCTTTACTTTAATTCTCTCTATATCACCTTTCTCTCCCTAAATATCCCCCCTCCCTCCTCTCTCTCTATCTCACATCTCTCTCCCTCTCTCCCTACCTATTCCTCACTCTCTCCTCCCCTCCCTACTTCTCTTTATCTCCATCTCCCTCTCCTTACCTACCTCTCTCTCTACCCTTAACCCTCTACCCTCTATCTTTGTCCCACTCCCTCACTCTCTCTCTCACTAAATCCATCTATCTTTCCCCCCTCTACTCTTAACCATAAACCCTCTACCCTCTCTCTCTCAAGTCTCTCCCTCTCCTGGGTCTCTCTCTCACTCACTCACTCCCTCTATCTCTCTCCCCTCTACCCTTAACCGTTAAACACTAAACCCTTAAAACATTATATTCTCTACCATCTACCCTCTACCCTATATCTCTCTCCCTCTCCCTCTATCCCTCCCCCCATCTCTCTCTCTTTCTCTCAAGTTCTCCCTCTCTGCCTCCTCTCCCTCTCTCAAGTTCTCACACACCTACTACTCTCCACTTCTACTCCTATAGTCTCTCACTCTTAACTGTTAAACCCTAATTTCTATCTCTCCCACTTCCTCTCTCCATATTTCTCTCAAGACTCTCTCCTACTTCCTCCCTCTTCTCTAGTTCTCTCTCACTGAATCCCTCTATCTCTCTCCCCTCTACCCTTAACCCTAAACCATAACCCTTAACTCTTAAACTCTAAACCCTTAAACCCTCTACTCTCTATGCTTAACCCTCTACCCTCTATCTCTCTCATAGTCCCTCCCTCCCTCCCTCCCTCTCTCTCTCAAGTCTCTCCCTCCTACCCCTTTTTCCTCTCTTGGGTCTCTCTCTCACTCACATGCTCCTATCTCTCTCCCCTCTACCATCAACCCTCTACTACCCTCTACCCTCTATCTCTCTCCCACTCCCTCCCTTTCTCTCAATAATATCCCTCCTACCCCCTCTCCCTCTCTCAAGTCTCTCTCTCTCACTCCCTCCCTCTATCTCTCTCCCCTCAACCCTTAACCCTTATACTCTAAACCCTTAAACCCTCTAATTCCTTTTATCTTCCTACCTCCCTCTCCTCCCTCTCAAGTCTCTTCCTCCTAATTCCCTCTCCTAGGTCTCTCTCTCACTCACTCACTCCTATCTCTCTCCCCTCTACCCTTAACCCTATACCCTCTACCATTAACCGTATACCCTCTCTCTCTCCCACTCCCTCCCTCTCTCTCTCTCACTAAATCCCTCTATCTCTCTCCTCTCTACCCTTAATCGTAAACCCTTAACCCTTAAACCCTAAAACTTTAAACCCCTTATCCCTCCTACCCCATATCCCTCTCTCAAGTCTCTCTCACTCACTCCCTAGATCTCTCTCTCCTCTCCCCTTAACCCTTAAAACCCTCTACCCTCTACCATCAACCCTCTACCCTCTATCTCTATCTCTATCTCTCTCTCTCTCTCTCTCTCTCTCTCTCTCTCTCTCTCTCAAGTCTCTCCCTCCTACCCCCTCTCCCTCTCTTAAGTCTCTCTCTCTCTCTCACTCACTCCTATGTCTCTCCGCTCTACCCTTAGCCCTCTATGCTTAATTGTTAAACTGTTAAACCCTCTACCCTCTATCTCTCTCCCACTCCCTCCCTCCTACCCCATCCCCCTCTCTCAATTCTCTCTCTCACTCCCTCTATCTCTCTCCGACTCCCTATGTATCTCTCCCTCTACCCTTAACCCTAAACCCTTAACCATTAAACCCTAAACCCTCTACTCTCTACCATTAACCCTATACCCTCTATCTTTCTCCCACTCCCTCTACCTTCTACTCGTAACCCTCCCTCCCTGTATCTCTCTCCCACTCCCTACCTCTCTCTCTCTCACTCACTCCCTCTATCTCTACCCCCTCTACCCTAAACCCTAAACCCTAAATCATAAACCCTTAATCCTTAAATCCTAAACCCTCTACCCTCCCTCCCTTTATCTCTCTCCTACTCCTCCATCTCTCTCTCTCAAGTCTCTCGCACCTACCCCCTCTCCCTCTCTTAGGTATCTCTCTCTCACTCACTCACTCCCTCTATCCCCTCTACCCTTAACCCTTAACCCTGTACCCTTAACCCTTAAACCCTAAACCCTTAACCCTCTACCCTTAACCCTTTACCCTAAACCCTCTACCCTCTACCCCTAACCCTCTACCCTTAAACCCTCTACCCTCTACCCTCTACCCTCTACCCTCTACCCTCTACCCTCAACCCTAATCCCTCAACCCTATATCACCAACCCTCTACCTTAAACCTTAAACTCTCAACCCTTAACCCTTAAACCCTCTACCGTCAACCCAATACCCTCTACCCTAATCCCTCAACCCTATACCCTCTATGATATATATTGTACCCTCAACCCTAATCCCTCAAACCTATACCCTAAACCCTCTACCCTCATCCCTAAACCCTCAACTATAAACCCTAAACCCTTAAACATTCTACCCTCAACCCTCAACCCTCAACCCTCTACCCTAATCCATCAACCTATGCCATCAACCCGTAAACCCTTAAACACTAAACCCTAAACCCTAAACCGTCAACCCTTAACCCTTAAACCTAGAACCTTGTACCCTCAACCCAGTACCCTCTACCCTCAACCCTATACCCTCAACCCTTAAACCTAATTAAACTCTCTACCTTAATCCCTCAGCCCTCAGCCCTTTATCCCTCAACCATTAAAACCTCAACCCTTAACCCTCTACCTTCAACCCTCAACCCTTAAACCCTAAACCCTCAACCCATATACCCTCTACCCTATATTTTGGACCCTGAACTTTAATCCATCAACCCTATACCCTCAACCTTCAACCCTCAACCCTCAACCTTAAACTCTCGACCCTCAACCCTTAAACCTTCTACCCTCTACCCTCAACCAAATACCCTAAACCATCAACCCTATATGTCCTCAACCCTATACCCTCAACTCTCAACCCTCTACCCTATACATTGGATCCTCAACCCTCATATATCTTTATTCCTCCCTCATATTATCTCATTCTCTCTATCTCATTTCTCACCCCATCTCTCCCTCTATTATTCCTTCCCTCTCTACCCTAATCCCTCAACCTTATACACTCAACCCTTAAACCCTTAAAAACTCAACCATAAACCATAAACCCTCAACCTTATACACTCAACCCTTAAACCCTTAAAAACTCAACCATAAACCATAAACCCTCAACCCTTGAACCCAAAACCCTTAAACCCTCTACCCTCTACCCTCTACCATCTACCCTAAACCCTATACCCTCAACCCTTAAACTATTAAAACCAAGTAATCTCTCTACTCTAATCCCTCAACCATCAACCCTTAATCCCTCAACCCTTAAACCCTCAACCCTCTACCCTCAACCCTTAACCCTTAAACCCTAATCCCTCAACCCCTATACCCTCTACCCTATACATTAGACCCTAAACCCTCTACCCTCAACCTTAAACCCTCAATCCTTAAACCCTCTACTTTCTACCCTATACATTAAAACCTCAACCCTTAATCCCTTAACCCTAGGTAGGTATGGAAGCATAGGTGAGATGCAAAGTGATGAAGGGAAAGGTAGGTAAATAGAGGGAGAGGGGAGATAAATATAGGCAGAGAGGGAAGGGGGAATAGAGATAGAAGAGAGAGAGAGAGAGAGAAGTAGAGATTGGAGGGGGGATAGGTAGGGAGGAGATAGAGGTGAGTGTGTGTGTGTGTGTGTGTGTGTGTGTGAGAGAGAGAGAGAGAGAGATAGAGAGAGAGTACAAAGGGAAAGAGGTAGGGAGGAGACACAGTTGAGATATAGAGTTATGGAAAGAGAGGTGGGTAAAGAGAGGGAGAGGGGAGATAAAGATAAATAGAGAGGGAAGGAGATGCAAAGAGAGGTGATAAATAAAGAGAAGTATAGAATAGAGGGATGGAGGGAGAGGAAAGGAGGAGATAGAGGTGAGGGTATGTGAGAGGGAGAGAGAGTGAGAGGAGAGAAAATGAGGGGAGAGAGGAAGGTGGGAGAGAGAGAGAGAAAGAGAGTAGAGAGGGAAGGGGGGAGAGATAAAGAGTAGAGAGGGAAGGAGAGAGTAAGAGAGAAAGAGGGGGGAGGGAGAGAGCGATAGAGAGTTGTAGGTAGTGGAGGGAGAGTTAGGTAGAGAGGGAAGGAGAGAGGGAGGGATAGAATGGAGAGAAGGAATGAGGGAGAGTGAGATGGAGAGAGTGGTGAGATAGAGAGCAGATAGGTAAGGAGAGAATTAGAAAGATAGATAAATAGAGAGAGGGAGGTTGGAGGGAGGGAGAGGTAGAAAGTGATAGGTGAGACCTAGAGAGGGAAGGAGGGAAAATGGGATAGAGAGAATGGTGATTTAGAGAGGAGGAAGTGAGAGGGAAGGAGGGATAGTGGGAGAGAGAGAGAATGGTAATTTAGAGAGGAGGGAGTTAGAGGTAGGAATAGAGGTTTTTGGTGAGATAGAGAGGAGAGAGTGAGAGAGAAAGAGAGGGATACAAAGACAAAGAGAGGTGGGTAGAGGAAGGGAGAGGATAGATAGAGAGTAGAGAGGGAAAGAGGCAGGTAAGGAGACATAGGTGAGATAGAGAGGGATGTAGAGAGAGATTGATGGAGGGAGAGGTAGGTGTAGAGAGGGAAAGAGAGATTAAAGATAGAGAGTAGAGAGGGGAGGGAGGGAGGGCGAGGTAGGGAGTGAGATAGAAGTGTGTGTGTGTGAGTGAGATAGAGAAAAGGATCAATTGAGAGAGAAAGAGGGGGGAGGGAGAGAGGGACAATAATGAGAGATATTGGGATGAGAGACAAAAATAATGGGAGGGAGGGTGAGGTCGAGAGAGGGAGGGAGAGGAGAGATATAGAGAATTAGAGAGGGAAGGAGGGAGGGAGGGAGTGTTAGGGAGGGAGATAGAGGTTTGTGTGTGTGTGTGTGTGTGTGTGTGTGTGTGTGTGTGAGAGAGAGAGAGAGAGAGAGAGAGAGAGAGAGAGAGAGAGAGAGAGAGAGAGAGAGGAGAGAGAGAGAGAGAGAGAGGGAGGGAGAGATTATGGGATAGAGAGGAGAGAGTTAGAGACAAAGAGGGGGAAGAGAGGGATAGAGAGTGAGAGAGAGATGTAGGTAGAGGGAGGGAGAGGATAGATAGAGAGTAGAGAGGGAAAGAGGTAGGGAGGGAGACATAGGTGAGATCAAAAGTGATGGAGGGAGAGGTAGGTAAAGAGAGAGAGGGGAGATAAAGATAAGTAGTGAGGGAAGATGTAGAGAGAGAGAGAGAAGAGATAGAGAGAAGTAGAGAGGGGAGGGAGGGAGGCAGATGTAGGGAGGAGATAGAGGGGTGTGTGAGAGAGAGAGGGGAGAGAGGGAGGAAGGGAGAGAGAGCGGGAGTGGAGAGATAGAGAGTAGAGAGGAGAGAGTGAGAGAGTGGGAGAGAAAGATGATACAACTTGCGGTCTACTAAAATTTGACCTCCTAATTACTGAAATTTGACAATGTTGATTACTGAAATTTGACTAAGTCTGAAATTTTTAAGACCTTCCAAAAACTAGAATTTGCATTATAACTCCTAGAGATCCGAAACCCCTCTCAAATATCCTAGAAGTATATACATGAAATATAACTTTAAGTATAAGAAATTAAATGTCCATATGTAAATTTCAACTTATACTTAAATGTTTATTTCATGTATATACTCTCCCTGGAAAAGAAAGAGAAAATGAAAGAGTTTAGAAAAATGCATTCCAAAAGACATTGGAAAAATAAATATTTCACAAGTTCATTCATTGAAAAATTCAAGCCATTTGGCGAGCCCCAAATTCGGCACTCTCCAAATTTGGTGAGCACAATATGACCTATTACGGGTATTTTTTGCAATTCGCCACCGAAATTGTGTCACAGATCCTTGCACTTACCCGTTACCTTTTGTGGTGATGTTCCAACATCCCTGGAGGTTTTAAACATTCACATATTCATCCCTTGTGATGTTAAATCTTGGAATATTCATCCCCTATGATGTTAAACCTTGGAATTTTTGCTCTAATTTGTTCATGGGAGTTGAACCTAGTGTAGCATTGACATAGAATCTTGTGAGACCTTATCAAGGTTATAAGGCAGTATAACCCTTGGTATGGTTGTTATGGGCACAGCTTGTAGACCTGGAGTATGTTTTCTATTTTTCTCACCCTGTTATAGGTGCACTTTGTAGACCTAGTGTTTTTCTTTCATTTTACCTTGCCTTGGGGACTGGCCTACTAAATATTAGACTTCACTAGCCCATGTATCTCCAAGTTTGTGATTCTCCTAAAAAATATTAGAATTTTCTATTGTGTGAGTCATGAACACATTTTAACATGGACACTTAACATAATAAAATTTCCTCGCTAGTGGAGCCATGTATTCTATGAGTGATGTGTATGAATTCAGTCCTTATAGAGCATTTTCTTTAATCAATGGATGAAGTTTGGTATTTGAGACAATTTAAGATTGAGGTCTCCTTGCCTTACCATCTCGAATCATTTAGTACTAACCTTGTGTTTTGTTTTGTATATTTTTATGTGTCTTATTTGTCTTTGCATCATGTTTACACCATTTTTTTTTCATTTCATTATCATCTTTATGCTCCATTGTGCCATCTATTTTCATCATGTATGCTTCATTCTTTTCAACATGTATTTTTATGTTTTCTTGTTGCATATCATATGTTTGTTTGTTCCTTTGTGCCTTTGTTGGTTTATCATGGGATCTTAGATCTTTTGGGCTTGGTCATCTCCCTTGATCCTTAGTCATCCTATATTTCCAACATTTGGACAATTGAACCTCTCTTGGCAGATATTTCTCTACTTTAGTGTGACTCTGAGTGTAAGTTCATACTCCCACTAAAGTGGGGGCTAAATGTAGTGTTGAAAATTGTCACCCTTAATGATTTCACATTATGTTTTGTCCTCATAATTTATGGGACTTAATTAATCTCATGATTTTCCAAATTAAGCATTGTAAGGACTAATGTTTACCATTTTCCAAAGTATTACAAGCATTGAATAAATACATACAATGGTTATTTTTCTCCTAAATAATTGTGTCCTTGAAATTTTGGGCCAAGAACCATTCGACCATGTGTGAATGGGTACCCCTTCTTAGCTAAGACCCAAATTTAAATATGTTGTTCGTGACATTTTAACATCCAAAATTCAAATATCAAGTGTTGACTAGCTTTTGGAATCTAATTTTTGGTAAATTAGTACAATCGCATATAAATACCTAGTTATTTTCATATTTGAAATCTAACAAGAAATATATATGTGAAATCATGATCAATAGCACTATTGAGCAAATCAAAAGAAACATTTCAAAGCATTATAATAGAAATTCAAGATCCAACACCATATCAAAGATTATGTGAGTTCATGTTGTTGTATTATCATTGTTTTGTGAAGGCTAACCTTTGTTGTAGGTATCTAAAGCATTCAAACATTTAAACAAGCAAGATCCAAATCCTTGAAGTGATGTAAATGACTTCAATCCTTCAAGGAAGGCATTGAAGGGTGGTGAGTTAAAACACTTTCTGATTTCATCATTTTTTCCATTTAATTATCATTCCTATCATTGAAATTTCCATTATGGAAGTGGAAACACTTACATAGGGTTTGAATAAGGAAAGCCCCTAACTTTCCAAAAAAAATCTCCCTCCTTGAAGGCATAGATTATAGGTTTGAAGAGGTTTAACAAAAGATTAAATGAAAATTCTCCATTTTTGCATTCAAAGCCCTAAAATTTGTCAAGCTATGGAAACTCACAGACAAAATTTACTAATGGCATTATCTTGATCAAGAGAATATCTTGTTGGGGCTTCTCAAAGCCTACTTGATAACTCTCCCTCCAAAAAAATGAAAGAAAGTCTACAACAAAAACTCTTTTTTTACATTTTATTTAGTGAATGGTCATTCTACCATTGACTGTAGCACCTTGAGTAATGAAATACAACATCTTAAGCTTTGTGATGTTCTTCCTTGTGTTGATGGACCTACTTCCTTTAATCAATAATTATCTCTATCCTAACATGTTTCTCATCAGTATGTGGCATTTATATCTTTATTTATCTTTCTCATTTCTATTTATGGCGGTACAATATTAGGTGAAACTATACTTTTGATGACAAAAACACGATGGTCATTGATGTGTTTATACTTGTCTCTATGCTTAGGGGCCAACGATAACTTGATTTCAGGAGGTGTGTATTCATTTAAAGGATCCCCTCTTCCCTTATTTTATCCTTAAAATACCAACATAGCAAGTATATTGGCATTTTAAGGGGGGGCATATCATCCCCCACTCATTGTTTGCATTTAAAATGATCCCTTCTTATTGATAACATACATCTCCTATGAAGTGTGACCTTTTCAACCAAAGTATTTCTTTCTTAATCCATGTAAGTGTCTCCTTTGTGGTAATATTGGGCTTGATTCCCTACAAGAGTGTGATATTTCTTGGAATATGATGTTATCCTTACTATTAATTCTATGGCTAGTGCTCCCTAGGGTATGATTTTATGTTCATCAACTAATCCTCTTGGTGGTGATGTCATCTATGATGTTTTGTAAGGTGTGACCTTCATGTATTGAACAATACCCTTTGTCAAGCCTTATCTTTTTTCATCAATAGTGATGATAAACCTTGGAATATGCACCCCCCATGATGATAAAACTTGGCATTTATGCTCCACTTTATTCATGTGAGTTGAAGTTAGTGTAGAATTTGCATATAACATTGATCATTTATAGCACTTTATCAGGTTTATCAGGGAGTATAACTCTTCTTATGGTTGTTATGGGCACACCTTATAGATCTAGTGTGTGTTTCTCATTTTGACACCTTTCTATGGGTACACCTAGTAGACTTAGTGTGTCTCTCCTCCTTGTCTTGGGGGCTCACCTACTAAATATCAAACTTCACTAGCCTATGTGCCTTCCATCTTGTGATTCACCTAGAAAATATCAATATTTTCTATGGTGTGAGCCAGGATCCCCCTTTAACATGGCCAACTAGAATAACACAACTTGCTTGCCAATGGAGCAATGTGTTCATAAGTAATGTTACATCGTTGTAAGAGCATAATATTATTTTGACAACACATTCAATGGATAATATTATTTATTTGAGAAAATTTAAGACAAAGGTCTCTTTACCTTACTCAATCAAATGCTTTGAGTACTAAACCCATATTTTTTTGTGTATCTTTCTATGTGCCTTTGTTTTTACATTGTGTTTAAATTGTGTTTGTTTTCATTTTATTATCATATTTATGTTCCATGCATGTTTTCATCATGTTTGCTTCATGTTTTCTGATATGCATTTTTGTGTATCATGTATTGTTGTATATCATACATGTGTGTGTTCCTTTGTGGCTATGTTATTTTTCCATGGGATATTGGATCTTAGGGGCTTGTGCACTCCCCCTTGATCCTTTGTCACCCTATCTTTTCAACATTTGGATAATGGAACCCCTCTTGGCATATACTTCTATACTTTAGTGTGATTTTGAGTGTAAGTTCATACTCTCACTAAAGTGGGGGATAAATGTATTGTAGAAAATTGTCACCCTTAACAATTTCACATTATTTTTTGTCCCCCTAATTTATTAGACTTAATTAAGCTCCTAATTTTTTAAATTATGCATTTCAATGCCTATTTTTTTATCATTTTTTGAAGGATTGCAAGCATTGGACAAATACAACTAATTTTTATTTTACCCCTGACTAAGTGTGTCCTAGAAATTTGGGCTAGGATCCACTCACCCATGGGCGAATGGGTACCCCTTCTTAGCTAGGACCCAAATTTAAATATGTTATTGAAAACTTAACATCCAAAATTCAAATTTTAAGTGTTGGCTTTTGGAATATATTTTTTGGAAATTGGATAAATAACTATAAATACCTAGTTTTTTCACCATTTGAAACTAGAAGGAAATTATAAGAACTTATTATCAAGAATTATTCTAATGAGAATCCTTTCAAGAGATTTATTGCAAAAATTCATCATCCAAGCATAATGTAAAAGTGTATGTGAGTTCATGTGTTTATGTTATCATGGTTTTGTGAAGGCTAACCCTTTTTGTAGGTCTCCAAAGCATTCAAGAATTGAAGAAAGCAATATCCAAATCCTTCAGGCGATGTGTATGGTTTCGGTCCATTGAAGTGTGGTAATTTGTAGCACTTTGTTATTTCATCATTTATTCCTTTCAATTATCATTTCTATCATTTATATTGCCATTGTGGAAGTGGAAACACTTACACAAGGTTTGGCTAAGGCAAGCCCCTAAAATGGCCCAAAATTTCATCTCTATGTGAATGTGTGGATATGAATTTGAAGATAATTGAAGGAATATTGATGATAAATTGTCTATTATTCATTTTTTTGTCAAAAATATTTTCAAACCACAAAATCCCACCTATAAAATTTTTTGATGATATTTTGACAACTCTAGAAGTGGAAACTGTTGGAAGAATTAAGAAGGTGACCTTCAAGTTTGTTTTCATTGATTCCAACATTGTTCGATAACTCTCTAAGTAAACTTTATATCTATACTGATCTGGTGTTTTGATCTAAAATTTCTCTCAATAAAAGATAATTCTATGAGATTTTGATATTCTTCTTAGGAATGTTAGTTACATCTATGAATGAGATTTCAACAACTTTGGTTTATCCAACTGAGATATATATATGACAAAAGTTTGACATTATTTAGGCACATAGGGTTAAGAATTTCTTGTCTCATGAATGTTTAAAGTATTCATTGTTAGGTCTAGTTTGGCCTAATTTTTGTTTGATATGTTTTGTTTTGTGTGCCAAAAAGTTTTTTTAATTGGGCCAATAAGTCATTTTGAATTTTGTATGTTCACATCCAATTAGGCTGACCTAATTGATTTATGAAAATATAGTTGTATATATGTATGTATGTGGAACATACTTAAGAGAAGTATGAAAGCAAGATGAGTAGTTGTGGATGTGTGAACAGAGATGTGAGTTATGTGAGAAGTGTTGTAGTATAAATTTATTAATAATTTTTGTATACCTGCAATTGAAGCAAGATTTTGGTTTTCTAGAGCTTAACTAGAATTGATCTCAGCACTTTTAAGGTGTACTTCTTCAATTCATCTTTTGGTAGTGAGCCATAATTTTTATATCTTGGAAGTTCACCATTCAAAGATAGTGTGTCCTAGTAGTGAGCCTTGTAATTTCTTGTAATCAGTTATAATATATTGTTATTTAATCCTCACCATGGTTTTTCCTAGTTTGTTTTTTCCATGTAAAATTCCTTGTGTCAATGTGTTATGAGATGTTATGATTCCTTTCATGTTTTGGTTTATAGTTGCAGCTAGATATGTGTTAATAATTAGATGGTTCATAATTAATTATGTTAGTAAAATATTGATTCACCCCCCTCTCAATATTCAATGTATTGAACAATTGGTATCAGAGCTTGTTTCCTCTAAAAAAGTCTTACAGCTTGAGGAAGATACTAGAATTTTAATACATGGCTAACAAAAGCTATCTTGTTCCTCTGAAAGAAATCTCTACATCTTAGGAACTCAATGCTTCCCTTGAAGAATTGGGAAAAAGTAAAGATGAGAAAGAAAATTTGAAAGGAAACTTGAAAGAAGAAAATAAATGCATCAAAAAATTAGGAGAACAAATCAGAAAGTTTAAAGAAATGCATAGAGAAGTCAATGATGAGTTGAAAAAGGTTAATGAAGACATTATCAAACTGAAGGTGCAAGTGGAAGAAAATAAAATAATTGAAGAATTCCAAAAATATTAAATTAAAAATAAAATTGATGAATGCATAAAACTTGAACAGGAAGTTGTAACCCTAAGATCTGATCTAGAAAAAGAAAAAGATCATGAAGAAAAATTCAAAACAATTTCTACAAGGCTTGATGAGTTGATTGCAATTTAGAAACCCTCTAAGGAAAAAGGTGGTCTAAGACTTAAAGAATGACAAAGTTCAAAGGAAAATTTGATTCCCAACAAAGTGTACAATCAAAGGAAGACTTAAGGCAATAATAAATAAATCAAGAACCAAAGGAGCAATATCGAAAGGATTCCTATTTGACAACCTAATGCTCAAATTCACCCATCTTTTAATGTTTTTTGTTTCTAATGCAATAAATGTAGTTATAGGGAAACATAATGTAGAAGTAGAATAAACCATAATAGAATAAATAAGAATGTTGGACAATGTTTTTCTTGCAATAAATTTGGACATAGAGCTACCAAGTGTAGAAGCCAGATGACATTGAACACATTCAATACTAGTAAAAGGATTCAATCTTTTCAAGGCTACTGCTATACATGCAATTTATTCAAACATAAGACTAATCAATGCAAATCAAGGATAAATACAAATCAATTTAATCAAAGATATTTTGTGTGCTACATTTGCAACAAATTGGGACATATCTCAAAATTCTATAGAAACAAAATTGGGAAGAAAGCTAATCTAGAACAAAAGAACAAACCTATGAAGAAAGTGGATCCTAATGAGGTGATAAAAGAAATGGAAAGGATTTGGAGGAAAAAGGAAGAACCCGAGAAAAAGAACAAGTCAAATTAATTTGTACTTGCATTTGGTGTAGATACCTCATCTAAAAATTGAACCTAGTAGTGGCTTCAAGGGCAACAGTTGTAGAGAAATTTGAAAAGACCCCGATGTATGAGGTGTCAAGTAGTGACATGAGGATATATGATGTAATTGTCATTCTAAAGGTGTTGAAGATGTCTTTGGAAGAAAATCTGTAGATCTAATGAATTAAAAAACCTTAAAATATGAAGTGTACTTTATAAAGTTTTTATCAACTTTTAAGGTTGGAATGCATTAAATATAAATTAGGGAAAATTCATGTCATAAATAAAGAAAGTAAGTTGAGCTAAAACACATTTGCATAATTGGGAAGAAATGGAGTGAGTTGAAGAAAGTTGAAGGCGATTCAAAATATTTTTAATCAAAACCCTAGTTCTTGAAAAAGCTTGAAAAGGTATTTATCATTATCTAAATCTTGTGTATTCTAAGTTGAACCAATTTTTTTTTTTGTTTGAGGAGAAATGGCCACTCCTACCATTTTAGAAGTCTTTGAGAGACCTCGACCCAAATTCAGAAGATATTCTTGGAAATTTTTTGAAGTGGATCAAGTGGGTGCGTTCTCACACATTTTGAGAGATGTGTTACCCATAGAAGACACTAGGACATATATTCATGGCAAACTAGAGGAATTTAATCACAAAGAGCTTAGGGATCTACAGGACAATGAATTGATAGGAGATGATCTATTACTAAAGCTAGAATATGAAAACCTAGTTAGGAAGAAGTTGAAAATTTGGAGCTGGTTTCAAAAATTTTCTAGTGAGATAGAGGAAAAATTTGTTAGGATGGCTCTTAGTAGGATACATAGTAATTTTATGTTGATGAGTGTACATACCTACAGTAATCAACAAATAATTGATTCAAGCTCTAACTGGTCTTTGCAACACTAGATCCATTCTAGTTCTAAAGGCTATGAAGAATGATGTAGTCATAAAGCTGACTGGAACTACATTTGATGAAAGAGCTATAACTACTAAGCCTATTTGAAACCCTACCATCAAGTATGCAACTATCATGATTGGACAAAAAATTTACTTCACCAATTGAGGGAATTTTGTATCTGCTATGAAAATTCACACTGCATTTGAAATTGTAGGAAATGGGAAAGAATTTTATCTATGTGAGTTGCTTAGGCTATAGATTATGTAGAACTTGAGCATGACTAAGGCAAATAAACACTCCTTCAAATTTGGCACTTTAGTAGTTTGTCTACTATTCGATTTACTGAGGGAGTTATCAAGAAGGAAAGACATAATATGGGAGCGCAACAAGCCAAATGCACATAATTTTTTTGATCATTTGTGTATTCTTAGAGATTTTAGGGCATGGAACAATGCTTTCACTACCTTCTTTGTAGTGTTCTGGAATGAGATGCATGAGAGAGATCAGATTCCTAGGAGCCTAGTAAATAAATATGAAAAGGATATGACCTTTCTTGTAATTACAGATGAATGTATCATAGAGGTAGTTCAACCCAGAACTCTATGAATTGAGCCAATGTGATGTGAACTTCATGAACAATTGGTTAAGAGGTACATTGGAATTCTTTTAAGCAGTCCTAGGGATCCCACTCTACATTGACATGGAACATATGAGGAAAAATTCAATGAGGTGCACTTGGAAGCTACGACATCCAAAAGAAGAAAGAAGGTTGAAGAATTCTTCCAAGGATAGTATTTCACTAAGGATGATTTAGATCAGTTAAAGGAGGCTCTTGATTAGAGAAAGGATAAATCAGTTGAACATTCCTCTAGACCTAGGAAATCAGGAAGATTATCTTCTAGTATTGCACCTACCTCTAGTGCTACTACTTCTAGTACTGCTAATCTTGAGAAGGGCAAGAAGAAAGAAAAAAGTTCCCTTGCATTAGTTGATGTTGTTTCCCCTATTGGTCCCAATACTTGGGCATCAAAAGAAAGGAAATACCTCTTGCTACACCATCTACTACTTCAAGAAAAAGAAGAGTGAAGAAAAATTCTAATAGGGAAAGAAATCTAAGTGATGTTGTTTAGGAAGAAATAGATCTTGGCATGAAAGAAGAGCATCAGTTGAAAAGAAATAAAAGGAGTAGTACCTCCAATGTGTCAGATTCGGTTGTGAAGCCATCCAAGATCAGAATGATTGAAGGAAAGCAAGAAAAGAGATGTATAAACTCAACACTCCCATAGCACTGAACTAGCATTCCATCATGCTTTCCAAGGGGAGTGGTGAGTGTTGTTTATATAGAAAAATAATGGCAGATAATTCCAAGAGGAGTAATAACTCCCATTACCCATAATGGGTGGGAGGTTTTACCTACTTGGTAAATGTCAGATTACATGGTTAGGCCTACTCAGGTAGAGACAAACAAATGGTTATGGGAGGTGGCTAATAAATCCAAAAGAGAGTGTGAGACTCAACTACCCAAAGGTGGGTGTGAGTGACACATGTGAATGATGGATTTATGCCACATGTCCTCATACTAACCATTGTAATATAGCCTAAGCAAGCTTAATAATGGGTAGGAAAAATAAATATTCCCTAACCTAAGGAAAATAAAAAACCTACACCAATAGCCCCCCTTAAGCATAGCTTAGGTGGGTGAAAAGACACAAAGATGGGTCCCGACTACTAGGCCATGTAAGGTACCCATGTACAAACCAATCTCTCACAATCAGAGAAAAGGAGAAAACCTAGTGGGACAAAAATCCTCCCCAAAAGAGAGCTAAGAAAACAAGTTTCCCAACACAAGAAGAATCCCATGCAAGGAAGAAGTCCCCTCCAAAATAGAAAGGATAAGAAAAACTATGTAGCCTTTCCTCAAGTAGTCAACTATGCCAATGGTCGATGCTCGAAACTAAATGTAGAAGATGGTCCACAATCATCAAACAACACTCCTTCCCTTAGAAAGAAAAAAAGCCAAACGTGCATGAAGACTATCTTCCCATTCCTAAAAGGAATATGTAGGAAGAAAGTGCAAAATATATGAAGTCTTTGAAAACTGCTCATTTGTCTCTATGCCGATGTCGAAAGTTGTCACCATCAAATTAGGTGTTCTAGGTCACACTGATGAAGATGACAATCCAAAATCTAGTAGAGATGTATGTAGAACAAGATCCAAAGACTCCAATATCTCCTTTGAAGATAAAGATGCCTCCTCCAAATGTTGTACATAAGTATCCACAATCACATCACACTCGAAATAATGATTATGTAGAGAATGAAAAAGAGGGTCAGTTCCCTCATAACAACTAAAGAAGGATCATCTCCATCAAAGAGAAGATGAATATCATCAATGATGTCTCCCAAATCTGAAATATGAGACTCTATAAATAAACCTATAATGTTTGTCAAGTAGTCATCCCAAGTAGCTATATCTGGAAGACGATGTATATCCTATTGTATTGAATCACAAGAAGCCATGAATGTAGCAACACAAGTATCCTCAAAATCAATAATAGATGGAGAAGGAATGCAAGCCTCAATAAATGGATCTGATGTGAGAATACCAAGATTCAGATAGCCAAAACTCTCCTCAAAATCAAATGTCACACTAGGAGTGTGATCAACAACCAAAGGATCAAAATCATCATCAAGTGCAAAGTCTGAAAAGGCATATAATTGAGATGCATGATTAACCACCCCAGTATAAATTATCTCTACTCTCCAAGTTTTTGGTGATAACTGAATCAGGTGTGAATTCCACGATCTTCCCTACTCCACCATGAGTGATCTGATAGATGGAAAGAAGATTATTCGTCAAGTGAGGTACACACAAAACATCATTGAAGGTGCCATCCCCAATATCGATAGATGCTCTCCCACTTACTTCATGTAATTATTGTTGCCCATCAGAATAGGTGGCATAACATAAGGCTCAAAAGAAGAGAACATAGACTGTGAAGAAGCCATATGATGAGAAGCTCTAGAATCTAGGAGTCATTTCCCCGATTCATGACTTATAGAAGCACAAAGAGCTTTACCTTTATTTTTCTTTGACTCAAAAGAAAATCTTGCATGACCTTTATCCTTGGTAGATCTTGATTGTGTAGAATGTGAAGAAGAAGTAGACTCAGAAATTCTAGAAGGTAGATCAATGTTGTTCTTCTTAAGAAGATGTTTCAGTTCATCAATATCCTTCTTATAACAAGAATGTTCTTCATGTCCAGTCCTCTTGCAATATGAACAAGTAGACTTCTTCTTCTTAGATGAATCCTCCCTTGAAGAGGATTTGTGTTGTGCTTGATCTATGTGTGGATTTTTCCTATACTTTTTTTGTTTCTTGTCAGATTGTCCTGACTCTTTTTGTCCCTTAGGCTGACTAACAAACAAAGCTTGAGTCTATGATGGTTTTATGAAACCCATAGAAATAAGCTTATGTTGTTCATGCATTAACACCTCAGAAAAAGATGCAAATGAAGGCATAGTATATGCAGATCCCATAGTCAATCTATGAGTATGCAAGCTAGACACAAAAGTTACAAATTTAGGACCAAGTTTATTCAATACATTATAGATTAACTAAATGTCCTTTTTATCAATACCACATGCGTTACATTGTGCTCTCAGATCATTGACCTTAGTAATATAATCCTGGATATTGCTAAAGTTCTTAGGATCAAGGCTCATCAGTTCATTGTCAATCAGATAGCATTTGACTTCATCTGTTGTACCATACAAAGATTTTAAATTTTCCCAAGAATCATGTGAATCTGTACATGCTTCAATCTAAAGCATAAGATCAAGGGAAACAAAACTATGAAGACATCCAAGAGCTTTTGTATGTTCAAGCATCCATTTTATGTTTTCCTTATCATCTGTAGGTTCAACTACCTTCTTTTCAACATATGGAGTATACCCAAGTTGCATTAAGGCATTCCATGCATCTTGATGCCATGTTGCATAATTATAAGGTGTTAGGAAAGGAACCTTAGAATGATCCATGTGTTAAGGAAAAGAAGAGCACAAGTGAACAAATCAAATACACACACACACAAAGAGAGACTCCCCTTTTTCACTCAATCAAGAATCCCCCCCAACAAAAAATGATTTGGCACTTTATAAGTCAGTTCATTTACAACGCTGGAGTTGTTTTCCAGATTTTTACAATATCTAAAAATGGACCCAAATACTGAAAGTATAATACAATATCAAATTGAGAACCTAAAAATAGCACCAATGTGTATTGATTGGAAAAATATTCACTTTCAAAAAAATAATCGCCTTGATATGAGGTCGTACATGAAAATTACATTCGTTTCAAGTTCAAACAATGGTGACTGTCCTTTAGATCTGATGAAGAACTTGATTTTCTGGAAAACTAGGATCATTTGAGCAAAAAATAATCACACCCTTGTGGAGAGTGAAAAATTTTACCCCAAATAAAAAAAAATTGCATTGAAAAACGCCTCCGTATGACTAAGATATTGCACTCCGAAGTTCAGATGCAAAAATGAAAGTTGCAATGGAGAGGGGTCAAAATTTTCAAAAAATCATATCCGCCAAATTTGGTTGAACAACTACTAAATTTGATGCTTCCCCAAAATAACTATCCTCCAAATAAATCTAGAACCACGTTAGATGTAGAAGTTATTCTGCTAAATTTGGACCTCTGCCAAAGTAATAGACCTCCAGCTAAAAGTAGAGCTTCGTCAAAATTAGAGAAGCCACCAAAAGTGTTGCTAACTTTAGCAGCCTATCAAATCATGGACACAAAGGCCAAAGTAAAGCACTGGTATGGAAGGTTCAGATTTTTTGAATTTTCTATTTGTTATTTTTTACTTGAAATTTTAAATATAAAAAAGTTAATTTTTTTTTTTAATTTTAAAAATTCCAAGTAATATTTTTGGGCTCCCAAATGGTGGTATGCTGCAACTAAGTACTTGCTGTACCTTGCAGCAGCTACAATGGATGGGGTACCCTTTGCAGTTGGAAAAGGCTATGAAACATACAATCTGACTATTTGACCAGATTTATTAATTAATTAAAAATAAAGATACAGTGGTATCTTTATTTTTAATTAATTAATAAATCTGGTCAAATGGCCAAATTGTATGTTGGGTAGCTTTTTCCTTTGTAGTGCCGACGTAGGGGTAAATCCCCTTTAATAATTTTTTGACTTTTGATTTTTTTTTAAATTTTTTTGCTTTTTTTTTTTCAACAAACTTTTACAATAAGTAAAATTTGATTTTTTGAATAAACAATTTTTCATGCAATTTTTTTTTTTTTTTGAAAATAAAATCCATACCACACTGTACGCAGGTGGGGCCGTATGGCTCTACCTACTAAAATAATTTGCCTCAAATTTTGACTTTCTCCAAAATTGACGAATTAACAGTCAATCTTTAGGTTTTGATGCCTTCTGAGCGCAATGACGAGGTCTATTTGGGCCGAAAATGCTTCGAATTGACAGCTACCTTTTGGAACCTCTCTAAAAATCTCTATCTTCAACCCTTCACAGATCTCGCACCCGATGTCCAATTCAGACAAAATAAAAGCCAATTCAGACTTTTCGAGTTGTTCTGAACTCAACAGTGAGGTCAGAATATCTCCAAGAAGCTCCAAAATACTTGCAACAAAATGCAATAGAAAGGAACCTCCCCAGAAATTGAGATCTTTATCAAGCATTTCTGATTCTCTAGATGATCATTGGATGCAAGAGAATTGCATACTTTGCTTTCAAGAAAGGATTGAGATATCTCCTAACCCACAACCAACTCTGATACCATGTTAGATTTGGTTGTGAACCCACCCAAGATCAAAATGATTGAAAGAAAGCAAGAAAAGAGATGTATAAACTTAGCACTCCCATAGCACTAAACTAGCATTCCATCATGCTTTCCAAGGGGAGTGGTGAGTGTTGCTTATATAGCAAAATAATGGTAGATAATTCCAAGAGGAGTAATAACTCCCATTCCCCATAATAAGTGGGAGGTTTTACCTACTTGGTAAATGTCATATTACATGGTTATGCCTACTCAGGTAAAGACAAACAAATGGTTATGGGAGGTGGCTAATAAATCCAAAAGAGAGTGTGAGACTCAACTACCCAAGGTGGGTGTGAGTGACACATGTGAATGATGGATTTATGCCACATGTAATCCTAAGCATTCTAATATAACCTAAGCTAGCTTAATAATGTGTAGGAAAAATAAATATTCCCTAACCCAAGGAAAATAAAAAACCTACACCAACACAATGAAGAATCTCAAACTAGAGTTGATATATCCATGAATGAAGAGATAGAGGAAGAAGAGGATACTTACAAAATTCATGTACATAAGAAGAAGAGTGAAGAAGGTTAATTTGATCCTATGGAGGACATTCCTGGCTCTCCTCCAGTAAGTGATCAACCATCTTTAGATCTAGGAGCCTTCGTAAATAATATAATTGACAATGATCTCATGCCAACTATTGAGTTGTTTTATAAAGTTAATGATGAAGGAAAGAAAACCATCATAAATGCATTTATTCAGTATATAGTCATATGAAATGTAAGTATGGAGACTATACAAAACAAAGTAACTGATTTATTTTGGAATGAATTAGTACACAAAAAGCAAGAGGTTGTAAATGTTGAAGATAATATGAGAATTGATGCCTTAATTTCCTATTGTTCCTCTCTTTCCAAGATAGAGGTTGCTAATCTACTAAAATAATGCTCTACTATGTTTAGATTCAAGAAGAGATTCAATATGCTAATGACTAAGCAGCAAGACAGTATAGAAAAGGTAAGACAAGAATCCCAAGACATAATTAGATGATTGGAAAGGAGTTTTGAGGCAAGAACCAACTCTTCATCCCATACAACTCAAGCATAAATGCATGTTGATGTCGCAAAAGTGTTGGATAATCCAGTCTTGGAAAATGTTGATGAGATGCATGATGTTTCAGAGACTCCTACCCCTCTGACTGATATAGAAGAGAAAAATAGAAAAAGATCTAATGATCAACATAGAGATCATACCAGTGATAAGCAAGGAGAACGACATGAATCTACCAGAAACAAGGATGAGAAAGATAAAGATGAAAGTGAAGGAAGCAATAATAATGAATACAAGGAAGATGAGGAATAAAGGGAGAAAGAAAATGAAGACAAACCCTCTAAAAATCCTTTGGAGAAGAAGAAGAAGAAAAAGAAAAGGAAAAACAAGATCTTGAATAAAAAGAAAAGGAAAAAGGAGAATAAAAAGAATAAAAAGAATAAGAAAAGAAGAAAGATGAAGGAATTTTCAAGACCAAATAGAGAATTATCTAGAAGTACTCTCAAAGGTCATCTATCAATTCAAACAATACTTCATCTAGTGCTCGGACCACCCTAGCTAATTAAGCTACCATCACATCTGGGTTATGTAGAGTTGACCAAAATTACACCAAATGATAGAATAAAACTAAGTGGTACTTTTCTCAACTCTGTCACATAGGAAGTTGTTGAATCGTATTAGAAAGGAAATGCACTAATAAATGAAGCTATTAGAGCTTTACACGAGATAGCCAAGGGTGTCACAACTAATAATTGTTTAACACCAATTGAGAACTTAAATCTTGTAGTTGATTTAGTCAAGGAATACACATCTAATCTGAAGGTATAGACTACAAAAGAAGGAATCAAGTCTTCTTGAGAGAAGATTGTTGTTTCTACAAGATAAGTGTAAAATTGCATATGATAGAGCTTTGCAAAGTTTGAAAGAAGTAAGAGATTATGATGAGGAAGCTCAGTTGCTATTTGTCTACTGCATGAAGTGACCTGATGCCACTCAAGGTATCAAGGAATTAATTGACTCAATAGAATCTCAACTTGTCGATGCCTCTAGAGATTACAAGGTTGTAGATGATAGAAGCTATATTGGTTGGGATTCTATTGCAGATCTTCAAAACATTTTTTTCATTTTGCAGAGGCAAAAATAAGATGCAATAAGGTGGTTCGGCCATCTTGGAGACCCGGTAGTGTCTAGACATGTCTATGTATCTATTAGGAAATGTATTGTTAGTGTTCACATAATGTGAGTTGTCAACACAACTCAAGTAGCTATTTGTGATTATTTTTTAAGGTTTGTTTGTTTGTTGATTTGTGAAAACAATTGCAATAAAGTAGGAACTAAAACTCCTATAAGTATGTAATCCATTAAACAAATGAAAGGATGAGGAGAAGCACATATTATTCTTGTGTAAAATTATTTGGCCTCTATTTGACTCTACCATATTTCTAATATGGTTTTAGAGCTATACACAAATTTTGTGCCTACTATTTTGTGATAATGGGCGAACGATTGAAAAATATTAATGAGTTATGAGTATTTGTGTATACTCGATGGTGTAGGAAGAGGAGATTATGATAAAAATTCAGAGAGGAATATGTCACATAGGAATTTACACAAGTATTATGTTATCATCCCTTGCTCCATGGTCTATTACAACCATATTTAGCTTGGAGCCACCTTTCCTACTATCGATTGCTATCGAAAATTAATTCCAAGGTTTTAAGCTTGAGATAGGGAGGCTGATAAGGCTATTGCATCTACTCTATACAGACTAGTAGCTGCTAAGAATCTCTTTATAGCTATTGGTTTGTTCATTGCTTGGGTGTATCTATTTATAGCTATTGGTCTATGTTTTTTCCATACCAAGCGGTTCCTTATTGTTTGCAGGCCCTCAAATTTGGTTGATTGGGTTTCATCTTATTGTTGATGTGCTCTAGATCAAGTAGAAGATAAGGAAGATTCATGTGCCCCTTGGTTTGGCAGAGAAAGTACACAGATTCTTTATTTGTCCCAACGAATTTAAATATTTTTGGTGCATGCATACCATTGAGGATTATGGCTCTCATTGGAGGTGAAATTGACACCTATCCATATCTGTCGTTTATAATGAACTTGGGAACATAAGTCTTTTTTTTGAAATTATTTTAGAAGATTCAAGGATATTGGTCACCATTTTTCTTCATATCATCTGCAAGAAGGCCAATGTTGATATGAGGAAAAGGGTTGTAGAGCTATCACGAATTAGAAACTCTTATGATAATAGTGGTAGGTTGTTATTAAGTTATATTATTTTTTAATAAGGTTTATTTTTGTAATATCAAAAATTTAAAAGTGTCAAAGGAAAATTATCTCATTTGTAACCGGAGTGCATGATCGGTGATACTTGACACTCATAAAAAAAATCACATAAAGGGGGGAAGATATATTCTTTTTATTTCCTCACAATTGTGAAATGAGCCTCAAAAGTCAAAGTTATATTAATTAAGTAGCGAACTAATTGGAGGATAGAGGAATTGGAGGTTGGGGGTCAATCAACGACCTCTCATCAATCACCAATGATGGGGCTGCTTATCAGCCTTGGTGGCATTTTATTTTCTATTGTGTAGAAGTGTGTGTTTTTTTTCAATGTTTCAGTGCGGTGTGTAAATGCTAAAAAATGATTGTATTGGAGAGAAAATGACTACAGAGGTCCTCTGCCTATAGTGATCCTCTGACTATCATACTTCGTTAGAAGATTATTAGTCAGTGAATACATTCATTGGAAATGGTGATCATGTGTAGCAAGATCTAGACAGCAAGATCAAGATAATAGTATGCAACATGATATGATTCATTTTTCAGTGTTCGTGGTTGTGTGAATAAATGGAAATTTCACTTTGTGGGGGGGAATAATAACCAATGTTCCATTCCCATTTCATGCCAAAATGACTAAAGTCAAGGGTAGCTTCCAGTGGTATTCACAATTGTCTATGTTGTTTGAGATCGATTGGCAGCAATCAATAATAGTAACTACAATTAAGAACATTGTGTTCTTATGGAATGTAATTTCAAACCTTTCCTACTATGGTTTGTTTTCAGATTTGTGATATATATGTTGATTTCCATATAACTTCCCTAATGTACAAGCATAGAGGTGAATAAAAGCACCAAAGTAAGTCAATTCATGGATCTTGAAAGGGTTTTTTTGGAGGATCCAAAAAACCACATGAGATGGATAGTTAATGGGTTCCTATTCATGTCTAGGTTTGTGGTAAACCTATGTGAAAAACATGAAAGGTTGATGGGAGGTGCCTTTCATTTTGAATCAAGATCATGAACCACACTTGAGTTGGTTTTATTGTAGATGAAGGGTGTGAATTCTTACCATGTTCACAGTAAGGGGGGAATTTTAGGAAATGTATTGTTAGTGTTCACATAATGTGAGTTGTTAACACAACTCACGTTGCTATTTGTGATTATTTGTTAAGGTTTGTTTTTTTGTTGATTTGTTAAAAAAACTCTAATAATGTAGTAACTAAAACTCCTATAAGTATGTAATCCATTAAATGAATGAAAGGATGAGGAGAAGCACATATTATTCTTTTGGAAAATTATTTGGCCTCTATTTGACTCAAACATATTTTTTGGGCTTTTATTGCAGATCTTCAAAACTTTTTTTTCATTTTGTAGAGGCAAAAAGAAGATGTAATAAGGTGTTTTGGCCATCTTGGTGTCCTGGTAGTGTCTAGACATGTCTTTGTATCAAATGAGTTTATAGATGCATAAAGACTTGAGAAGATGAACATTATTCCTTCCACTCTGGAAGGAGAAGAATTCCTAGAGGAACTAGAATCACTTCACAAAATTCTTACTAGAGAAAAATAAGTCTAGCGTTATGGAAAGTTGGCTTGGGAAGCAATTCTCAAAAAGTTACAAGGTGCCCCTTGTTCTTGATTGAAAGTTTCTTTTACTTTCCCTTTACTTTGTCCTTGATGTCAAAGGGGAAAAATATTTTGTATAGAGAATGGTATACTAGATTTTTGTTCTTTGTTTGTGTATATATGAAAGGGGAGTTGAGTACATTCTTCTTACACAATTTTGGTTTTAAAGAAAGCTTCATTTTGGGCACATGTTACCATTAATGACCTAAAGGTGGAGATTTTTGGAAGAATGAAGTGTTAGTGTAATTAATTATTTATTACACTAGCATAAGTTAACTTAGGGTTAATTAATCATATTAGTCCTAGGTTACTTTTAATCATTTACTAATGTTTTTGAGATAAGATTCCCTTCTAGAAGATGAGTTGTCTTTTCTAGAACTTATCTCCATCTTGTTATCATTCCCTAGGTTAGGGTTTCTTGTTGTCACATGAAGTGTGATTTGAACACTTGGTAACATCTTATGCATTTTAGGTTTTGCTCTTGCCTATATAATCAGGCATATGTACACTTTGTAAATCAATCCAGATCATCATAATAGAATCTCTATTTTGAATGTCATTATCATACTTTCTGTGTGGGTGAATATTTCTTCTTGGCAAAGGTCCTCCACTGAAGTCTGCAGCTTCATCAAGGCCACTTGTGCATCCACCATTCCATTGAAGGTTCATCCCAGTATCAAGAAAGTTGGGCTACAGAGATTTTTGCAGGCTTGAGGGTTTTCTTTGCAGGCTAGTTGGCTCCACCTGGGGACCAAGCTGATTTCTAGAGCAGATAGAGTTTGATCCAAGCTCGCCATTATCTTCAAAAGTCCTCGAAACCCTAAGATCACCTACCCATTCGTTTGATTTGGACATATTTCATCCGGGAGCCATTTGAGTTGGTCAGCCCACCAACCAATCTGCAGACCGGTCGTCGGTCCCATCACCGCTAATCGCAACCATCCCATCATGTCCTCCGGCACCCACCAGCCATTGGTGTTTGTTCCCAGCCTCCGCCAATGTCCCATCACCACCACCGCAGCTGGCACCATCACGTCCTCTGGCACCCGCTAGCCGTCGGTGTTTGTTCCTGGCACCTGCCAGTCCGCCGCTCTGACGCTGCCCGATCCAGGGGCGCTTTTCTTTTTTTTTGTAGGAGTTAAGCCCACGGTCCTATCAATGACCAAGGGCTCCATTTTTTTTGCTCGGGGGTGCTTATTTTTTGCACTTGTTTAGACTACAGGCCCTAATAGGGAATATTTTTTTAAATCACCATATCTTTTCACAAGGGTATTGAAAAATAGCGAATGAGATACCATCGAAAAGAGGATTTAGCCTACTTTCTAGTGGTACAGTCATTTTTACAGAATTCTTCTATCAAAAAAATCTACAGTCAACTGAAGTCAAAACCCTAGTTTGGACATGAAGGCTCATATCTTTGCAACCATTTATCAAAATTCAATGATTCCAGTGGTGTTAGGAAGGTAATTCAGAGCTCTTTTCATCAGTCTAGTCACTTTGATCAGTTTTTAGCTCCAGGTACTCTTGCATTGGTTTTGTTCAATTTGGTGCATTTGTTCAATAACTTGGATATCCTGAAGCTTGGGAAAATAATTTTTTATTTGGGTTGCATCACTTCAGTTGCATATCAGTTTTGGGAGTTTTTATTTGCTATTGAAGGTCATTGTCTTTGTATTTTTGGAGAAATTTGATTGTACATTATGGGGCTTGCATATTATCCCTCTTTGACTATGTTGCACATGGGAAACTATAAACAATGGTGAGATGGGATTATACACCATCTCCAATCACTTGAATTGTTGCCACATTTGTATGGTACAGTTCCCCATCCAAGTCAAAGTGTTCAGAAATTTGCTTGGAGTTGCAGTAGATATAATGTTTTAGAGGTGATTGCAATGCATGTTGATTGTGGTGTTTTGGAATCTATTGATCATTGTGATAGTCCTCACATCCTTTGGACTAAGATTTGGGAGATATATGGAGATTCAGATACTCCACCCTTCCCTGATGATCAGGTTTCAGAATGTCAGGTTTCAGATCAAGTACCCCATGATGAAATTGCTATGCAGGAGGTTGTTTGTTTGGATTGCCTTGAATCTTCCGAAGAGGTTGGCAAGGTTGCTTCAGATGATTCTTCTTCTCCATCAAAGATAGTTGGTATCCCTTCACATTCAGTGATTCCTTGTACAGAGTCATTGATTGAGGCTTCCATCATCATCATTCATGAGGAAACATGCTGTTTTCTAGACTTGACATCATAGGATGGCTTTGTTTCAGGTATCACTAACTTGGATATTTCTGTAGGTTTGGAGGACATTCTTGAGGGGATATCACTCCTCTATTTAGATATTTCATATATGAGACTTCCTCCATCTTCAACAGAGTTTCTTCTGCATATACCATTGGATTGGATTCAGTCTTATTTCAGTAGTTTTGAGGACACTTCATTATGGGGGGGCAATCAAGTCTCCATCTATTCCTTCGATGGAAGGAACATCACAATGAAATCTTTGGATCATGTTCAGCATCAGTTTCTACATCATCCTGATTTATCACCTTCTATATTGATTGGGTATGTACCTAAGTGGGTTGTGGCATCTTCATCAGGCAAGGAGACACATGAGCATCTTTCAGAGACATCATCAACATTCATACTCATTCTTCCTTCCTTCAATTCCTATCAGGAATGGGAAGCATCTCTACACTTGCCCCTGGTTATGTTTCTTCTGAAAGGGAGACAAGTTGTTTGTCGACACTAGATCATATTTTATCTACATACACTTACCTTTGTTGCAGGTGATCACATATTCTTGGGAGGCTACATAGTCTCTCTCTTTCCCTCCTATGGGGGGCCCATTGATTGTATTGTATCCATGTGATGATTATTGTCCTTGGGGGGATGATATTGAGTCCTCCAATCGTCGCCTTTATGCATTTCATCTCCTTTTTTGGAGAGGGGTTTTCTTCCCACTGGGTTTTTCCTCTTTTGTCTATTTGTGCGAGATTAGTTGCATTTTCATCCTATGTACATGGGTACATAATATGGCCATCAGTCGGGACCCATCATCATCATGCATAATCATTGCATTTTCATTTCCTCCCTAAGTTGCACTTATGGGGGGGTGTTAGTGTAATTAATTAATAATTAATTATTACACTAGCATAAGTTAACTTAGGCATTAATTAATCATATTAGTCCCAGGTTACTTTTAATCATTTAATAAAGTTGTTGAGATAAGATTCCGTTCTAGAAGATGAGTTGTGTTTTCTAGAACTTATCTCCATCTTGTTATCATTCCCTAGGTTAGGGTTTCTTGTTGTCACATGAAGTGTGATTTGAACACTTGGCAACATCTTATGCATTTTAGGTTTTTCTCTTGCCTATATAATCAGGCATATGTACTCTTTGTAAAATATCTATATTAGATAGATCAATTCCATATATTTTGTATATCAATCAGATAATCTCTATTTGCATGCCCTTAGTTGCAACACTTTCTATGTGGTTGAATTTCTTCTTAGCAGGTCCTTTTGAAGTGTGTGTAGCTTCATTGGATGATTCAACATCCATTATTCCAACAATGGTTCCAGTGAAGGTTCATCCCAGGATCAAGAAAGTTTGGCTCCGATTTGGACATATTCATCCATTTGAGGTATATCTCGGGTTTTTGCATTTTGTAGTATCCATACACATTTGCAAAAAAAAATATCCTCCCTTTCAGTCCTCCATCATGGAAAAAAATTTTTAGGTCATTGGGCATTTTTTATTTCTAAAAACGAACTATTTTTCATATAGTTTTGGCAAAAATTTGGTTCTGCGGGCGACTAGTAATTATATTACAGGTCAGAATAATTATTTTGTTTGGGGGACTATAGTTTTTCGTCAGTCGGCATTTGATTTATCTGCAAGTTTTTTAAAAATAAAAAATAAAAAAATACAAGTTTCAGCTTTTATTGCAAATTCTTTGCAATATTCATTCGGGTTTGTAGACTTCGACCGACTATCGTCATCAGCCGTCACCTCTATCAGCTCGGTCACATCGGTCGTCACCTCGGCTTTCGGTTCACTTCCAGCCATCCCATCACTTGTGTTTCTCCCAGCCGCTAGCGACAGTACTCCCACCGACCGCACAAATGACAGTGACCACCGATGACTTGTGGCCCCGCCTATTCCCAGCGGCGCTACCCCAGCACTGCCCTATCTGCTTAGCCGCCGCTCCGCTGGCACTCCGCCCGGCGGCAGTCCATTTTTTTTGCAAGACTCAGCCCACGGTCCTATCAACAACCAAGGGCTCCATTTTTTTGGCCCCCTGGTGCTTATCTTTTTGCACCCATTTAGTCTGTGCAGGTCTACTACAACAGTGACCTTTCGAAGGCCATATCTTCCGCATACGGTATCAAAAATTCACAAACAATATACCATTGGAAAGGTATCAACGTCTACTTTTTAGTGATCCACTCTATTTTTCTAGATTCCACTTCTATCAGGCATACCATCCAGTTGAAGTGGAAACCCTAATTTGAAGTTATTTTTCATCATGGAGGCAAATGTAAACATTGGTTTGTGCATGCACTCTTTTTTGTTTGCATGTAGTAGGTTTGCATTTTGTTTTTAATTTATGCATATTTAGGCATTCTCTCCTTTTGCAATCATTGGGTATTGTAATAAATGAACTAATATAAAGTTCCATCAGGGGGGTTTCTTGCATAATAATCTGACTAGAGTGTACATGCACTTTGATCTTCATTGTGTTTTGATGGCAACTCGCATGGGTTATAATCTGGTTTCTTAGTTTCTTTTGGCCATATTTTGTCTTAGTTTGACACATATCAGATTCATATCAGTTCACACTTTAGATTGAGAGCCTATGGTTAATGGTCTGTATCGGATCCATCTCAATTTGAGGGCCACTAAATTTGTGGTTAATGTTCCCGAGTCTTTATGGTACTTGTTCCTATGGAAGAGTTTTAGTTTTTAGTTTGGAATCGGCATCGAGATTCATGGCTTCCAGATTCTATCATCATTCTATCATCTACTATTGCTTTATGGATTCCAGGGTTGTTCTAGTTTGGTGTTTTTCAAGTGTTCCATGGCATCGGGTCTACTATTGCATTATTATGATTCCGATATGGTTTCTTGTAGACAAAAGTATCTTTCCTTGCTTCTTAGATTGCGGTTCTAGTGTTACTCCATATTGTTCTTCCAGTGCTTCTTTGTTGCAGTCATCTCATTGTAGGGGGGTTTGTCCCACTGGGGTTTCCTTCTCTACTTCATTATTGAATTTGTATATGGGTACCTGATCAGGCCTTGTTGCCGGGACCCATTCATGATTTCTTGCATTCATCTTATTTTTAGGTGCATGCTTATCTAGTCTCCCTAAGTTGCACTTATGGGGGGGTATTAGTGTAATTAATTATTTATTACACTAGCATAAGTTAACTTAGGGTTAATTAATCATATTAGTCCTAGGTTACTTTTAATCATTTAATAATGTTGTTGAGATAAGATTCCCTTCTAGAAGATGAGTTGTCTTTTCTAGAACTTATCTCCATCTTGTTATCATTCCCTAGGTTAGGGTTTCTTGTTGTCACATGAAGTGTGATTTGAACACTTAGCAACATCTTATGCATTTTAGGTTTTTCTCTTCCTTATATAATCAGGCATATGTACACTTTTTAAATCAATCTAGATCATCATAATATAATCTCTATTTTGAATGTCATTATCATACTTTCTGTGTGGGTGAATATTTCTTCTTGGCAAAGGTCCTCCATTGTAGTCTGTAGCTTCATCAAGGCCACTTGTGCATCCAGCATGAAGAAGGTGACCTCCAGGTTTTTTTTTATTGATTCCAACATTTTTTGGTAACTGGCTAAGTAAACTGTGTATCTATAATAATATGATATTTTGATCTAGAAATTCTCTCAGTAAAAGATAATACTATGAGTTTTTTATATGTTGCTCAGGAATGGCAGTTACAACTATGAATGAGCTTTCAACAACTTTGGTTGATTTAGCTGAGATATCTTACATGATATAAGTTTGACATTATTTTAGCTAAAAGGAATAAGAACTAATTGTCTTATGTATATTTAAAGTGTTCCTTATAAGGTCTAGGTCGGCTTAATTTGTGTTTGATATTTTTAGTTTTGTGTTCCAAAAATATTTTTGAATTGGGTTAACAAGTCATTTTAAATTTTGTATGTTCACATCTAATTAGGTCAACCTAATTGGTGTATTAAGATATAACTATATAGATGTATGTGTGTGGAACATACTTAAGAGGAGTAGGCGTAGATGCGTGAACAGTGATACAAGATATGAAACAAGATGTATAGTGTGAAGTTGTTGATAACTATTGTATACCTGCAACTGGAGTAGGATTTTGGTTTCCTAGAGCTTAGCTAGAACTGATCTAAGCACTTTGAAGGTGAACTTCTTCAATTCATCTTTTGGAAGTGAGCCATACTTTTTGTATCTTGGTAGTTATCCATTTATTTTTGTATTTAGGATGTGAGCCTTTCAAGTATAGTGGGTCCTAGTAGTGAGCCAAGTAATATCTTTTAACTAGTTATAATATATTAAGAGTTAATTCTCATCATGGTTTTCCCACTTTGGGTATTCCATGTTAAAATACTAGTGTGAATGTGTTATGAGATGTTATTATTCCTTTCATGTTTTGGTTTACAATTATAGCTAGATATGTGTTAAAGATTAGATGGTTAGCAATTAATTGTGTTAGTAGAATACTAATTCACCCCCCCTTTCAGCATTCATTGTATTCAATAGAAACAGATAAGCTCAGATCCTACATTAGAGGACTATAAAATCAGTCTCAAGACCCCTCATCAAAGACTCATTTTCCCATGGGTGAATGATTCCCTCTACACATGCTAGATCCATCTTTTGGTGATAGGTACACATCATCTGACACTTCCTAGATCCACCTGCAATCTTTAGTTTTAGTCAGTGTATTTCCAGAATGTTACATTTTTCATAGTAGGTCATATAGTTTAATTAGGTTAATCATTACAAATCTTTTCCAATTCACTTATAAGACTAAAAAAGGATTAGATCCAAGTCTGATTGGCTCACCTTTGAGGTAGAAAGTGAATTAGTCTACCTTGTTAATTTGCATCTTAATAAAACTATTATAAATGTGGAATTGATCCTAGGTTCTTTGTACTTAGGACCTAAGATCCTTTTTATATGTTTCACTTTCATATACTTTAGTCAAATACACCTTAAGGCATTATTTTTTTTGGTAGTATTTAGAATATGCGCAAATAATTATATATAATTCTACATCAAGTTCTTGTGAAAAATTGTGATCAACCTGATAACAAGACTTATCCAAATACATAACTATCCAAAAATACTATAGGAAATATTATTCCACTTTGTACACAAACTCAAATTCATAATATGCATTTCTAGTAGCATTCAAAACTTACACAAAACTAATAATCATAGCTACTTACTCATTTTTGCATAGCTCTTAAATAAAAAAATCTTCTCCTTTCTTGAGTATTTTTTTGCTAAATGCTACAAATAATTTATTCTTTTGTTCTCTAGGAACATTTTAAGAAATGTTCTAGTTGAAATTTTGATCGTCATATATGTCTTTCATATTTTTAATCTCAAAATTTTAGTTCCATGTCTCTCTATCACACTATATAATAAAGTTCTTTATCTAAAAATCATCATCCATTAATACTTTATTTACATGGCGAGTAGGATCAGAAAAAAATTATATAAACAAACCCTTAAAACTATTTACCTATATCCTATCTTGTTCCAAGTTATATTTATCATCCAATTGTTGAGTAAGGGTTTTATGATCATTACATGTTTATCTTTTATTTTATCTAAAAAAAGAAGATAAAGAATCCATCTATTGTTGACATTATTTAACTATATCTTTCTCCCATATCAATCATAATTTTCAATATGTCCTTATGAAATTCCATATTCTCTTCAAATAGTTTCTTATTACCTATGTTTTCCATAACTACCATCCACCACAACTCCATGTTGTTTTGAGCTAGGTGATCTTCAAAAAAATTATTTTATTTATTCACTTACCTTTCCTATTCATTAACCTTCTTGTATCTCACAATTGTTCTCTTTATCATCTCCTCTCTTTGATAACCAGATCTTCAATCTATTTATGTTTACTTTTTCAATTGTATTTACCTAGTCTTTGGAAATAAGCACTAAATTTGGATAAAGTTGTATTAAGGACCAAATAGGTTGGTAAAAATACTTAATGAAATTGTAGAGATAGGTTATATGTTCTTTGAACTCCTTGTTTTCTTTATCTTTTCTTAATTTGGAAGTAATTTTCTTGAGACTAATTATTATTTTGTCTTGATCCCTAAAAGTATATTCAAGGTTTCTTGTTGACAAGTTTGATAATCATGAACAGTGAATTCATCTTTAAATTTATCTCCAACATGAGTGGAAACCTATATCATTTTATCTATAGATGCATCTCTCTTAATCATATGTTTGGTTCTATTTTTCTCTTTGATCTTCAGATAGCCCATCTCCTACCTTATATCTTCTAAATCTAAAGAAACCAAATGTACTATAATGGTGGTTGTAGTTGTTTTTACAACCACTTAGGTATGTCATATGTTATAAATTTTTCTTTAGGAACCTCATTTATTTTCTCCTTTTGTGAGTCAAAAGAATCCACTTCCTATCTTACTTCCTCCTTAGATTTCTCAAGTCTCCTCCTAAATTCTTTATTTCAATATGAACTTCCTCCATCATAGCCAATTTATGAGGTGACCTTTCCATCTTAAGTTTTTGTTTTTCCCATTTATTCATTTCTTCTATGTTCACATTATAAAAAATTTATCTAAGAGATCATGAAGCTTCAAGTTCTCTAGTACTTTTTTGTTCTCCATGAAATGATGTCATAGATATGGAAGATTCAATTAAAATTGCTTCTTATTTTTTATGGTTCATATTGATGTTATTGATATGTGACATCTCTTATGACATCACTTGGGATTGGCTATTTGACCATCTCAGAAATAATAGACCTGGATAGAGATTGTCCATTCAATGCGTCAAAAATAATATGTTTTTCCGGTATCTTTATTAATTGCTCAATGTGAATAGTATATGTATAATATTTATTCTCATATAATTATAATTCTTCAATCACTATAGTTATAATTTCCTCTCAAAATTCCTCTTGTTTTAATGCACAAAATATAATTGTGAATTGGGCTTGCAAGATAAGGAATGGAGTATGTTCATCTTTAATTTTTCCTAATATAATTTCTAAATGTGGAGATGCTTTTTCCTTTTACTACTTTTCTTTATATTCCATGATCATTATATCCAACCTATCATTTTATCATATCATTTCATCAATAGTAACCTATTATACTTCACACGTAACTAGTTTAGGAATTTCCCTATAGTTTCCATCATCATCGATGTGTTGATTAAGGGTGGGAAGGACAACATTTTTTTTTTCTATTTGTGACATATATCCTCCTACAGATTTTACTATAACATTAACATGAACTGCATAATTGATTGATCTATATGTCAAATAGGTTTTTCTATGTAGGTAAAGTAGATGAATATGATGCCTAATTATATATTATTTTTGGTTTCTCAATCATGTTGATTGGGATTACCATTACTTCTCAGATGGGATCCTCTAGTTGTTTCGTAATAGAAAATTCCTAGTTTGATGATCTCACACTTCCTCTTCCTTCATCTCCTTCAACCTATTTTAGTTTTACTTTCTTCCTATTCTTTTGTATGATCTCTCTCCATCTCACTCATTATTTATCCCTTACACTCTAGACCACTTTCTCTCACACTCTCCATTTATTTAGTTGACTCTCTCCCTTGAGCTCAATAACTACCTCTCTACATATCCATCCTCCCCCTCTCTCTCCTACCTCTCTCATTCCCTATCTACTTCTCTCTATCTCCCATCTCCCTCTCCTTATAACTCTTTATCTCTCACTCTCTACCTACCTCTCCCTCCCTCCCCCTCTTTCTATCTATCCTCTCTCTCACTACACCTATCTATATTATCTTTATCTCCCTCCCTACCTCTCTCTCCTCCCCCATCTCACTCTCTTCCTCCATCTCCCATTTTATCTCTCTCTGTCTCTCTCATTCCATCACTACTTCTCTTTATCTCAAGATTCTCTCTCCTCTATTTTTTAATCCATATGCCCTCGTCTCTCTCTCAATCTCTCTCTACTTCTCTCTATCTCACCTATCCCTCCTCCCCCTCTCTCTCTCTCTCTCTCTCTCTCTCTCTCTCTCTCTCTCTCTCTCTCTCTCTCTCTCTCTCTCTCTCTATCTACTTTTTTGTATCCCACCTATCCACCTATACCTCTCCCTCCCTCCCTCCTCCCTATCTCTTTCCTTTTATCTCCTTCCCTCACTTATTATTTATATCTCCCCATTCTCTCTCTCCCCCCTCACTCCCTCCCTCCTTCCCTCTCTACTTATCTTTATCTCACCTATCCACCCTCTCACTTCTTAATTCTCTCTATCTCATTTATCTCTTTATTTATCCTTCCTAGATACCTCTTTATCCTTGCCTCCCTCCCTCATTCCCTCTCTACTTCTTTTTATTTATCCTCTCCCTCCCTCTCTCACTCCATATCTAATTTTCTCTATCTCCACACCTCATCCCTCCATCCATATATCTCTTCATGGAAGAAGAGGTAAGTAGAGATATATAGAGGTAGGTAGAGAGGGAGAGGAGAGAGGGTAGATAGGGAAGGAGAGATTGATATTTAGAATTAGATAGAGGTGAGAAAGAGAGATGTAGAGAGGAAAGGAGATTAAGAGAGAAAGAGAGATAAAGAGAAATGGACAAGGAAATAAGGAGAGATAGGGAATGAGAGAGAGTGGTGAGATAGAAAAAAGTAGAGAAGGAAGGAGAGATAAAGAGAGGGGTAAAGGAAGGAGTGATAAGTAGGTAGGTAGAGAGTGGAGTGTGATGGAACCTTCAAATTTTGCAAATTTGAAGTGCTTGTGTCCTTTCAGTGTGTGAAAAAAACTTAGGCTTGCATCCTATCAAATCTACCCTGGAGGCCCTCTTTTCTGACTAATATTTTTCAACTCAGAGATCTTCTTACAAATCCCTTTTGTAGAATGTTTTTTGGTGCATATGGTAAGATGTCTCCTTATTTCAAGCTCGTAGAATGAGTTTTTATGGGTTTTTTTTTTTCTTATTGCAGCCGGGTTAAAATCGGTGTGCCAAAGAGTTTCAAATTTCATAATTTTAAGGGTAACCCATTGAAATTTTTTGTCTAAAACATCTCTAGCTCCATTTTTTCAAGAATGGAGGTCATTTGATACATTATTTTAATGCTTTTCGATTATGGTGAACACATTCTACAAGTCCATTTACAAAGGAGGTACCTAAATTCTAATGGTTGGATGAAATCCTATTACAAAACCATGTTTTGTATAATTGTCTATGATCTCTCAAAAAAATCATGGCTCCATATGTCTTGATTTGTAGCCCTAAACATTGTAACAAATATTTGGATTGTGAGGATAGATTTGACCAGTAGACTCAAGCAACATTTCTCACCATGGTTTTTCCCATCTTGGGTTTTCCACATATATCTCGTGTTGTGGGTATGTGTGTGTTGATTGTCTATTTGCATGTTTATTTTTCCATCTTTAGTTTTAAATCTACACAATAAGAGTTGAGTAAGAAATCTGCACTAGGTATTTGGAGTTATAGAAGTAATTTGCATAAAGGTTTTGAGAGTCAAAGTTTTGGTATCTACTGATTCAACCCCCTCTCAATAGATCATTGTGTTCCAAAAATTGGTATCAAAGCCCTAGATTCCCTAGGAGAAACTTAATTGGCGCGGTTAGATCTTAGATAAGGTGAACACAATGATTAGTAAAAAACGTTTACTTGCATATGATGGACCTATCTTTGATGGATCAAGATTATTTTTTTTAAGCTCACTGATGGAAAATATTTGGGATCCATAGGAGTTGAAATTTGGATAGCAATTATAAATGGATATAGAGTTCCTATTACACCTCCGATAATTGAAGCTGAAAGGAAGGCATATGAGGATAATTCTACAGAAAGAGACATAATTCTTCATGGACTATCAAGTTTTGTGTTGGTCAAATTCATGCATTGTCAAACAACACATGAATTTTGAAACACGTTGAAGAGAATGTATGAAAAGGATGGTAAATATGAGGTGATGGCCTTGATTTAGAAATATAAAACTGAATCTAAAAGTCAACTCTCAAATGAAGCTATAACAAGAAGTGATGAAGAAGAAGCTTCTACTTCTAGATCAGAGAAGACAAATGAAGAAGAAGATGACTGCATTAGAAAACTGAGGAGAAGCTCTGCAAGATACAAAGGTAAGCTACCCCTTAAAATTTTTAACTTTGGTAGATTAGGTCTTGTTGCTAAATTCCCTCTTGATAAAATGGATAACTCTAAGAAAGAAGAGGGGTGATCCCACAATATTGGTTTACAATTTTTGGCAAAACTAGACATTGAACTTAATTTTTTTAACTAAATTTTCACTTTCGTGCACCTATAGCGGCTAAACCGTGAAGAATTTGAAGATGATGCAAACTTATGATTTATGAATTTTTTTCTATAGATTCTAAATATATTTTTTTCAAAATTTTTAGAATTGTATTTCACTTATTTTTCCATCTCCTTTGAAAACTAGTTTTTAATAATAAACACCATTTTAAAGAGTGATGTTATTGGCTAACACAATAATTTTTTCTATGAAGGATAAAATTATAAAATTATAGAATTTATATTCATAACTATGAAATCTAGTGCATGGAATTGGTCTCATAGAATTTCATTGAATATATTTTTCTTAATTAAGTTTCAAAGTCAAACCAATTATAATTTAGACATGATTTGTTGGCCAAAACATAACTTTTTTTGTATATATCAAAATTCAATTTTATTTTTTTGTTGGATCAATGACATCAATATCTAGTGCATAGATATTTTTTAGATATTTTTTGATAATCTGCTATTTTTCCACATGTGAAGAATAAAGAGCTTGATTTTTGGTGAAAATCCTACATTCACAAGAAATCAAAAATAAATATATTAATCTAATTAAATTTATTTAAAATTATACTTTTTGGGAAGCTTATATAATGAGTGCATACTTATGAAAAATAAATTTTTAAATGAATTCATTTGATCCCCCAAAAGGTAAAGAAAAAATGGTTTTTTATCAACATTTTGATAGGTGTAAATGAGACTCTGTTATAGGTATGGTTTAAAACTAGCAGGGTTCTATCCAAGGGGGATTTGATCAAACCCTCTTCAATTTGAATCCTTTAAATGTAACTTTTCAAGGATTAAATAATTATATTTTGTAAAAATATGTCATTTCAAAAAAAATTAGGATCTCCTAGAAAGTGTAAAATACTATTGTGGGATCACCTAGAGGATAGTGAAGAGAAAAAGAAGAAGAATTTGCATACAAGAAGAGAAAATGGGTCATTAGATGATGAAAATGGAAGTTTCTATGGGGTTGACCCATTTGGAACAACCTTTGATAAATATTTTGAGGGTTCTGATAAAGATGAAGAAGTTGAAACCTCCAGTAAAGAAGAAGAAGAAGTGGACCTTGAAGGTGATCTCATATATTCTCGAGGTGAGATTGATAAGTTGAAGGAGAATGAAGAACATAAAATTTTTGCAAAAAGGAAATAGAAATACTAATTAAAAACCTTGAAGAATTTGATCAAATGATAGTTAGTTTAAAGACTGAGGTAAAAGAAGGAAGAAGGACAAAAGATGTAGTTCAAACTGAACTACAGTCTAAATCTAATGAGGGCACGAAGTTGGAAGCGGAAACAGTTTCTCTAAGAAGAGATTTAGAAAATGCTAAATAGAAGATCAATATAGGTATAAAGTTGAAAGGTGACTATGAAATATTAAATGAATTAGTAAAATCACAAAATCCATCAAAAATCAAAGAAAAATATGGCCTTGAGTTTGAGAAATGAATGAGTTCCTCTACCAATACTTATGCAAACTTATATGATAGATTTAGAGAAAAAGAAAGTAGTTGCACAAAGAAGGAGGATGCTTGTGCAAGTTGCTCCAAAGAAAGTACCTTTGGAAATGGAAGATCTGAAAAAGGCACTACTGGAGCAAAGAAGACAAAAGAAGAAAAGAAGCTAGATGCAGTCAAGAAGAAAGGAGAAGAAGAAAAGAGACATGTTACAAACAAGAAAATGATTAATTATTCAAATCTTTTTTATCAGAAGAAGATGACTATAGCAGAGATGAAAATGAATAAATTAGTTCCTATAAACTTGAAAAAGAAGCAACATATTAAGGGAGCTGACATAGAAATGGTTACAAGGATGAGATATATGAGGAAGCAAATAAAAGGAAGACCACCTCATCCTACACAAGTGAAAACCATGACCAAGTATTCCTCATGTTTCTATGGTTATTGTTATAGCTGTAATCGATTTGGTCATAAGGATAGTGAGTATAGAGTTTCACCTAGAAGGAGAAAAAAACATGTAAGTAGAAATTCATTGGCTCCTGTAAGGAATATGTATGTAGTATGCTACAAGTGTGACAACTTTGATCACATGGCTAAATACTGTAGATTAGATATTTTAAGGCCAATAGTAAAGAGAAAGAGGAAGAGGAAGAATACAAGGAACGATACATCCCCCAAAGGGAACAATGGTTCACATATTCTTGAGAGGAAGGCTGACAAAAAAGAGAAGAAGCTCAAGAAGGTGTGGAGATTGAAATTATGTTAGGAAGAGCCACCAAATCAAGGTGCTTCTACCTTATATCCAAGGGGAGCTAACATGATATTTAATTCATCCCTAGAAATGAAGAAGGAGACCAAGTTAGGTAAAATATATTTTACAAACCTCTAACGACTTGATGGTTGAAGGTTTATGATCACATTCTTTCTCTTTGAAGTTCTCGTCAGAGGATAAGAACATTAGTAGATAGTGGATACTTAGATGCAACAATTGATATCAACAATTGGTACCAGTTATTAAATTGTGTGTAAATACTCTATTAAAAGAAATGTTTCTTGCTTGTAAAGAGGAGAGATATGACAAAATTGTAGTTGTTCTATATATTTTATTTTTAATTTGGTATCAGAGCACTATAAATTGGTTTAGAATAGTCTAGTTGGTATAGATCCCAAAATGAAGCTCATGCTTGGGTACACAAGAAGTAGTCATTAATCAAGGTCTAAGGGGAAGATACTATTGGTATTAAATCAGTGTTATACTTGATATAGTTTAGTCCTAGATATCAATTGGTACATAGCATAAAATGAACACATTCACAATTGGTATCAGAATGATAATCGGTATCAAGGCATGATATCACCAATTGGTATCTCGAATATGATTGAATTGGTACAGAGAATGAATTAGCATATCTAGAATTGGTATCTAACCTGATTAGATTAGATCAAGTAATAGCACTTCAACTGGCATTAGATATTGTTAATTGGTATAGGGCGGTTGGAGCATATGGTTTTTCCATTGTAGTAAAAAGGTTGAATGTAACATTTGGTATGAGAGCAAGAATTTATCTTCAATTGCTCAAAGGGGGACCTAAGTCCCTTTTCCATTTCTAAGAAGAGGTGAAGGTTGCAGCAGTATGGTGACCTAAGATAAAGAAGGGGAGAAAGAACGAGCAAGTTCTCAAAAAAATAGAGCGTGCGAGAGAAAGTTGTGAAGGTGCTTATAAGGATAAGAAAAGGAGAAGGAATGTGAAAGGAAGAGTAAGTCTCTTTTTCAGATCAAAGGAGGATGTTACAAAATAGCTAGACCCTTTGCACTACTTTTCAAAGGGGGAGAAAGTCATGCAAATTCTCAAAGAGGAGCATTGGAGAAAGTTGCAATAGAAGTAGAAAGAAAAGATGATAATGGTATAAATGTTGAATTGGTTAGTTAGTATCATTGAGAATTTAAGTTTTTCCATCAATAAAAAAGGGGGAGATTGTTGGCATATAGTTTTCATTGATGTCAAAAGGGGATCAGATGGAGAGAATGGATTTGATTCTAAGTAGTGTATTTGAATTAATGAAAAGTGTCATTGATTTCAAGGGGAGATAAGGTTTGTAGTGAATATGGAGGCATGGGTACAGGTTTTTGGTGAATACATATGCTATAATGTTGTCATTGATGTCAAAAAGGTGGATTAGAAGGATGTAATACCTAATCCTAGGAGAGAGTTTTTTATTAGTGTTCAGTAATGTCATAAAGGTATCAAAAAGGTGACGAGTTAGTTCATGCAAAGGAGATAAGTTAAATTGAAGTAAAGTACATGATGAAAAAGGGTAAATGTGAGAGCCATGAATCCTTTTATGGAAGTATGTGGATTGGTTGTTGGTGCAAAAAAGAAAGTTGATCAATATGTTTCATAGTTGGAAAAATGTTGTGACCTCTCTACAACAGTTGCTTCCAAGTATTTGATGGCAACTTGGGTACCAAATTCAATGTTGATTTTTCAAGAGCATTCCAGTATTGTGCTTTGTTGGTCCAAAAAGTAAAGGATGCATCCAAGAATGCATTATTTCTACTCTCAAGTGATATTAGGGTTTACATATAAATCCTACTGTGTTTACAGTTAGGCATCGTGAATAGATGTTCTATTTTGGCAGTGACTTGTGTTTTGTGGTTATCAGTCACATAAGTTAACTTATGTCATTCATACCATGGAGGTGACCAGCCCATTCACCTTACATTGACTAGTTGAGAAAATATATGCCACATTTAATATTTCCTAAGTCATGCAAATATTTATCTTCAGTGAGATCGATAGTGATGGTTAAGGCAGCAAGATTGAATGGTGCTTGCCAACCCCACTGAGATTTCAGTGGGGCCTGATCAAGACTCACGGTGTCAGTGGGGAGTTGTGGAGATTAATCCATGATGGTTGGATATTGATTGTTGATGAATGGTGGCACCTACGAAGGATGCACATGATGTCATCAAACGAAGATTGAGGTGGGGCTTGATATGATGACGATGGAGTTTGGTGACATGTGACGATAAATGGTGAAGGATGATTTGATTGGTAGAGAAACTCAATGGAATTAGCCCATTAACCCCACTGAGTTTTTGGTAGGTCCCCATAGGGACTGTGGGGAATTGTGAAGATTGATTAGTGTTGATCAGATGGTGCTTGTTACAGAATCTGTTAGGACCTGATAAGTGAAATGTGATGAATGATAGGATAACACATGGAAATCACTTAATCGATGATTTTTCATCCTTTTTGAAAAATCATTATTCAATTAAATGAAATATTTGATGGTGATGTCATAAGGACAAATGGCATTAGCCTACCAACCCTACTGAAATTGAGTCAAGACCTGTGGGGTCTACAGGGAGTGATGAAGATTCATCAATGGTGCTAAGTGAAAGGTGACAATGAAGGAGGATGACATGCATTGAGCATCATAAATCGAATGACATGATGAAATGTGGAAAAATTTTAGTGGTTCATTTTTCATCATGGTTCCAAATCAACGATTGGTAGCTAAATGATTATATATGCGATCAACGATGAAGATTTAAACAATTGTTTATTGGATGGTTGTGTTTTAAAGCTACAATAGTGAATGAAAAGTGAAAGATCTTGGTGTGAGAGAGAAGATATACAAGAAGTATTCAAACTTGAGGATCTACAATGGTTTGGTCTATGTGAACAGGGATTTTGACTGGTTGCTGACTTAGAGGAAGAAAATAATTGGTCCAACTGCACCCAGTGACCAATTGAATGAAGATTTGATCTTCAAGGCGATGATACAGATCATATATATTATCAAGATAAGATCAAATCGAATATGATCATATAGATAGTAGAATGAATTTAATGTAGATCTGATCCTAAGGTTTTATAGGATGTTATTCTTACCAAACTCTCTGAAATAGAATTTAATGTTGTGAGGCTCAATGCATAGGTATGGTGTAGAGAAATATGTGTGGTAAACCCTAATAGGAGATTGAGATCAAATCAGATTGGATGAACAGAAGAATGCATTGAATGCATATCTGATTATTAGGGTTTAACAAAGAGAATGAGGAAAATTATCTATAACCGAATTAAATGTGGAACTGGCTTGATGCAAAGATAGAGTGACAATGAAGATATCTGATAGAACCTAATAGACATATTAATGATGAGCTAGAAAGTGGTGTGTAGCTCGAGGTATAGGCAAATTTTTGGTGGATTTTTTAAGCGAAGGAAACCCTAGCACAAGATTTGAGATCTGAACAGTGGTGATGATCTCAAGGGAGAGATTGCAGATTGATGGAGTTAAGAAAAAATAATAAAATTTGAGAATTTTTATAGAGTTGTATCTATTGTGTGTGTGTGTGTGAAGTCAGCTAGTGCACAGGGTGTTGAATAGAGTTATGTATTGTTGATTGTGCAATAGAGGCTGATTGAGAAGAGAGTGTATAGTGAAAGAAGATAGAACAAAATGTTCTAAGTGCAGAGGAGGAAAATAGTGAGTGTAGAGTAGAGAAGGATGTGTTGCTAAAAGTGAAAGTTCAATAGCAGAGTGCAAGTTGCATAAAGTGCAACAATGTACTGAATGTGGATGTGTTGTTGAAACTGCAGGTTCAATACTAGAGTATAAGGTGCAGAAAGTGTAACAATGTACTAAATGTAATGATGCATTGTAGGTCATGTAAAACCAATCTATGCATATATGAGCTTGTGATGTTGTAAGAGGTTATACCTTCATTATATTAGATTGTAGCTTAGTTTAGGGGACTGTAGTCTCCTTGTGGTTGTAGCTCCTAAATCAGAGTGTTGTAGCATCCTTGAAATTGTATCTTCCAAATTAGGGAGTTGAAGCTTCCTTGGGTTGTAGCCCTAAACATTGTAACAAAGATTTGGATTGTGAGGCTAGATTTGAGTAGTATACTTAAGCAACATTTCTCACCATAGTTTTTCCCATCTTGGGTTTTCCACATATATCTGGTGTTGTGGGAATGTGTGTGTTGATTGTCTATTTACATGTTTATGTTTGCATCTTTAGTTTTCAATCTACATAGTAAGAGTTGAGTAAGAAATCTACACTTTGTATTTGGAGTTATGGAAGTAATTTGCATAAAAAAAATTAGTGTCAAATTTTAGAGTATCTACTGATTCAACCCCCCTCTTAGTAGATCATTATGTTCCAACAAACTGATATTGATAGAGCCCAATTGGCCCAGTCATTGAACACAGAATATGACATCCTGTTAATGTCCAGAAACCAAAATTTTCAATTAAATGGTGCATCCATAGAGGCATATTAGATAATTTTCGAAGATATTGGTGGATGATTTTTGATAAACCACCCAACAACAATCTTGATGTCCCTTAGTATTTTGTCTGAAAAATTATATGCTGAGTTTGTGCTAGCAAAACATGTAAATTACTTTTACATGCAAGATTTACAAGGGATGAGTCACCCTAGTTCATCCTACTCCACCTATTGCTACCCCAACTCCACTACCTTACCCTAATGTTTTTGTAGATGTAGGGACTTTGAGCATTTATACCTTACATTCATTGAGTGATCATTTGGTCATGCAGACCCATCATGTTATGCAACCATTTGATGGTGCATCTCATCATGATGGTGTTTCACTTGATACATCCTAGCATGATGGTGGTGCACCTATTGCATTAGCTCCCATTGGTACACCATCATCAGTTCCCACTAGCACACCATCCTCTTTGAGACATGTTTGTGTGCCTCATCATTGCATGGCGTGCAACATTTTATGTTTGGGTCCTCTTTGATGGTCCAATGAGGCTACCATAGACACATCTAACTATGAGGTTCATGATATGTCTGATGTAGGAGTTGATATAGCAAGGAGTGGACCATTTGCAAGAGAGACATCAACTACCAAGGATGATATGTGAGGATTGGTAAGACATAAAGTGATTTCATAGTGTGTTTTATGTAAATTATTTCATATTTTATGAGATATATAATTTGTACTAATATATGTTTATGTGTTGAAATATTTAATAGTTGTTGACAAAGTAGCAGATTTTGTAAGTGCAAGAGGCTATGCATATTGCGATTTCATTTTCCCTAGAGAATCAGTATATGGTACTATATAAATTGTTATTTTAGATGTTAATTTTTTAAATCTATTATGTTTAAATACATGTACTACATATATTAATAGTCTAATGTAATATTGTCTTTTTATGCAACAACCTGGTTCTTATACAACCTTGTTGACTAGGTCTGGCCCATTAAATGAAGTTGCACAACAAGTATATATTTTTTTTATACTTGATATTATGATTATATGCGCATGTGCATTTAAATTGTGTTACATTCTTGTCATTTTTTATATAGGAAACTTTCTTAGCCGATTCATCCACTATGAGCCCATCTAGTGCCATAGCATCACATCAAGTATGTCTTTATTTTATATTGCAGATATTTATGTTTAGATAGGAGTAGATATGTGTTTAGTAGATATGATTATTTGTCAAAAATTATATGTTAATTTGTATCATTTTTATTTTATCTTCTATAGTCCTCTACTTGACTCAGAACTATGATTCAAGTGTGAGACCATTACTTTATACGAGGACTTTCGATCACATCCTAAGGGAAAATCATATGCAGACTATCTTGCAGAAAAGAGAGTAAGACTCGAGGTAAACAAGAATTGAATTATTGATATAATATAGTACATGTGTAGTGATTTTGATGTTAAATTCATAATTTATAAATGAAAGTATATAGGTTTTTATTTACTAGTCTATCTTGTCAACCATTCACATAATTAATCTAATTTGTGGTTTGAATTTTTATCGTGCAATAAATTTTAGGGCAACAAACTTCTTCGAGGAGGCTTGATTTTGATGGTCCAACACAGGATTAGGATATGATATAGATTGATATGTACTTAGAGTTTGATAGAAATTGAGATTGCATATATGCCACAATTTGTAAAACTTATGGTAAAAATTATTCTGAGTAGGCATATGCCAAATTTGTATATGCAAAACACAATTATTCTATATTTTGATATAATAATTGATATTCAATCTAATTTGTTCCTCGTGTGGATGTCTTTCTACTTTTAATTTTCAAAGTCGAATGTATAATTATCTTAGAATGGTTTAAATTTATGATTGATAATGTATGTTATAGATTAAGGAAATTGCATTTTAATAGAACTTATGAATTACAGTTGGTAATCCATCTATATTAGAGTTCATGCATATTAAGGTTCACATACATTAAATTCCATGAGACCGTATTTCTTTGAGGATTTTTTTAAAACAAATCATTTCATTTTCTATTGTACCACATTTTTCATACATGACTATCAATACACTTTTATCAAACACTCAATTTGAGAATACCCATGATTTCAAGTTCTATTGAATGAATTTACATTCGACGTTATTTTGTTTTTTGAACTCATGTAATGAAGTGGGCAGATGATTTTTATTTCAAAAGAAGTTAAAATTAATGAAAAATGGATATAACTTAATGAAATATATATCATGTTATAGTGTTCATTTGAAATTAATATAATCATCTTGATAAAAATCAATGTCACTCAATGTTCATTCAATCTTAATAACATGTAAAAGGTATAAAATCATCTTGAATATGAATCACTATCTTTCAACCATATGGATTTCATGCAACCTTCAAACAAAGTCCTTATAACTGAACAAGATACATGTTCATTAGATTGTTCATGTGAAATCTATAGAATAATGACGATAAAAAATTAAGACATCACTCAACCATGATACAACCATTAAATAGACCAAATGAGTGTGATACTACCATTAAACAAACCAAATACAACTCCATGACATGCATGTTATTTGACCTTTGACATGAAATTTCTATTATCATAATACATAACAATGAATGTTGCTAACCGTAATGCATCAATAAGAAAACTAGGCATACTATATGGGATTCATCCAAGTCATAATGAAAACTTCACACAAAATAAATAACACTGATATATGATATTGTCATATATGTCAGTCAACCTTGACCCACACCAAAATTGTTATATCATAATTGATGTCATATATGTCATTGAACCTAACACAATTGAGTTTTTGTATTTGGTAAGAATTTGTGTAGGAAAAGAAAGTGAGATATGATGGTTAAAGTGGATTTAAACAAATGAAGTTGTCCTAAGCATTGGAATTGAAGCAAAGCAACTAAAGACTAAAATTAACCACTTACCAAAGGAATGAAAAGATAAGAAGAAGATTTTATTGTCAATTAAAAGGAGGTTAGTCTACTCTAAAAATAGTTCCATTGCATGTGGATGGGTATGTTTAGGCTAGGCATGGCCCTATTTCGAACCCAAACATGCCAAAAAAAGTTAGAGGTACATTGGACCGACGATATACCTTAAGAGTCCAAAGTGCAAAAAGGAAAAAATATTTGATGGTCTATTACTCAAAAATTGTGATGATTAAAAAATATTTGTTTGAGGCTATGGGATTGTGTTGGGAACCTCTACAATAACCTCTCTCTATTTTTGTTATCTTAGAGGTTTTTTCTCATGGTGACGAGTTTTTAGTTGAGGAAAAAGTTGTCAGATGAAAGCAATGTAAAGTTGCAAACGGGTGCAACTTTCATTTTGCAACTCATACGACCACTTAGACTATTCCAACACATCTAGATGGGTATGTTTACACTAGGAATGGTCCTTTTTTGCACTCAAACATGCCAAATCACTTTGAGCTACATTGGACCAGCGATATCCCTTAAGAGTCCAAAGTGCAAAAAGGCAACAATCTTTGATTGGCTATTACTTGAAAATCATGACATTTAAGACTCTCCATCTGAGGCTATGAGATCATGTTGGGACCTTCTTCAAAAAATTCTCCCAGTTTCACTATCTCAGAGGCATTTTTCCATGGTGACAATTTTCAATTGAGGAAAAAGCTGTCAAATGCAAGTAGTGTAAAGTTGTAAAGTGGTGCGAATTTTGTTCTACAACTTGTATGACCAAACAAACTATTTCAACACATCTGGATGGGTATGTTTATTCCTAGCATGGTCCTCCTTTTACACCCTAACACACTGAACCACTCCGAGCTACATTGGACCAACAATTTCGCTTAAGAGTCCAAAGTGTTAAAAGGTAGCAATATTTGAAGGGTTGTTTCTCAAAAACTGTGATGCTTACAAACTGTCTAATGTTATGGATCATTTTGGGACCCTCTAAGAAAAACTCTCTCAATTTTTTCTATCTTAAAGGCATTTTCTTGTGGTGACAAGCTTTTAGTTGAGGAAAAAGAAGTCAAATGCAAGCAGTGTAAAGTTGCAAAGTGGTGCAACTTTTGTTCTAAAACTCGTACAACCAAACAGACTGTTCCAACACATCTTGATGGGTAAATTTATGGTAGGAATGGTCCTCTTTTTCACCAAAAAATTTTGAACCACTCTGAGTTATATTGGACTAACAATTTCCCTTAAGAGTCCAAAGTGCTAAAAGGTAGCAATATTTGAGGGATATTTCTTGGAAACTGTGATTCTTATAGAATCTATGTCTAAAGCTATGGGATCATGTTGCAACCCTCTACAATAACCTCTCTTGGTTTTTTCTATCTCAAAGGCATTTTCCCATAGTGACAAGTGTTAGTTGAGGAAAAATTTGTCAGATATGAACAATATAAAGTTGCAAATTGGTACAACTTTTATTTTGCAACTTGTACAACCAAAACAAATGTTGCAACATGTTTTGGGGTACATTTATGCTAGGCATGGTAATATTTTCTACCCAAACATGTTGAACCACTCTGAGCTACATTAGACTGGAGATTTCCCTTGAGTCTAAAGTGTTAAAAGGAAGCAATATTTGGAGGGCTATTTCTCAGAAACTGTGATGCATAAAAAATCTTTGTATGAGGCTATAAGATCATGTTGGGATCCTATAAAATAACCTCTCTCATTTTTCTCTATCTTGGAGGTTTTTTCCTGTGGTGACAAGTTTTTAGTTGAGGAAAAAGTTGTCAGATGCAAGCAATGTAAAGTTGCAATGTGGTGAAACTTTTGTTCTACAATTCATATAACCAAACAAACTATTCCAACACATCTAGATGGGTACTTTTATGCTAGGCATGGTTCTATTTTTCACCTAAACACAATGAACCGCTCTGAGCTACATTAGACCGGTGATTTCCCTTGAGAGTCCAAAGTGCTAAAATGGCAACAATCTTTGAAGGGCTATTTATCATAAATTGTAACACTTATAGACTCTCTTTCTGAGGCTATGAGATTTTGTTTAGACCCTCTATAATAAGATCTCTCAGTTTTTGCTATCTCAGAGGCATTTTCTTGTGGTAATGAGTTTTCAGTTGAGGAAAAAGTTGTCAAATGCAAGCAATGTAATGTTACAAAGTGGTAAAACTTTTTTCTCCAACTTGTACAACCAAACAAACTATTCCAACATGTCTGGATGGGTACATTTACACTAGGCATGGTCCTCTTTTACATCCAAACATGCTGAACCACTTCGAGCTACATTTCATCAACAATTTCCCTTAAGAGTCCAACATGCTAAAAGGAAACAATATTTGAAGGGCTATTTCTCATAAACTGTGATGCTTATAGACTCTTTTCCTAAGGCATTTTCCCATGGTGACGAGTTTTTAGTTGAGGAATTTTTTTCAAATGCAAGCAGTGTAAAGTTTCAAAGTGGTGCAACTTTCATTCTACAACTTGTACAACCAAATGAACTATTCCAACACATTTGGATGGGTATATTTACACTATGCATGGTCCTTTTTTACACCCAAACATGTTGAAGTGCTCTGAGATACATTAGACCAATGATTTCCCTTAAGAGTCTAAACTGCTAATAGGCAACAATCTTTGGTGTGATATTACTTGGAAACTATGTAACCTAGAAACAATTCATCTAAGTCTATGGGATCACATAGGGACCCTTTACAAAACCTCTCTTAGTTTTTGATACCTATAGGGTGTTTTCCTATGGTGTCAAGTTTTTAATTGATGGAAAAAGAGTTAGATGGATGCGATGTAAAGGTGAAAAGGGGTTTAGGGTTCAGTTCGTTCCCTGTGAGTAAATGAAAAAGTGAATCATTTACTCAAATACACTTGTCATAAATTATAGACATGAATACAAAATATACACATGAAAATACGTAGGTCGTAAATTATACATTAGAACACTCATAAGTGACAAAGTATACACATAAGTTGTAAAGTATAAACAATATGCATGATATTATCATTCAAGAATTGCTATCAAATATAGGATTCAGGAAATTCCATTTAGGAATACAACTACCCTAATACATAGTCATTTCCCACTAGGGGAAGAAAATAGATCACACATTTCCTTCGCATTCAACACAGTCTTCCACAAAAGTAGCATGTTGATGTTTTGGAGTGACAAGCACTTGTACAAACGATAAAAGTAGCAATTAAAATACACAATAGAAAAGATGCTTATAATAACAATTCTATATTATTCTAAACAACCTAAGTGATGATTAAATGGTAATGCAAAATAGAAAAGATGCTTAGAATAACAAATCTATATTATTCTAAACAACCTAATTGATGATGAAATGGTAATGAAATCTATTAAAGATGCTTACAATAACAAATCTATATTAATCTAATATGGCACATACCTCTGCCAAAGGATCAAAGTTGGCTATTTTTATAGCAACTCCATGATCAATCATGCTAAGTTCAATACAATATACTTCGAATGAAAAATCTATATGGTAACAATATAAAAGATCCTTAGAATAACAAATCTATATTATTATAATCAACCTAAATGATGATGAAATGGTAATTAAAACTAGAAAATATGCTTAGAATAAGAAATCTATATTATTCTAATCTATTACATACCTCTATCAAAGGATGAGAGCTTGCTATTATTGCAGCAATTTCATAATCAATTATGTCAAGAACATCGTAATATAAATTGACCGAGAGATCTATATGGTCATAATAGAAAAGATGCTTAGACTAACAAAACTATATTATTCTAAACAACCTAAATATTGAACCTTAGAAAATAAAAAATATAAAAATGTGATGAAAAATATCATACCTATCCCATACAAGAAATGATCCGCTACTCAAGTGTGCCTAAAGGGTCATCTCTTACCTTCAGAGTTTCTAGTAGTGCTTCATGATCGACACTACTAATTGTCCATAGTTTTTTGTTTTTGGTTTAGCATGATGTCTCAATAACTTAAAATTTGTTTCTATAGCAAGGTGTGAATACATGAGAATGGTTTTGTGTTTTTCATAGTCTCCAAATGTAGGTATTATGTTCTTTCTAATCATATATGTTTGCAACCAAGTTCCAAAACAACAACTAAACCTATGTGATCATAAGTTTTTAATCAACATCTAAATATAATTAGAATAAAAAATCTATATTTCATCTAAACAACCTAAATGATGATGAAATGGTAATGAAAACTACAAAATATGCTTAGAATAACAAATCTATATTATTTTAAACAACCTAAATGATGATGAAATGGTAATGCAACCAAGTTAGAGAAATAAAAACTAGACCTGTAGGATACATGAACCCATCATAATTTGTCATCGGTTGTGTTATTTTTTTCATTCCCTATACACATCGTGCCAACCAATAGTCTGATCTCTCTTCATTCTCCTATGGTGCTACAACTCCACAAACATGTCCTGGCTATACAAGATCTGAAAGATGTTGATAGTCAATTGAACTTTCCATTACATCTTCTAATGAGGATTGTGCTATAGATAAATGGGTTAGGTACTATGAAATCCATGTATCTACCCACTCACTTGACTCACACTGATCCAAATTACACTAAATATATTTCTAACAAAATTAAGTCATCTCTCGTGTCGATATGGTCCATGCACTCACATCTAAGCTTCGAAGTGATTACATCTTTTAAGAATCTCTAATTGTTTTACATTTCATTCTATCTCCCACTGTGCCCTCCTCACCCAACCAAAAGAATCGACACACTTTTGAATCAAGTGTCCCTCTTCGTGATAGTGCATAAGTACACAATTCCACAATAGAACATGCATCACTGAATGTTGCACCACCTCTGATCTTCATTTGGTCCTTAACCAAAGGTATCTTCACACATGCACCTATTCCATCATGCTTTCCTTTTCCATACCCAACTTTGAAAAAACTCCAAATATGTGGTACATCCCTCTCTATATGCATCCTGCTCAACCAATAAAACATGCGAGAATTCTTGAATTTCCTTGTGCAAATATTTGACCTAATCATATGCTGACCCATTGTAATTCCTTTTTCCTGCAAGAACTCAATTTTTTTTCAAAACAATGTTGTACAAATTTAAATGAATGATATCAATCATCACTCATGTAGAAATGGTACTCCCATATTATCTTTTTGTCCTCTTCTGTACTATCAAGGGCATGCCTATATGTTATGTGGACAAAAATAGAAATTTGAATAGAATTATAATATTGTGATTGAACTTCATTTTGTGGTTGCAATGTGTAATTTTCAGCAAAACCAACTAGAGATACAATAGTTCCAATGGGGAAATAATCCTTACACATCCTAAATTTTTTACCTCTCTTGCAACCAACTCACATCTACAACCGTCACCTCCACTCTTCAATGTGTATTTGACTATCTCAAACTTTTCTTTCTCAAAAAATTTGTTACCAAAATCATGATTGATGCCCTCATGAAAGAATGTTAAGAACTTCGATAAACCACCACATTCCAAACACATTTCATTTAAACAATAATTTCTATAAAATAAGAAACCATCACCTCTAATGCATAAAAATGAATCTAACAACTCCCTGGATGACTTGGGAAGTTGCATTGCATGACACTCCTACAACATTTTGTCAATATGCATAGTAGAATGAATATGGCATAACAATTCATGATACATTGAAAACTCAACATGGTATTTAAAACATGTATTACGAACATTAATAGCTACACAACAAAATGGCTTGCAAGACTCAAAATCCCTTTGTGAGATTTGCAAATTTGGATGATCTTGACAAAAAAAATTGTACAGAATTGTTTGGCTACATTCCAAAAAAAATTTAGGATGTGGCGTACAATCTCAATTACCAATTCGTTACTTTAAAACATCTTTTACATTTGGTGATAATCTATAGTGAGAATTCCAATATCGTTCAATTTGTATCTTTACATTATCAGTTATCTTTTTACCAACACATGGAAAGCTCCCACAAAAATCTCGCATATCATTTTGAAGAGCACTATTGAGTCTTCCTCTTCTTGATAGTTCTCTATTCAATGTTCTACGATTTAAGTTAAAATCAATTTACAAGTTTCTCTCATTAAACGAGCCTTTCTCAAATGATGTCCTATTAGTGAGGTTGTGATCACTCTTCAAGCAGCCCTCCTATCTTTTTCCTTACTAGTCTTTCCAATAGAAATTAGAGAATTAAAAATATTTTTTACAATAAGACTATTTTTTCCCGATTTTTTTATGAGACAAATATTCAATTTTTTTAATAATGGTCTCATTTTTTAAATGTTAAGTAATTGCACAAAAAATTGACATTGTTCAGTTAATTTATTATCAGAAAGGAATTCATTGAACATTTTGGTAGCCCACAAATGAATTGTTTGTTGTGACCTTTTTCCTTCAAGATTATCAATTATGTTCTCATCTATTTCAACCAACCATTTAGGGGTTCTTTTGTAAAATTGGGTGTTACATAAGGTTCATTTTTAACATTTTCACTGTTATCAACATTTTCATTTTCAAGTACAATGTTATTAACATTTTCATTCTCACTAATTTCAATATTTTCAACATTTTCAATAACAATTTCACTTTCAACAACATTTTCATTGTCAATAAAAATTTCATTTTCAACCACATTTTCATTTTCAACATTTTCAATACCAATTTCATTTTCAATAAAATTTTCAACATTTTCATTCTCAATGTTGTTAACATTTTCATTTTTTTTGGTGTTAATAAAGTCTTGTACCTAGTTAATTCATTACTAGGGGAATTATTTACATGTTAGTTAAGTTTACTTAGGTCATAGGAAGGAATATTTCTAGAAGGTGTTAGTTGTCATTAGTTGTTATCTTATCTTTTGACAACTACTACATGTGAACCTAGGTAAGTGTGATTAGTTGTCTCATGTCATATGATTCAAACACTTCTCATAATCCTATGACATCTTGCATCTCACCTTGGCTATATAACCATGGGGTCTCTCATTGTACACAATCACATAATCACTTAATATCATTGAATCAATTGATAAGAATACAATTCTTTCTTGTCACATTTTATTCTCTCTTTTTGTGCTTTCCATTTGGTCTCTAGATCTTGGCAACCATAGCCAGTTCTAACATGGTATCAGAGCATGTTTGATTCTAACATGGTATCAGAGTGGGTTGCATACCATTGGAGATTCTTTCTCTAAAGAGAGATAGCAGATTTGGGGAGGTTCCATTTTTGGCTTGTAGGTTTATATCAGAGCTTGTTGGTGCAAATCTAAGCTAACCATTGTGTCCATAGTGTTAAAGAAAGTTGACTTTTCCTTTTTTTTCATCCAAATCGGACATACAAGGCCAAATCTATGAGGGTTTGAAGTTGAAGAGTGGTTGCTAGATACAAAATGTAGCTAGAATTTTGGAGCATTTTGGGTCAAATCCGACCCTGCCATCACGTCCAAAAGCGTCAAAAACCCTAAGATTGATTGCCAAATTGTGCAAATCATAGTAGTTGTCCGATGAGGCAAAAAAAAATTTCCCAGGAGGTCATATGGTCCCCCAAGCATCATTATTGCAGGTGGTATGATTTTCTACAAAATTATTATTTAAAAATTGATTGATAATTTTTCAAAAAAAAAAATTTAAAATTTTGAAAAGTATCGATTAAATTTATGCAAAAATTGTAGTTGAAAAAATCAAAATTCAAAATTCAAAAAATTCAGACCTGCGTAGCGGATCGTACTCTATAGATTGGTAGGGTACTATAGCCATCCTCTACATGCCAAGTGGCATGCTCATAATGGGCCACTACTGTACCCGTGGGCCCTCCTCCATATAATCCGTCAGCCTTTCAAAAATACCTAGTGGTCATATCCAAAGAATCCTGGCATATGAAAATCAGTGACCAAAAGAAACTTCGGTGGGGGCATCAAAAGATTCTTTCAACATATTCCATTCTAGAATTTTGCATCAAGATTTTGATCTCGCCCAGAGAATCTTTTGAAACCGATAAGGAATATTTCAGGACAACAAAATATTCTTTTTTGATGGGTTGCAGGCCATCAAATTTAATCGCTGCATTTGCTGACATTAGCACACGTCAGTGTGACATCATTGGTTCATAAGTATTTTTTGGACCCCTTCTCATTTGCATTTTCATTTTTGCAGCTAATTTTCAAATGCTCATAACTAGTGCTCACGAACTCCTTTTTCCTAGCAATTTTTTTTATTTGGGCTAATTTTTCACACTCTTCTCAGTGGTGCAATAATTTTATGGTTTTGGTGCCTGGTTTTTCAATAATTTTCAGATTCTCATAGGTGTTGCTACTTCATCCTCATTTTGGGAACTTTTGGAGCTCATATCTTGCTCCTATAGTAACATTTTTGGGTGCATTTTTTTTTAAAGTGTGTAATGTTTTGTGTAATTTTCAATGGTGTAATAAGATTGAGCTCATTTTTTACCAAAAATTTAACTTGAATCTGTGGCCTATTTTTGGCATTTGCATGTACCAAGATCAAAGACCACTTTGCTATTTTTGGCAAGTGGCAACTATAAATGCACTAAGTATAAAGTGCCAAATCATATATTTCTTGGGGGGTTTCTTTATTGAGTGATTTGGGGGGGGTCTCTTGGTGCATTCTTTTAATTTGTTTGCTTGTGATATCTTGTTTTCATGGATCATTCTAAGGTTCCTTTGATCACATCATATAATTATTCAACATGGCATCAAAATGCATGGAGTATTCTAATGACTGAAGGTCACTCTTTATATGTCGAAAATAGGGTACCTAAACCTACAGATGTAGATAAAAAGATAAAATGGATGATTGAACATACAAAAGCTCTTGGGTGTCTTCGTAGACTAGTTTCTCAAGATTTGTTGTTCTAAATTGAATCATGTAAAAATTCTCATGAAGCTTGGGATAAATTTAAAACATTGTATGGTACTACAAATGAAGTAAGAGGGTATCAAATTGTTAATGAACTGATGGGCCTTGATCCTAAAAACTTTGACAACATCCAAGACTACATCACTAAGGTTAATGATCTAAGAGAGAAATGTAAAGCATGTGGAATTGATAAGAAGGACATTCAGTTGGTCTACAATACAATGAACAAAATTTGTCCTAATTATGATTATTTTGTTTCTAGCTTTCATACTCATAGATTGACTATGGGTTCTGCATATACTACACCTTCATTTGTATCATTTTCTTAGATGTTGATACATGAACAACAAAAGCTTATTTCAATGTGTCTCATCAAGACTTCTAAATCTCAAGCATTGTTGGTTAGTTAGGTGAAAGAATAAGAATTAGATAAGAAATAAAAGAAAGAAAATAATAATCCACATTCAGACCAAACAAAGAAAAAATCCTCCTCTAAAGGGGAATCATCTAAGAAGGAGAGGCCTTTTTGTGCATATTGCAAGAAGGATGGACATGGAGAACACTATTGTTGTAAGAAGGATATTGATGAGTTTAAAAATATTCTAAAAAATAATCACATTGATTTTCCTTCTAGAATGTCTGAATCACCTTCTTCTTCTTCTTCTTCAAAACAATCTAAAAAGGACAAATGTCAACTATCAACATTAGGAAATAAAGGTCAAGCTCTTAGTGCTTTTTCAGGTCTAGGATTAGGGAGATGACTTCTAGATTTAGGAGCATCTAATCATATGACATCTTCACAGTCTATATTCTCTTCTTTTGAGCCTTGTACTATGTCTCCTATCTTGATGGGAAACAATGCATACATGAGTGTAATCGGGAAGGGATCTATTAGTTTTGGGGACAACACTTTCCAGGATGTTTTGTGTTCCTTATTTGAGGAACAATCTTATTTCCATATATCATATTACACATGGTGGAGATAGGAGGACTATGGACCTCACTCCTGATTCATTCATCATTTGAGACTTGGAGAGTAGAGTGATCATTTCTACTAGGGTGGTTGATCATTCATCTCGGTTGTATACCTTTGCATATTTTACTTTTGATGATGACATTGTTCCTTTGACTATTGATCATATGAACCATGATTTAGAGGAGACATTTGGCTTCTTGAACTTGGGAGTTCTCACATCAGATCCAATTCTTGATTCATGCATTTCATCTCCTCCACCTACTATTGCAGTTGATGATGCTTGTGTTTCCATAGTTTGGGTTCCTTTTGATTTAGTGCAGTGAGACATACATAGTCTTCCAGATATGGCTACTTTGGATGACTTCTTGATAGGTATTTCAGACTTGTTTGTGAAGTCTCATCTTGCAAAATTGGGGGATATCATTGATAGCATTCATCTTATCTTTGATGAAGATTCTCCTTCTTTAGTTGTTGTGAGGGAACACTCTGACCCTCTTATTCATTATCTACATAATCGTTCTTTGCAGTTTGACATGATTGTGGATACTTTCAGACAACATTTGGAGGAGGCTTCTTTGTCTTTTGAGGGGATATCCTTGTCTTTGGATTGTTCTCTATATTCATCTCTACTAGATTCTGGTCCTTTTTAGTAGTGTGGCCTAGAACTCATGTTTGGAGTGTGTCAGCTTTCAACATCGACATGGAGACACTTGAACATGCTTCAAAGAAATCATCATCCATCGTCCATATTCTTGATATCTTGCATACATCCATGGTTTTGTTTCTTCCTATGGGGAGGAACATTGTTTATCGAGATTGGATCATCTTCAACATTCAATGTCAAGCTTCTACCATAATTTTAGGGGACACAACATTGAGGGGGGGCTGCCTTGTCTCTCTTCTACTTCTCTCTTATGGGGGGGTATTTTTCCTCACACGGGGTTTTGGCCTTCTCATGCATCATTGAGAGCATTTATTTTTTGTATTTCATCTCTCTTTTGGGGAGGAGTTTTGTCCCACTGGGTTTTTTCCTTTTCTCCATTTGTGAGAGATTGCATTGCATATGTACATGTGTACCTAACATGGCCTAGTAGCCGAGACCCATCTTTGTGTCATTTGCATAATAATTTGTTACTCCCTAAGTTGTACTTAAGGGGGGTGTTGGTGTAAATAAAGTCTTGTACCTAGTTAATTCATTACTAGGGTACTTATTTACATGGTAGTTGAGTTTACTTAGGTCATAGGAAGGAATATTTCTAGAAGGTGTTAGTTGTCATTAGTTGTTATCTTATCTTTTGACAACTACTACATGTGAACCTAGGTAAGTGTGATTAGTTGTCGCATTTTATATGATTAAGACACTTGTGATAATCCTATGACATCTTGCATCTCACCTTGGCTATATAACCAAGGGGTCTCTCATTGTACACAATCACATAATCACTTCATATAATTGAATAAATTGGTAAAAATACAGTTCATTGTTGTCACATTCTATTCTCTCTTTTTTTTCTTTCCATTTGGTCTCAAGATCTTGGCAGCCAAAGCCAATTCTAACAATTTTCAATTTCCACATTTTTAATTTCAATGTTTTCATTTTCAATTTCAATATGAAGTTCAATATTTTCAATTTCTATTTCATCTTCATTTGAATTAGCATTTAATGGTTCAAAAGAAGCTTCAATTTGAATATTTTTCATACCTTGTCTTCTTTTCCTATGACTTTCTCTATCTTTTGCTATGTATGCTTCAATTTTATCTATTGTAAGTTTCCTTTTACCTTTTGTCTTACGGCAACTGCTACTCCCCATTGCACAAACAAAAAAACACACACAAATGATTGGAATTCTAAAAAAAGTGTAATAGAATCTTTCAAAAACTGAATTTTGTCTTATGTAGATAGAAATCATGGGAATTTCATGTCAGAAAGAATGCAAGGACCGTTAAAATACTCAAAACAATCCCTTTTTTTATATAACTTACAAAACAGATATTTGTTATTTCTTCCACTTGACATGCCCACAAGTCTACCTTTACAATCCTAGAAAAGGGAATGAATATCCGTTACATTTAGTCTTATAAATTACAATATGTCATAATATATATTTATTATATATATTTATATATTATATACTATATATTAATATATATTATATACTATATATTAATATTATATTAATTTATTATATATTTATATATTATATCAATATTATATATTAATAGTATATTATATACAATGTATATTAATTTATATTGTTGCTCATGCAAGTATATAACCTATAACAAACAAAACGGATATTCGTTATTTGAATTTAAAGAATTATTACTTGTTAGAATATATGATATATATATTTATTATATATTAATATTGATTATATATTAATATATGTTATATATTAATATATGTTATATATTAATATATGTTATATATATTAATCTATATTATATATATTAATATATAATATAATAAATAAATAATATATATTATTCCAATCTCATCTCTCCCTCTTCCTCTCCCTCTCCCCCTCTCCCACTCTCCCACTCTATCTCTCCCGCTCTCCCACTCTCTCTCTCTCTCTCTCTCTCTCTCTCTCTCTCTCTCTCTCTCTCTCTCTCTCTCTCTCTCTCGGTCTCCCTCTCTCCCAACCTAAACCCTCTCTCTCTCTCTCTCTTTCTCTCTCTCCCTAAAACCTAAACCCTAAACCCACTATATATCCCACTCTCCTCCCATCCTCTTAGGAATTTCTCTCTATCCCTCTCCCCTTCCCTCCCTAAAACCTAAATCTACATTAGCTCACCATCTCCCTCTCTCCCTCTCAGTACTTTCTATCTTCTCTCACTCTCTCCCTCTTTCCCAAAACCCTAAACTCACTCTATCTCCCACTCTCCCTATCTTCATTTATCCCTCTCTCTCCCTCTCTCCCACTGTCTCTCTCCCACTCTACCTCTCTCTCTCCCACTCTCCCACTCTCCTACTCTCCCTCTCTCCATCTCATGACTTTCTCTCTCTCCCTCTCATGACTTTCTCTCTCTCTCTCCCTAAAACCTAAAACCACTATATCTCCCACTCTCCCTCTCTCCCTCTAAGGAATTTCTCTCTCAATCTCCCTCTCTCCCTAAATCCTAAACCCTAAACCCACTCTCTCTCTATCTTTGTCTCTATCTTTGTCTCTATATTTGTCTCTATCTCTATCTCTACCTTTGTCTTTGTCTCTATCTATCTCTCTCTCTATCTCTCTCTCCCACTCTCCCTCTCTCCCTCTCTCTCTTCCTCTCCCTCTCTTCCTATCTTCCTCGCCCTCTCTTCCTCTCACACTCTCCCTCTCTTCCTCTTAGGTCTTTCCCTCTCTCACTCCCTCTCCCTCTCCCTCTCTCCATCTCCCACTCTCTCTCTCCCTCTCTTCATCTATCTCCCTCTCTCTCTATCCCACTCTCTCTCCCTCTCTCCCAATCTCCCTCTCTTCCTCTCTCTCTCTCCCTCTCTCCCTCTCTCCCTAAACCCACTCTCTCTCCCACTCTCCCAATCTCCCTCCCTCTATCTCACACTCTACCCCTCTCTCTCTCTTTCCCACTCTCCCCCTCTCCACCTCTCTCACACTCTCCCTCTCAAGTCTTTTCCTCTCTCCCTCTCCCTATCTCCCTCTCTCCCACTCTCCGTCTCTCACACTCTCCCTCCCTCCCTCTCCCTCTATCTGTCTTCCTCTATCCCACTCTACCTCTCCCCCACTCTCCCTCTCAACTCTTCCCCCCGCCCCTCTCTCTCTCTCTCTCCCACTCTCCCTCTTCATCTCTCTCCCTCTCTCCCTCTCTTTATTATATAAATTATATATATTAAAGATCCAAGAGGGAGATGGATACTTCAAAGGGAGACAATGTATTACATATATTATATAATATATAATATATTTAATATGTATTAAATAATGTATAATATATACAATAATATTTAATATATAATATATATTAAATATATTATATATCATATGTGAAATATACTATTGCATATTTATATACAATACATTTATTATATAATAAATGAATATTTGTTTCGTTGAGAACTTTATAACCTGAACCTTGCCTCATTTTCACAATGCTACCAGTCAAGTAGTGACCTCCATCATGAGCAACGAGTTCCATGTATGTGTTTTTTGCATTTTTTTCAATTTTTTTTTCTACTTAGTGATTCATTTATTTTTTATTTTTAATTCTTCGTAGTTTTGTTACAAAAAATTCATTTCTACCTAAAATTACAAAAAAATTTGAAACCCTAGATAGTGGAAAACAAAAAAAATCATCAAACAAAAAATTTTAATCTTCATTACTAGAAAAAAACATAAAATTGGACCTAGCATACTAAAAACATAGAATTGAACCTTCATTACCCTCTTTATACATTTATTTAAACTATTTTACATTCTTGTCCATTTTCCCTTCTTCTTTATCACTTATTCTCACGTTTCTTAAATTATTGCTTTGTTGCTCATTCTTAAGTTAGTATTTCTTTGCTAATTTATTATTTTTTTAATTTTTTAATTGTTTTCACTCTCCTCAACTCTCAAAATAGAAAGATTTCTTTTTAGAAGTGCTCTAAATTTCTAATACTTAGTGAATCTAGATCTATTGTTAGTACTGGCCAAACAAAACTTGTCCTTACAACCATCGGGAAATGGTTGATGTTATTAGGTAATAATCAATGGGCTATGCAGGAGGCTATCATATTGTATCTGAAAAGAAGAAAATTGTGGTGTTCCTCTTCTCTTTTGCTTCTAGGGTTTTCGACCTGAAAGGGGATAGGTCAATTTTCTAACAATTTACTCAAGAACAAGCCCTTGAGATTTGAATGCAAAGGAGATTCAAATCTAGAAAATGGATTGCTCTAGTGGATGAATGATGTCAAATAAGGGGTTGACCACCAAGTGTAAACTTGGAAAAGACAATGAGTTGCAAAACACAATGTGATATGCAAAAGGACCTAGAAAGATGAACAAAATGCAATAAAAAGATGTGAGACTAAAAGTATGCACCTGAAAGACTAAAGAAGGTAGAATGGAGGTTTGGATCACTAAAACATTTGTTGTTGAAGTTTACTAGGACTCATTAGCCAAGCTTGGTGAATTGCTCCAGTTTTTGGAAAACTGCATTGGAGCAAGTTTTAGCCAAAAGAGTATCCAAATCTGCAAAAATCTTATTCAAACCTATATAGTGGGACTCATTTTCCAATAGTGGTGAATCAGTCCACTTCTACTTTTTTAGAAGTTCTAAACTGGATTATGTGTCTCTCAGCCTGCTCAACTCTTTTTGACTGGTTTCCATATTTGAATCTACAAAATACCACCTATAGGTCTTCTCCAAGCTTCTCCAAGGCTTGATGATAACTTTGACAACTTTAAAGACTTGACAACTTGTCTCCAACTCAACTTCTTGAAACATATACAACCTAGACCTATAAATCACACACAAGAAGAGGGAAAAATGTTGTGGGGTTACAGAATAGGGTTTTTCCTTGGTAAAACCCCTTGTTGGTAATTAAACCTTGAAATTAAAGAAAATATAAAGGGAGAATGATGAATGAACAAAAGACAATATTGCAACTCACCAAACCCTAGTAATAAGGTGTTTCAAACATGTGAGTAATAGCTACAATGGATATGGTCTTTGACTCTTGCTTGGTGTTAATAGTTATTGAATGATGCACATGCTTGAATCACAAACCCTACACCACAATTATTAGCTCTAAAACAACATGACGCAAGCTATATTTGACATGATGAATGACACTCAAAGAATGCTCTATAATGCATGATAATCTTCCCTTGAATGCCTTGAATGCTCTTACTCAAATGCTCTTGTGAACTCAATTTTCTATAAGGACGGTCTCACAAAAGTCAAGTGAAAATAACTAAATTAACCTTGTATTTATACTCAATTATGCAAGAATTCCCAAAATTACAACACTTCAAGTCAAAATCAGATCTAAGAGAATAAAATTCCACCAAAAATTTGAATTAAACTTGAACTTTGGTCACATGGGACTCATTCGCCCAAGGTGGTGAATGATTCCCATCACACATAATGTGAGACCAAAAAAAGTGTCTAGAAATGTGTGAAACTTGCACTAAGGCCAAAAAGACCTAGGTGGGACTCATTCTCCCAAGGTGGTGAATGAGTCCCAAACACTAAATCTAGGCCACACAAGGTAGGAACACCCAAATTATGATTGGTCAATGATTGGCATCAGGATTATCCTTGAAAAGATGTAATAAATGAGGCATGTGGATGCAAAATAGGGCCAATTAAAGCATAATAAATCCCAATTATTAATGATAGACCTAGAGAAGTGTGAAAATGTGTTACAACACTTTACAACACTCTAAATAAGGCAAGATTAATTTTAATAATGATTAAAAATATTTTTATTGTGTTTAGTTAATTGATGAAACCCTAGAAAAGTGTCAAAGTGTGTTACAACACTTCACAACACTTTAGCAAGGCACCATTAAAATACATTAGTTCAGAAGGGCCCAAGACCTAATGTGAATGTGTTATTCACATTACAACAATAAATCAAGGAAACATTAAGCCAATATCCACAAGGAGGACCCAAACGAGTGCTAAAATGTCCAAGGACCCATTTTTTGACACTACATTTAGAGCCCACTTTAGTGAGAGGAGGAACCTACTTCAAACTCACACTAAAGTAGAGGAAAATGCATCAAGAGGGATTCCAATGTACTAATTCTAGCAAGATGAGATGCCAATGATCAAGAGGGATGATAAAGCCCTCAAGATCAAGATCACATGACAAACCAACATAAGTAAAAAGAAACACACATGAAAATGATATAAAGAACAATGAAAAGGCCAATCACACACTATCAAAGATGAAAAGGAGAAAATAAATGAAAGAGAATCGAATCAAGATTTGACCGTTTGTCCATCCCAATGTGAATTAGATCTAGGTTGTTTGTCTAAAAAATACATACTCACCCTGAGGTGATAGAACTCCTAGCTATCCATCGAGTGAGAAGTTCTAAAAAGTGAGACACATACATTCATGGCTGGTATGTACTCACATACACATACAAGTGGCTATGGGGAAAGCCATGCCTTAGATTGGGCTTCTCACTCAACCATACAAAATTTATACCTCTTGATAACTTTAATAAGGCACCAACAAAATGATTTTCAAGCTTCTTGAGACAAGAAAAACTTTGTATGCTTAGAGCTCATGAACAAACATGATGGCTCTATAGGCATGCAAGTTGTACTACGCAAGGTGACCATATAAGAACAAATTCAATGTAGGAAATTTTCAAAGGAGTATTTCTTAGTTCATGTGAGGTGTTAACTTAGGGAACATTGTGCCTAATGTCTCCAAGATAGGACCAATCAAAGAATAGAAAATTTGAAACGTAGGGGATGTAGTGTGTCACATAAAGCCACTAAGAGGAATTAAATATGCTAAGATAGATCTCACTCATGAAGGACATTACACCCAATTTCATCCATAAAGAAAAAAACGCATCATATGAAGCAAGGAGGCTGCATTGCATTAAGAACCAAGAAAAGGAAAAATGCAGAAGAATAATGTCAATGTATGCCCCCGCTTTAAAGGAATTGCTAAACACCATGTTGTGAGAAATTACTTTAAAGTAGCTCAAATGAAAAATGCAAAAAAGAAGAAAGACATGAAAGCCAACTTGGAAAGCACTATGCCAAGTCATATGTTTCCAAGTAAAGCCACGTTATGCTAGAGAAAAAGAAAAGGGAGGGATTGCCCCAAAAATGAAAACACCAAACACATAAGGGATCTATGGATTTGGGGTTAGTATGTTATTTGCTGCAATGTTTTTAGAGATATTGGAACTATCATCATCCCCCAATACACATAGAACTAGAAGAATGACAGAAAGAGAGCGAAAACAAAGAAAAATATTTTGGGTCAACATGGAAGAGACATGAATGTCTCGACGCCTTGTGTCATCCCCAAAAGGAAAACACAAGAAAAAGGATAAAGATGAAATGAAAAGGAAAAGGAAAAGGAAAAGGCATAAGAAATCCTTTTGGGTCAACATGAAGGAGACATGAATGTCTCGATGCCTTGCATCATCCCCAAAAGGAAAACACAAGAAAAATATAAAGATGAAATGAAAAGAAAAAGGAAAAGGAAATCCTTTTGGGTCAACATAATCGAGACATGAATGCATCAATGCCTTGTGTCATCCCCAAAAGTAAAACACAAGAAAAAGATAAAGAGAGAAAGAGATGCACGACATAGAGAAGAATGTAGGTAAAAATAGAGGAATGTCACAAAGAGAGAGGAATTAAAACATTACAGGGGATCACATCACACAAATGCAATCACACAAAAGAAAATGCAAAATATTAGTAAGGCACATGGGAGTCAAGCTATGAGAAATTCATTCACCTCCCAATCCCAGTCCATATAAGCAGAAGGTGAATAATGTAGCCAAGGGACAATGACAAATGCATGACTAGGACAAGGCTACCAGCTTCTTTCCCCCACTAAGTGTGAGACAAGAATGAGTCGAGGTAGGTGATGGGAAAGGTCATGTAATAGTGAGAATAGAATGTTCTACAACTATTACATGAAAAGGCGTAAAACAAGGCTAGGAAATCACATGATGGCAATCATTGCCATTAAAGTGAAAGTTTTTCAATATTAATTATAAAGGATGACACTCATCGATACTATGTCATCCTTTCTAACAATTCACTCAAGAACAAGCCCTTGAGATTTCAATGCAAAGGAGATTGGAACCTAGCAAAGGGGCTGCTCTAGGGGATGAATGGTGTCAAATAAGGGGTTCACCACCAAGTGTAAACTTGGAAAAGACAATGAGTTGCAAAAAATAATCCGATATGCAAAAGGGCCTAGAAAGATGGGGTATCAACACAAATATGTGTCACACTTTCAACCAACTTATCAAGACAAGTGAATTTAAGTAATTTTAGCTAAAAATTAATGTTGGTCAAACATGATCTTGTAAGATTCATTCTAGCTAAGTTATATATGTCCACAACTTTTCTAACTAAAATTGTTGGTTGAATGCATATTTAGCACTACTTTGAGTCCAATTTACAAAAAAAATAAAATTATTTGAAAAACTTGATGTTTAAACAACTTCTACTCCTGTAAAAAATATTTTTTTAAAATATAAAAATACCCTTTTGTAGATGCATAAGTCTAGTTTTCAAAAATGTATATATTTTAATAGTTTAATTATTATTTATATTTTATTTTTTGTTTTTATAAATGTAGGCTATCAGCACAAAACATTAGGTTGATTACCATGTCAAGAAAAAATAGGAAAACTTATTAAAAGAATTCAAAAAAAAATGATGCATTAGATATAAAAATTTATATCAAGATGGTATAATTTTTTTTTCTATTTTAAATAAATAATTCATATGAAAGTTGACGTCGACTAGAAATAACTAAATTTTAATACACACATTTAAATATTTATTTAAAAATATATATATTTATCAAAATTGGAAAAATGTATATCCATGCTCTAAAGTTTCAAGTTATAAATAGACACAAAAAAATTGAAGGAAAACAAATAAAATTTACTATATAAAGGTTGATGTCTCATGTAACTTCATTTTTCAGCATTTTATCAACAACTAAATTGTAGTGTTAATTTATAAAAAACTATTTTCAAATAATTTTTTTATTTTTTCAAAAAAATAAAGACATAAAGTATACTAAAAAAAATATATTTTATTAGTTTACATCATTTCAAAATTAAAATCATAAATATCACTTTTTAGTGATTCAAGTTTAAAATTTAGATCAGTGTTGGCCATTTCCTTTATAAAAGTGTGACACACGTTTGTATTTTTACCTGATGAACAAAATGCAATAGAAAGTTATGAGACTAAAAGTGTGCACCTAGAATATTGAAGAAGGTAGAATGGAGGTCTGGATCACTAGAAAATCTATTGTTGAAGCTGATTGGGACTCATTCGCCAAGCTAGGTGAATCAGTCTAATTTCTAGGAAAATGCACTTGAGCATATTTTAGCCAAAAGGATATCCAAATCTACAAAAATATTGATTAGGCCTATAGAGTGGGACTCATTTTCCAATAGTGGTGAATCAATCCACTTCTACTTTTTCAGAAATTCTAAACTAGATTTTTTGTCTCACAGTCTACTCTACACTTTTTGACTATTTTTGGATCTGAATCTATAAAATAGCACCCATAGGTCTTCTCCAACCTTCTCCAAGGCTTGATGACAACTTTGACAACTTTAGAGAATTGACAACCTTGACAAATTTAGAGACCTGACAACTTTTCTCCAACCTAGACCTATAAATCGCATAGAAGAAGAGGAAAAAATGTAGTGGGGTTAGAGAATAGGGGTTTTCCTTGGTCAAATCCCTTGTTGGTAATTAAACCTTCAAATGAAAGTAAATGCAAAGGGAGATTGATGAATGAACAAAAGACAATATTGTAACTCACCAAACCCTAGCAATAAGGTGTTGCAAACATGCGAGTAATGGCTACAATGGATGTGGTCTTTGACTCTTGCTTGGCATTGATAGTTCTTGAATGATGAACTTTCTTGAATCACAAACCCTACACCATAATTGTTAGCTCTAAAACAACATGATGCAAGTTATCTTTGACATAATGAATGACACTTGAAGAATGCTCTAGAATGCTTGATAATATGCCATTGAATTCCTTGAATTCTCTTGCTCAAATGCTCTTGTGAACTCAATTTGCTATAAGGATTCTCTCAAAAAAGTCTTAGGTGAAAATGACTGAAAGAACCTTGTATTTATACTCAATTATGCAAGAATTCCCTAAATTACAACACTACAATCTGACATATGATCTAAGATAATAAAATCCAACCAGAAATTTGATTTAAATTTGAATTTTGGTCACACTGGACTCATTTGCCCAAGGTTGTGAATGATTCCCATCACACATAATGTATGGGACCAAAAGAGTGTCTAGAAATGTGTGAAACTTGCATTGGGGCCAAAAAGACCTAGGTGGGACTCACTCACCCAAGGTGGTGAATGAGTCCCAGACACTAAATCTGGGCCACATAAGCTAGGAACACCTAAATTATGATTGGTCAATTATTGGTGTTAGAATTATCCTTGAAAAGATGCAATAAATGAGGCTTGCAGATGCAAAATAGGACCAATTAAAGCATAAGAAAACCTAATTATTAATGATAATCCTAGAGAAGTGTGAAAGTATCTTACAACACTATACAACACTCAAAATAAGGTAAGATTTCTATTAATTATGATTTAAAATATGTTAATTGGGTTTAGTTAATTGATAAAACCCTAGAAAAGTGTGAAATTTTGTTCCAACACTTCATAACACTTTAGCAAGAAAACCTTAAAATAAATTAGTTCACAAGGGACCAAGACCTAATGCGAATGTGTTATCCACATTACAACATTAAATCAAGGAAAAATTAAGCCAAAATTTGTGGGTATGTGTAGGATCATGAGGGGCCAAAAAGTGGCGATATGTAAGTGATATGATGACCCATGTGGCTAACGACCTTTTTTTTACACAAAATTGATGAAACGAAAAGGGTTTTTAAAGGAGATTCTCAGCTTTCCAACAATATAAACTATGTTTTACTTTGAATTTAATAAATAATTATTATTCATTTTCTATTTGAATTACGACTAAATTCTTGATTGATAGGATGATTGAAAAACATCTATATCTTTCAAATAGTATCATACTTTTTGAATTTGAAACATGTGTCACATTCTATGCTTCACATACTATACAATTAAAATAAGAAAAAATAAATTTCATGAAGTTTTTACTAAGTTAAGGTGGTCAAACATACGAGTTTTTATATTTTTTAAAAGTTGTAATAAAAAATTCATGATTAATTATTTACTTGGAAAAAAATCACAAAAAAATATGCATCACATCGGGAAATAAGTCCTATACTTATATCTAAAATATTATAAAAAAATATTATCATTTTATTGTGGTTAGGGTGGTGAGAAAGACACCTACTTATTTTTTCCCTAAAATTTAAGTACTACTGCATTGAAATTTCAAATTTTCACCAAATAGATTTTTTTTGTTTTTAAATAAACCTAGTAGTTTAGAAACTACATTGAATTTGATACAAATTCCATTCTTACATATTTTTGAAATAATATAGATAAATTATTCAAATTTTTACGTCAAATTGCCTAACTTTGATTTTCTAAATTTTCATTGCCACTTAAGGGCCTATTTTTTCCATGATGATCTTGCACTTACCCCTATAAGGTGGACCCAAATGAGTGCGAAAATTTCCAAGGACCCATTTTTCAACACTACAATATCATATTGTATGATAGCCTCCTCCATAGACCATCAATTATAACCTATTAACTTTTCCCATTTCCCTATGACTGCAAAGACAAGTTTTGTTTAACCATTACTAACTATGGGTAAGTGCACCAATCTATGACACAATTTAGGTGCCAAATTAAAAAACATTAAAATAAAACCGGAAATAAGCCATTTGGTGCATGCCAAATGGCTTTGTAGAAATAAAAGTCAGAAATCGGGTTTCAAACCCTCATTTTGTCCTCAACCCGTGGCTTGAGAAAGAGGATTTCAAGTCTGCAACTTGCATTCGCCAAATCTCTTCCATTGTTTGCATCCTTAGCTTGCCATTTTCCATGAGGATGCCACCAACATGTCAGAAAGGTCGAATATTGCAAAGAGGTATGTATTTTTATTCTATTTATTTTGAATTTGATTTAGAATGCAAATTTAAATAGGTTTTTATAATAAAAATTTGTTCTAATTCTCAAGGAATGAATCTCCACCTAGAAACATTGAGAATTCACAATCACCCCCTCATGAAGAGCCTCCTATACAAGAACAACCTGAAACCCCTCCATCAATTCATAGGCATCCTCAAGGAACACAAGAAAATATTCAAAATCAAATTGAAAACAATAAAAGAGACATTCAACAATTAATTGCAAGATTAACCGAGCATGCCAAAACCCACCCTTATAGGAGAGGGATTGTTGAATCATTGAAGTCAATTGTAACTCATGTAGGAGAAATGAGTGAGCAAATGAATTTTTGGTCAAATAAGAGGCATGATATGAGACAATTTTATGCTAGTGGCTTGTCATATGCAGATGTCAAAAAACTAAAAATTAGTAAATCTGACTTGTGTGCCCTGTTTATAAACCTAAAAACTAATGAACCTTTGTCTCATGCATACAAGAGGTTCCCCATCCATTGGTGCCACCATGAGTTAATTTTTTAAAAAAATTGGGAGCGGTGGTGGATGGTATTTGACCAACCTCCATGCAATAACCATGAGGTGTTGCAATACTTTTTGAGGAAACTCTATTGCAATTTTTTCCTCAATAAAATGCCAAACTATTTTGACATCTTAGACTTTAAGGGTAGAGGTGGGGGCTCCACACATGATAGACCTACTGCATGACATAATCCACAATTGACACTGAGAGCCTTGGGAAGACCCATGGTGGAGCATGTCATTGTTCCTTCCATTGTTAAGGACAGTGTAGAGGTGGACATGCTAAAGTTGATTGAATCACTCACCCATACCATTTTATAGTGTGTGAGTCCTCTAGTAGAGCCTGGTGTGGAGGAGATGTGTATGCCCTGAGATCCACCCCACCATTGTGGTGCTTGTGGTGTTGTTTGCACCTACGATTATCAGAGTTCTCATGATGCAGCTACACATCCTACATTAGTTGCAAAGGTGATGGTTTTGACAGATGATATTTTGAATGATACATTTGACATTGACACTTAGGTAAAATTTAGCAAGTTATTTTAATGTTGTTTATTAAATTATATTTTGAAATTTAAGAATAACTAAATTAGTAGAATTTTGATATGATGAAATATCAGGGTCGCACTATTCATGATGCATGCTTTATTCCTATAGACCCTTATAAATTCTCTATGATGATTCCATAGCTATGCAACTAGTATTAAAGATATTATTATTTCATTTGAATAGTTGAATGTTATATTTGAATGTTTTTCTCATAACATGCTTTGGATTCCAAGCAGTTTCCTGGTGCACCTTCCTCTTCCACACCTCGCGATTCATATCCTCAAACAACATACACTCAGGTAGCCTTTATTCATTAATGGTGTTGTAAATCTATGTTAGCTAGTTTTCATAATTTTGCATATATACAAATCTAAAAAATTGATGAGAAACACAAACATTGCATTTGTATTCCTTGATCGTGTCACATTATGTTCTCCTAATTCACTTTTTGCTCCTTTATTCCTTCCTAATCCCTTACCATTAACATTTAATAGTTCACCCTATTTTCCATGATCCTCTCCTAGCCCATCCCACTAATATCTTCTAGTCCATGCTATGTGTCATTGTGTCCTTCTACTCCCATCTTATTGTACCCATTATTATTTCACCCTAGATGTTCCATGATCCCCTATGTTCCACCCTATGTTCCTTTATATCATCCTATGTTATACCATATTTATCCATGTTTCATCCTAGATAACTCTTCTCTATTATTGCTACACAGAGGTCAAGTTCACACTTTGTGTACTATATTCAAACCCTAAAACCTCCTAATTCACCCTATGTTGCATTATTCCCTAACAATTTCATCACATTAACTTCTAATTTTCCACCCTATATTTTATTATCCCATCCTAGCCCATCCCATCAATCTATACTAGTCCATCCTATGTTCCATTAATCCCTTTGGTGCAGGGGCACCACTCTTTTCTATGTTTCTTCATTAAGTTTCTTATAGGCAAGGTGTGTTAGGATGTTTGAATTGAGTCCTTGAGTCTTAATAATGTCCAATGTGACCATTCTATTGTAATTGATCAACTTTGAGGGGCTTTTGTATTCATCTTGTAAGGTTTGTAAATCATGTGGAAGAATTTTTCAAAGTTGACAAGGGGTGTGAAGGTAGATATGATGATGTTTTCTTAAGTCATGATTTATTAGTTGAATAAGCTCTCATTAGACTATTTGAAATAGTTTAGGTGTTTAAGAGGGTCTAGGAAATAATAAAGAGTCAAAACTTGAAAGAGCAAAATTTGTGAGTTGCATAAATGCGACAAATTTGTAATGTAACAGTCATGAGAGGTTTAAAAACTAGTTGTAAGGAATTTTCAGATTGGTTTAATGAGGAGAATCCTTTAGAAAGGCATGACAACTCATTTTGTAATCTTGGCTTGAAGTTTGAAGCATTGGCAATAAGAATATCTCTGTTTTTCATCAAATTTCTAAGTTTTCTTGTCATTTGCAGGCCTGTACGAGCCCGTACAGATTGATTGTGCCATGTAAATCATTTTAAATTTTTGGTGACAGGTGTTAACAGTCTTTTGGAACTATTTTGATGGAGATCCATTATGATTTGTGGTAAATATGCTTGTTTTCCTGTGATAGGCCAAGGACACACTGTTTCAGGGTTTTGTAATCAAAATCATAATTTAAGGGCCCTTACACTGATTGTACCTACTGTAACTAGTGTAATGGGCCCTAGGGATTCTCAGTAGGTCATAGGTTGCATTATTATAGTTGTGGAGAAGGAACTAAGGAGATAAACCTATTGTCTTGATGAGTTTTATGAAGAAAAACACATGAAGATGGAGCCTTGGGTCTAGGGTTTGTGGAAATCAATGAGAGTGTGGATTTTTTTCCAAATTTTGAGTATATTGGGGTTAGAATATTCATGTCTGAGTAAGTGGCATGGTCTAGGAGGTTGTTCAAGTGGAACTTTGAATAAACCCTATTGACTTGGCATGAAATTGAGGGTTTTGGAGTTTTCTATGTTGGAGGTGTCAACCCTGGGTGTTGATTGTGGTTTCAGAGGTTTGAGGGCATAGGCAATTCTGCCCTAAGGTTTCAAGGGTCTGTGTTAAGTTTAAAGGTATGTTTCATTGTAAATCTGGCCTAATTTATGGCTTAGGATAGTGTTGAGGGTCTAATTTCAAGGGATTGGTCCAAAGGACTTGTCTCTGGTTAAGAGCTATGTTGTATAACTCTAAAATGGGTATCTAAATCCACCTTTTGATTGTCAAGTTTTTTGGAAAACATGGGAGTTAAAGGCCGAAAATTGAGTTTGCACTACAACTAGGTTACATGGGTGAAAGTGAGAAATTAGACTTTCGATTGTTGTCAAGCTTTGAGGATTGTTTGGATTACTCTAATAGGCCATTTTAATCTTATTAGATGCCTCTTGAATGAAATTTGTCACTTTCAATGAGTTTGAGCCCCCTCTTTGCATCACCCTTCTATTCTCATCCCATTACCCTCTTTTATTTCACCTTATGTTCCATTATCCCCTCTTGGTCTTTATATCAACATGATACCTGAGATATTGTTTCATTTGTAGTTGTTGACAAGAGACATCCTTGGTGATGTTGGTGGCATGATGGACCATGGATTTTCTACAACAATAGCCAGTTTTGATCCATTGAGAGAGGTGTGGAATAGATTAGTCGATTTGACATTATATTTTCTCTTTTATGGTCTATTATAGAAAAATGTCATGATACTTTTATGTAGTTTAATTTTTATCTTGATGATTGCTACAGGTGGTTTTCACTCCAGATCATGGACGTGGTGATGCTATAAATATGCATGATGACTATATGTATGTGGTAAGTGATTATATATTCTGTTATATGCCATTCCATAATTCAATTTCTATGTTTTAACATCTTTACTTTTTATTGTATCAGTTGAAGGACTAGAGTTAAGAGAGGAGGACTAGCGAGCATGTTCAAAAGACAAGAGAAGCAATAGTCACTCCATCCAGCCAAATTTTGAAGGTAGCACGAGATCTATTTCCTTCCCTTAGAGTGAAATGACTATGTATTAGTGTTGTTTTTTGTATGCCTATGTGGCATTTTGGAACATATTTTTTGTACTATCGATATATACATGACATTTTATGTCCATATGGCTCCTTTGTACTGAGCCTGTATAGTTTTTTTGGATATATTGTATATACTTTTATCAATATATATCATTGTATAGCCTTTCAAATTTTTGATTAAAGAAAATCTTATTTTGCTACTACCATTCTTGAATGATGCTATCATGCATATCATGTAAGTTGTATGATTTAATGTTGTAGGCATGGATTTTTTTTACATCTAATGCTTAATTAATAACTATCAAATGCTCAATAAGCCCCATCTAAAGCGTATTGTCTAAATAAGCTCCATTCATGGTGGTTTGTATCCTTTTGAATGCTTCAATTACTTGTGCCTCACTTATTCACAAGTATAATTCATCTATATTGTGTGTATTCACGTGTATGTTTCATTCTTCCAATGCATAGCAGCAAAAATATTTTGGGGAAAAATTTGACAAACCAAAAGTATAATAATTTGTGAAAAAACCGAGAAAAATTGTAGAAGATATTAAAAAAAATTTAAAAAAATTGAAAGCTATTTCCATAGCATATAGAGATATAGAGAGAAAATAAAAAAAATATTTTAACTAATGAACTGTAAAAAATGGATTTTTGTAGTTTATATTCATATCGTTGATTAAATTTTATTGCACATCTTTCAAAGTCAAAGCATTACTTCACTTTGCATAACTAATAACTAAATGCTAATAGATGACAAAATTTCAACTACAATATAGTTTGTACAAAGTCAACCTAAGCAATTATGCAATTTCTTCACATTGCATAACTAATAACTAGGAGTATCTGCCAATTGCATTTTCTTATCATTGTATTCTATGAGACCAAATTTCTGTGAGGTATTTTTTCCAATAGTTCCTTACCTTGTCTATGTTACCACATTTTTCATACATATCTACCAAAGCATCTTGTCAAATAGTTCACTGCCTTGTTGCTATGGCTAAAAGCCTAAAACAAGTGATTTCGAACAAGCTATGGATGCTTCGAAAAAATATATCAATAGCATAATACTAAGCATATCAAACAATTAATTGCCTTCCTACTATGGATAAAAACCTAAAACATTGATGCAGTAGGGGAGGTCCCGCAATCTCACTAAACACAATTCTAATCATTAATCACAATCCTCAAGTCAAAAACCCTCACAACTATGGATTGTCATGAAATTCCATCACCATGAGACCACATTTCTTTGAGACATTTTTTTCAAATAATTCACTACCTTGTCTATGCTACAACATTTTTCGTACATGTTTACCAAAGCATTTTATCAAATAGTTCACTGCCTTGCTGCTATAGCTAAAAGCCTAAAATGGGTGGGTTTATTGAAAATACTATTCTCACAGCTCATAACACCTTTCCAATGAATCAAAAATTCTTAAAAGAACCTACACATGCTTAAAAGTCCCTCACAAATTGCTGCCCCAAAGGATATCAACCATTTCCACTCTTAAACCACTGAATTTCACCAAAACTCATCAAATTCCCTACTAGGGCATCACACCAAACCACTCAACTCACCTCACCTACTCTAGAAACCATGCACATATATTCCCTACCCCTAATTATTCCATTCCGCTAAGTTACAATAGGATACAATGAGTGGAATGGCTAAAAAGTTATTTTTACACACTCAACTACTTGCATTTGACAACTTTTTACCCAAATTGCAAATCGCCACCATGGGAAAAGGCCTCCGAGATAGAAAAAAATGAGAGATATTATTTTAGAGGAGCCCAACATGATCCCATAGGCTTAGAAGAGAATTTTCTAAGCGTCATAGTGTCTGAATATGAGCATGCTGAAAATCGTAGCCATTTTGCACTCTGGACCCTAAAGGGATCGATCTGGTTGAATGTAGCTTGAAGCGATTTCAAATATTTGGGTGAAAAAGAGGACCATTTCTAGTGTAAACATACCTATTCAAATTCATTGGAATAGTTTTTTTGGTCACATGAGTTGTAGAACGAAAGTTGCACCACTTTACAACTTTCAACTACTTGAATTTCAGAACTTTTTTCCCAAATAAAAATTCGTCACCATAGGAAAATGACTCTGAGATAGAAAAAACCAAGAGAGGTTATTGTAGAGGGGCCCAACGCAATCTTGTAGGATCATAGGATAAGTTTCTAATAATTACAATATCTGAGTAATAACATGCTAAAGTTTGCAGGCATTTTGCACTTTAGACCCTTAAAGGATCGATCCAGTTGAACGTAGCTCAGAGCGATTCTGTGTGTTTGAGTGCAAAAGAGGACCATGCCTAGCATAAAAGTACCTACTCAGATGCATTGGAAAAAAAATTTTGGTCACATGAGTTGTAGAACGAAAGGTGCACCACTTTACAACTTTCAAGTACTTTGCATTTGAAAACTTTTTCTCCAAGTGATAATTCACCACCACTAGAAAATGCCTTCGACATAGCAAAAAATGAGAGAGATTATTGTAGAGGGACCTGACACAATCTCATAGGATCAGATGAGAAGTTTCTAAGCATCACGGTATCCGAGTAATAACATGCAGAAGTTTGTAGCCATTTTGCACTTTGGACCTTTGAGGGATCAATCTGGTTGAACGTAGCTCAAAGCAATTCCATGTGTTTGGGTGTGAAAGAAGACCATCCCTAGCATAAAAATACCTATTTGGATACGTTGAACTAGTTTTTTTGGTCACACGAGCTATACAATGAAAGTTGAACCACTTTGCAACTTTAGAGTACTTGCATTTGATAACTTTTTCCCAAATGAAAATTCGCCACCATAGGAAAATTCCTTTGCAATAGAAAAAACCAAAAGAGGTTGCTGTAGAGGGTCCCAACTTAATTTTGTAGGATCAAACGAGAAGTTTATAATCATCACAGTATCCGATTAATAGCATAATGAAGTTTGCAACCATTTTGCACTTTGGACCCTTAAGGAATCGATCCGGTTGAGCATAGCTTGGAGCGAATCCGCTTGTTTGGGTGTAAAATAGGAACATTCCTAGTGTAAACATACCTATTTCAATGTATTCGAATAGTTCATTTGGTCAAACGAGCTGCAGAACGAAAGTTGCGCCACTTTGTAACTTTTAACTACTTGCATTTGACACTTCTTCCATTAAGTGAAAATTGGACACCACAGGAAAATGCCTATGAGATAGTGAAAACTGAGAGAGGTTATTGTAGAGGGGCCCAACATGATCTCATAGTATTAGATGAGAAGTTTATAAGCATCAGAGTATCTAAGTAATAACATGCTGAAGTTTGCAGCCATTTTGTACTTTGGACCCTTAAGGGATCGATCTCAGAGCGAGTGTGTTTGGGTGTGAAAGAGGACCATGCCTAACGTAAACATACCTATTCGAACATGTTGGAATAATTTATTTGGTCACATGAGCTGCAGAACGAAAGTTGCACCACTTCGCAACTTTCAACTACTTGCATTTGACAACTTTTTCCCCAAGTGAAAATTTGCCACCACAGGAAAATGCCTTCGAGATAGAAAAAACTAAGAGAGGTTATTATAGAGGGGCCCAACACAATCTCATAGGATCAGACAAAAAGTTTCTAAGCATCATGGTATCTGAGTAATAGCATGCTACACCCATTTTCCACTTTGGACCCTTAAGAGATCGATCTGATTGAACGTAACTCGAAGCGATTCCACGTGTTTCAGTGTGAAAGAGGACCATTCCTAGAATAAACATACCTATTTGGATGTGTTGGAATAGTTTGTTTGGTCACATGAGCTGCAAAACAAAAGTTGCACCACTTTGCAACTTTCAACTACTTGCATTTGACAACTTTTTCTCCAAGTGAAAATTCGTCACCACAGGAAAATGCCTCTGAGATAGAAAAAATAAAGAGAGGTTATTGTAGAGGGGCTCAACACGGTCACATAGGATCAGATGATAAGTTTCTAATCATTACAGTATCCAAGTAATAGCATGCTAAATTTTATAGATATTTTGCACTTTGGACCCTTGAGGGATCGATCTGGTTGAACATAGGTCAGAGCGATTCCATGTGTGTGGGTGAAAAATAGGACCATACCTAGCATAAACATAACTATTCAGACATGTTGGATAGTTTCGTTTGGTCACATGAGTTGCAGAACAAAAGTTGCAACACTTTGCAACTTTCAACTACTTGCATTTGAAAACTTTTTCCCCAAGTGAAAATTTTTCACCACAGGAAAATGCCTTCGAGATAGAAAAAACTAAGAGAGGTTATTATAGAGGGACCCAACACAATCTCATAGGATCAAATAAAAAGTTTTTAAGCATCATGGTATCTAAGTAATAGCATGCTGAAGTCTGCAACCATTTTGCACTTTGGACCCTTAAGGGATCGATCTGATTGAACGTAACTCAAAGCGATTCTGCGTGTTTCAGTGTGAAAGAGGACCATTCCTAGAATAAACATACCTATTTGGATGCATTGGATTAGTTTTTTTGGTCACATGAGCTGCAAAATGAAAGTTGCACCACTTTGCAACTTTCAACTACTCGCATTTGACAACTTTTTCTCCAAGTGAAAATTCGTCACCATAGGAAAATGCCTCTGAGATAGAAAAAACCAAGAGAGGTTATTGTAGAGGGGCTCAACACGGTCATGTAGGAACATATGATAAGTTTCTAATCATTATAGTATCTAAGTAAAAGCATGCTAAAGTTTGCAGATATTTTGCACTTTGGACCCTTGAGGGATCGATTTGGTTGAACGTAGCTCAGTGCGATTCCATGTGTTAGGGTGCAAAAGAGGACCATACCTAGCATAAATATAACTATTTAGACATGTTGGATAGTTTTATTTGGTCACACGAGTTGCAGAACGAAAGTTGCAACACTTTGCAACTTTCAACTACTTGCATTTGACAACTTTTTCTGCAAGTGAAAATTAGCCACCACAGGAAAATTCCTCTAAGATAGAAAAAACTGAGAGAGGTTATTGTAGAGGGGCTGAATGAAATCTTGTAGGATCAAATGAGAAGTTTCTAAGCATCACAATATTTGAGTAATAGGATCCTAAAGTTTGCAACCATTTTGTACTTTGGACCCTCAAGGAATCGATTCAGTTGAGCATAGCTCGGAACGACTCCGTGTGTTTTGGTGCAAAAAAGGACCATGCCTAGTGTAAAAATACCTATTCAGATGTGTTGGAATAGTCTTTTTGGTCACATGAGTTGCAAAACAAAAGTTGCACCACTTTGCAACTTTTAACTACTTGCATTTGACATTTTTTCCATCAAGTGAAAACTAAACACCATAGGAAAATTCCTCTGAGATAGAAAAAATCAAGAGAGGTTATTGTAGAGGGACCCAATGTGATCTTGTAGGATTAGATGATAAGTTTCTATGCATCACAGTGTCAGAGTAATAGCATGCTAAATTTTATAGTCATTTTGCACTTTGGACCCTTAAGGGATCGATCCGGTTGAACGTAGCTCGAAGCAATTATGTGTGTTTGGGTGTGTAAGAGGAGCATTTCTATTGTAAACATACCTATTTAAATGTGTTGGAATAGTTCATTTGGTCACACGAGCTATAGAACAAAAGTTGTACCACTTTGCAACTTTCAACTACTTGCATTTGACAACTTTTTCCCCAAGTGAAAATTTGCCACCACAGGAAAATGCCTCTACGATAGAAAAGATTAAGAAAGGTTATTGTAGAGGGGCCCAATGTGATCCCATTGGATTAGATGAAAATTTTCTAAGAATCACGGTATTTGACTAATAGCATTTTGAAGTTTGCAACCATTTTGCACTTTAGACGCTTAAGGGATTGATGTGGTTGAACATAGCTCAGAGAGATTCCACGTGTTTGAGTGTGAAAGAGGACCACGCCTAGTGTAAAAGTAATTATTCAGACGCATTGGAATAATACGTTTGGTCACACAAGCTACAGAACAAAAGCTACACCACTTTGCAACTTTCAACGATTTGCATTTGATAAATTTTTCCTCAAATGAAAATTCGCCACTACTGGAAAATGCCTCTGAGATAGAAAAAACCAAGAGAGGTTATTTTAGAGGGGCACAATGCAATCCCATAGGATCAAATGAGATTTTTCCAAGCATCATGGTATTCAAGTAATAGCATGCTAAAGTTTGCAGCTATTTTGCACTTTGGACCCTTAAGGGATTGATCTGATTGAACATAGCTCAGAGTGATTCCGTGTGTTTGGGTGAAAAAGAGTACCATGCCTAGCATAAAAATACCTATTTGCATGGGTTGGACTAGTTTGTTTGATCACATGAGCTGCAGAACGAAAGTTGCACCACTTTGCAACTTTGAACTACTTGCATTTGACAACTTTTTCCCCAAGTGAAAATTTACCACCATAGGAAAATGCCTCCGAGATAGAAAAAATTCAGAGAGGTTATTGTAGAGTGGCCCAATGTGATCTTGAAGGATCAAATGAGAATTTTCTAAGCATCACAGTATCTGAGTAATAACATGCTGAAGTTTGCAACCATATTTCACTTTGGACCCTTAAGGAATCGATCTAGTTGAGCGTAGCTTGGAGTGAATCCACGTGTTTGGGTGTGAAAGAAGACCATGCCTTGCATAAACGTACCTATTTGGATACATTGGAACAATCCATTTGGTAACATGAGCTACAGAACAAAAGTTGCACCACTTTGCAACTTTTAACTACTTGCATTTAACACTTTTTCCATCAAGTTAAAATTTGACACCATAGGAAAATGCCTCTGAGATAGCAAAAAATGAGAGAGGTTATTGTAGAGGGGCCCAACATAATCTCTTAGGATCAAATAAGTAGTTTCTAAGCATCATGATATCTGAGTAATAGCATGTTGAAGTTTACAACCATTTTTCACTTTGGACCCTTTAGCGATCGATATAGTTAAACATAGCTTGGAGCAATTTCGTTTGTTTGGGTATGAAAGATGAGTATGACTAGCATAAACATACCTATTCAGATAGGCTAGAATAGTTCCTTTGGTTAGTCACATCAGTTGCAAAACAAAAGTTGCACCACTTTGCAACATTCAACTACTTGGATTTGACAACTTTTTCCCCAAGTGAAAATTCGCCACCACAAGAAAATGCCTTCGAGATAGGAAGAACTGAGAGAGTTTATTGTAGAGGGGCCCAAAATGATCTTTTAGGGTTAGACGATAAGTTTATTAGTGTCACAGTATCCAAGTAATAGCATGATGAAGTTTGTAGCCATTTTGCACTTTGGACCCTTAAGAGATTTGTCTTGTTGAACATAGCTCGGAGCGATTCCGCATGTTTGGATGTGGAAGAGGACCATGTCTAGTGTAAATATACCTATTTAGATGCATTGGAATAGCTTTTTTGGTCACATGAGCTGCAGAATGAAAGTTGCACCACTTTTCAACTTTTAACTACTTGCATTTGACACTTTTTCCATCAAGTGAAAACTCTACCATAGGAAAATGCCGCCAAAATAGGAAAAATTGAGAGAGGTTATTGTAGAGGGGCCCAACTTGATCTTGTGGGATCAAACAAGAAGTTACTAAGCATCATAGTGTCATAGTAATAATATGCTAAATTTTGCAGTCATTTTGCACTTTGGACCCTTAAGGGATTGATTCGGTTGAACATAGCTCAGAGCGATTACGTGTGTTTGGGTGCGAAAGATGATCATTCCTATTGTAAAATACCTATTCGTATGCATTAAAACATTTCATTTGGTCACACGAGCTATAGAATGAAAGTTGCACCACTTTGCAACTTTCAACTACTTGCATTTGACAACTTTTTCCCCAAGTGAAAATTTGCCACCACAAGAAAATGCCTCCAAGATAGCAAAAACCAAGAGAGGTTATTGTAGAGGGGCCCAACATGATCTCCTTAGATCAAATGAGAATTTTCTGAGCATCACGATATCTGAGTAATAGCATGCTGAAGTTTACAACCATTTTGCACTTTGGACGCTTAAGGGATCGATCTGGTTGAATATAGCTCAGAGCGAATCCATGTGTTTGAGTGTGAAAGAGGACCATGTCTAGCATAAAAATACCTATTTAGACATGTTGGAATAATTCGTTTGGTCACACAAGCTGTAGAACAAAATTTGCACTTGCAACTTTCAACTACTTGCATTTGACCACAACTTTGAAAATGCCTCCGATATAGCAAAAACCGAGAGAGGTTATTGTAGACGAGCCAATGTGATCTCATAGGTTCAGATAGAGATCTCATAAGCACCACGATTTATGATTAATATCCTATCAAATATTGCTTCCCTTTTTCACTTCAGATCCTTAAGGGATCAAGTCAGTTGAACGCATCTCAGAGTGATTGTGCTCTCTTTTCAAGGGAATTAGATGGGCAACAGACTTAACTCCATTTTAGCTTTGGTTTTCTTGGACTTTAAGTAATTTTGTGCATTTTAGACTTAGCCAATAACTGAGGGTTGATCTGTATACCCTATTTTAAGGGTTTTGAGTGCATTAAAATATCATATTAAGCCTTCCACCAACTGTATGCTTTTATAACTTGATGGAAAGGCTTAGTTAGGGTTATAAAACATGTTTGAAAAGTTTTGTGTGCAAGGGAGGCAAATAGAGGGTTTTTAGGTGATGTTGTATATATCAAATGGTGCATTTTTGAGTGGAGAATGGTGGTTTAGTACTAGGGTTTGAATAAATCTTTGGGGGCAGCAATATCTCTTGAACTTTTAAGCTTCTCATCACATGTCATGTGGCACAACTATCCTTCGTGCATAAGCTAAAACCCATGCTCTTTTATGCACTTATCAAGATCTTTATAATGGAATTTTCACTTGAGTCATTTGAAACTCTTATCCCAAGAGCCTTCATGGTGGGCCTAAATTTGAGTTGCCTCATCATTTCAACAAATAGTTGGCATCTTCCACCCTCACTTAGCTTCGCAAAAAAAAAAACTCCATATCCTCTATGCATATCTTTGACATGTACATTTTGGAATCTTACTAGGCATCCATTTGAAAACATTGGAATCAATGTCAATCAAAAATTTTGGTTTTCTAAGCAAAACTCTAGGAGGAGCTCTCAAATATAAATTTGTGTCAACATTGGGAAGGTCAACAACATCGTGTATAGATCATGTGCCTTCAATCGGAGGTGCAATTGATGACATACCTTGAGATTGACATGTAAACGATGTTGTACCTCCAACTTGAGATGTCATTTGTGGAAGGCCTTCAAATAGAGATGTGTTTGCTGATGTACTTTCAAAACGCAATATTTTTGATGGTGTGTCTTCAATTGGAGATGTGATTTTTGATGTACTTGTAAAACCACATGGTGTTGCCGATGTGTCTTCAACTAGAGATGTGCATTGAGCTTCACCTATGGTTGGTGATGTGCCCCCAACTTCGGTATCCATTCCTGTCCTTCCACGAACTGTCCTCATTCGTTCCCTTTTTTTTTCCAATTTGACATCTTTCTTAGATTGCATGGGAATTTTTGGCTATATGGGCTGCAATTCCTTTGCTTCATGAGCTACACTTTTTTATTCTCTTCTCCTTGCATTTTTAACTGTATGTTCTTCAAGTGTTAGAGGCTTCGATCATTTCCTCAACATGACCTTGAATGCTACATGTTCACAAACACACATAGAGCAAAAGTAAGTAATGCATTTTACTAAGATATTGATATCATTGATTACATTGCATTAAATATGAAACACACCAAAGCATTTTATGAAAGAATACAACGAGTTGTTTGGAATTATCAAACATGTCTATGCTAGACAACATTTTTCATACATGATGGAGTTAGATGTCTATAGGGTTAGATATTAGAGTATGGATTTTGAGTGTGTTTGAAGAGTTGGAAAAGTAGCTAGAGGCTTATGTAGTACATGTAGGGATCCACAATGAACTTGTTCAAAGATTTAGAGGAAGGCTCTTAATAGACTTACACACAAGTTGATCACTTAACTTACCAAGAAACACCATTTTTGATGCAGAGAGGGGTGGAAACCATTCAATACACCAAGTCAATGAGAATCAATCAGATTCCAAAGAAAAATCAGATGTTCAACTGAAAATCCCAACTTCTACCAAGCTTTACCTTATAGCATAGGTAACCCGGTTCAAGGGCCTTTTCACCAAGATTTTCCAAAACACATAACAAAATCAGGGATGATTAAGATACCCATTTGCAAGTTATAAAACATAGGTAAACCCCAACATCAACTCCTTTGGACCAACATTGACTTCCAATAGACCCATCTTGGAAAAGGCTATTCAATAGGCTTAATTTACAAAGAGAGTACCTTTTAAACACTATATATTAACTCAAGATCCTCAAATAGAAGTATTTTATGTGTCAAAACCTCCATTTTCTTGATTTGTTTCCAGGTCCAAGACCTCTAAACCCCTAATACACCAAACCCTCAATTACAAGCAAAATACTTGGGGTTTTAATGAAACACCTATCTCTCGGACCTACCAAAACCATACAAAGCACCAAACATACTTACCAAACCCTAAACATGGTGAATAATACATTACATGGACATTCCTTCCCACATTTTGTCAAAACACCACTTGAAGCCCTCATTTTCACCATGAAAATACCTTGCTACAGTCCTAGAACATCATCCCAAACACCCAACCTTGACCCCACAACATTCTAAATAGGTTATGCATGTATTTTGAAAGTTAGAGGACCCATTCCACAAGTTACAGTAGGCACAAAAATTGGAATGGGTCGAATTACATCATGAAACCCTTCAATCTAGGAACACTGTGAAAGTAGGTAGCAGTAGTAAAAACAAGATAAATTTTGCTATACAAAGAGTTAGAACCTCTAAATAGGTGAAAATGAAATATAATTCACTAATCTAAAACATCCAACTAGTTTCAGATCATCTGAGAGTTTTTACAGGTTGTACATCAACAAGAAAAGTCAGAGAAACCAGTAAGTGAACGTGAATTGGTCAGTTGAGCATTGAATTAAGGTTTTTGAAATAAAAGATTGTTTGAAACTGATCTAATTATGATTGGTGAAGGTTTTTTCTCCCTTCTCTACATCAAAAACCTAGGGTATAGGTGGTTTCCACCTAAATGAAAACTAGAGAATCTTGTGTTTATTGTTCTCAAAACAAAATTTATGATTGTCAATGATTCATGAAGAATATGAATTCAAAGAAGGGTTTGTGATGCTATATCTTATAATTATTCACTATTTCATTGGAAATGAAGTAACTTAGAAAGACACTAAGAATTTTCAATTGCACAAAATTTTCCTTTTTAAAAAATTTATTATAAAGGTAAATGGTATGAATGAATGGAAACTTGCATTAACAACTATGTCAACTCACTTGAATTTATCTAAGCACATGTTCAATGAAGGTGAATATTTTATGAAACAAAAAAAATAATGGACACTTGCATTAAAATTGATGAAAGCTATTAGGTTTTCCAAATTAGTTGAAAATAAAATGAAATAGAGTGAGTTCCACTAGCCATGCAGGAAATGGACTACTATAAGCAATGGAAATAGAATTCATAAGTAAATTTGTGTTAAGTAAATGTCATGTTTTTCATTTTTTTGTTCTTCAAACTCATAAAAATTATTTTTTTTAATGCAAATCCCATCTAATTCAATGTTGAATTCTCTGTCCAATTGTTATGATTAATAAAATCATTAAAGAAATTTAGTTTATATTGTCAAAAAAAAAAAAATACTAAATATAAACATTTCAATATTACCAAAATGAATATATTACCTCAGATAATGTAAAATGATGTAGAAAATTCAAAATGTCTTCTTCTACGCTGTCTACCATGCAGATCGGTGGTAAAAAGGTGATGGATCAAGCATAGATTGGTACAATATGAAATCAACTACATAAAAAAAGGTGTTTCTGAATCAGATAAAGCACTGAACTAGACAAATACAAAAGCATGTGGGCCTGAATCATGGGGTCAACCCCTATTTTACCATTTCAAGGTAAAACACATTTGGCGCTCACCATATTTGGAGAGCACATGCCAAATTTGGCGCTCTCCAAATTTGGTGAGCACCAAATGTGTTATTTTGAAAGGGAGCTCGATTCCATAGAGACAAAGGGAGTGGCACTCAATATAGGGAGAGAGCTGATAGGAGTGAGAGAGATTTGTCTAGGTAGTGTGGTAGGGACTCAGACCTGAGAGTAATAGAGACTTGAGAGGGATAGAGAGTTATCAAGTTATAATGGGCGAAAATACCTGACAATGGGAGAGGGGTTGGTAGGGATGAGACCCAAGAGATACAAAAATACCAAAGGGGAAGAGAGAGAGGGAGTCTGGGAGAGGAGTTTGGAGTGAAATATATTTGTCTAGGTAGGGTGGGAGGTAAGTGAGGCTTGACAAAGAGGGACTATGAGAGAGGGCATTGAAGTGACACATATTAGTCTAGGTAGCATGTGAGGGAGTGAGACCCAAGAGAGAGAGACTTGAGAAGGAGAGATTTATTTAGTTATGGTCAGGGGGAAGACCTAAGAGAGGGAGTGGGAGAGAGAGGGAGTGGGACCCTTAAACCGGAAACCCTATACCATTAACCCTTAAACCTCTACCCTCTACACTCAACCCCCCTCTCTCAACCCTACACCATCTACCCTTAAATCCTAAATCATAATCCCTAAACCCTAAACCCTCTACCCTTAACCCTTAATCCCTAAACCCTAAACCCTCTACCCTATACCCTCTTAATCCCTCAACCCTTAACCCTCTACCCTTAAACCCTAATCCCTCAGCCCCTATACCCTCTTAATCCCTCTACCCTCAACCCTTAAACCCTAATCCCTCAACCCCTATACCCTCTTAATCCCTCGACCCTCAACCCCTAAAACCTAATCCCTCAACCCCTATACCCTCTTAATCCCTTAACCCTCAACCCTCAACCCTTAAACCCTAATCCTCAACCACTATACCCTCTTATCCCTCAACCCCAACCCTAACCCTTAAACCCTAATCCCTCAACCCCTCAACCTCAACTCCCAAAACCCTAATCCCTCAACCCATATACCCTCTTAATCCCTCAACCCTCGACCCCTAAACCCTAATCCCTCAACCCCTATACCCTCTGAATCCCTCAACCCCTCTACCCTCTACCCTTAAACCCTAACCCCTCAACCCCTATACACTCATAACCACTCAACCCTTAAACCCTAATCCCTATAAACCTATACCCTTAACCCTCTACCCTCTACCCTCTACCCTCAACACCCCCTCTCTCTTGCAACCTTACACCATCTACCCTTAAACCATAAATCATAATCCCTAAACCCTCTACCCTTAACCCTTAATCCATAAACCCTAAACCCTAAACCCTCTACCCTCATCCCTCAACCCTCAACCCTTAAACCCTCAACCCTTAACTAAGTTAAAACATAAAGCCTTAAACCCTCTACCCTTAAACCCTCAACCCTCAACCCTCCACCCTTAACTAAGTTAAAACATAAACCCTTAAACCTTAAATCATAATCCCTAAACCCTAAACCCTCTACCCTTAACCCTTAATCCCTAAACCCTAAACCCTAAAATCTCTACTTGAGAGAGAGAGAGAGGGAGAGGTGGTGGGAGGGACATACTTGTGAGAGAGGCAAAGGGAGAGGGAGAGAGATGGAGGGAGTTAGAGAGGGAGGGAGTGACTGTGAGATGGAGAGGGGGTAGGAGGGGGATACTTGAAAAAGAGAGATAGGGAGAGGGGGTAGGAAGGAGATACTTGAGAGAGAGAGAGGAAGAGGGGGTGGGAGGGAGAGACCTGGGAGAGAGGGAGAGAGACAAAGTGGGAGAGATAGAGGAGGAGAGAGAGGAGGAGAGAGAGAGGGGATACATAGAGGGAGAGAGGGGCACAAGGGAGAGACTTGGAGAGAGAGAGAGGGAGGGGAGAGGGGGTGGAGGGAGAAATATAAGAGAGAGGAGAGGGAGAGAGGGTGGGGAGGGAGACACCTAAGAGAGAAGGAGAGGAAGACAAAGTGGGAGAGAGGGGGGAAGGAGAGGACCAAGAGAGAGTAGGAGAGGAGGAACTGGGGATAGAGGGATGGGAGACGATACAAGGAGGAGAGAGAGAGAGAGAGACTTGAGAGATGAAGAGGGGTGGAGGGAGAGGAGTACTCAGGAGAGGGAGTACTCAGGATAGAGGGATTTGGAGAGAGATGGAGGAGTGAGAGAGATAGAGAGAGAGGGGGGTGGGGGGAGATACCTAAGAGAGATGGAGAGGGAGAGTGGGAGGGAGTGGGAGGGAGATACCTAAGAGAGAGGGAGAGAGATACAAGGAGTGAGAGAGAGGGAGAGAGAGAGAGAGAGAGAAGATGTGGGAGAGAGAGAGAGAAGATGTGGGAGAGAGATAGAGGGGGTTAGTGAGAGAGACAAAGAGAGACCTAATAGAGGGTAGAAGGGACAAACTTGAGAGAGAGGGAGATGGAGAGAGAGGGACTTGAGAGAGAGAGGGAGAGGTTGTGGGAGGGAGATACTTGAGAGATGGAGAGGTAGAGGGACAAAGATAGAGGGAGTGAGATAGTGAGGAAGTGGAAGAGAGATAGAGGGAGTGACTATGAGAGGGAGAGGGGGTGGGATGGCGAGAGTTGACAAAGAGAGAGAGAGGGAGAAGGGGTAGGATGAATATACTCAAGAGAGAGAGAAAGAGGGAGAGGGGGTGGGAGGGAGAGAGGGAGAGAGACAAAGTGGGAGAGATATAGAGGGATTGAGAGAGAGAGGGAGTGAGAGAGATAGAGGGAGAGACATAGAGAGGGAGAGAGGGTAGGAGGGAGATACTTGAGAGAGAGAGAGAGGAGGGAGAGGGGGTGGGTGGGAGAAACCTAAGAGAGAGGGAGAGGGAGAGAGGGTGGGAGGGAGAGACCTAAGAGAGAAGGAGAGGGAGACAAAGTGGGAAAGAGAAGGTGGGAAGGAGATACCTAAGAGATTAGGG